>OX359284.1:19093268-19693268 GCA_947179155.2 Hedera helix
TTGATTTACTATAGGTAGTACGAGAAGAATTATAAATTGGTTAATTATTAATTTCGACACCGAGGCAAGTTCTTCAGTACTTGATGTCAATTGTTTATCAGTTAGTGTATAATAACTTTTGTTCAAATGCATGTAAATTATGTGTTATTTGATCCATTGTTGATATGACCGAGATATGCATTCAGTGCAATTATGTGATTATATGTGAAGTTGTTCAATGTTTTCTTTAGGTAATTGTTAATCTAAGTTAGCTATGATGCACGTGAAATATATTGCTCTAGTAAAAGCACAACACATGATGTAGGACACACACAGAGCATATTATATTATGTGCTACGTGAAACGTGCCATATGCACACTGTTGAACTTGCTGAGCCGTTGTGCTTATTCTTGCATAATAAAAATTTTGCAGGTAAAAATGAAACTTCAGGAGTATTAAATCATGACCATAGACTATGTGCGATATCAGTGAAAGTTGCAAATTTAATTGTTGTATATATTTTATATATAGAAACTGGATATGGTTAAATTAGTAGAGTAAGTGATTATAATTCATGAGATATATATATATATATATATATATATATTGAATTTTGATCGGATAAATAAGGTTAGTTATGTATTTTGATTATTCAAGAATAATATTCATAAAAGAAAAGAAAAAGTAAATGTTACGATCCAGGGACTAAGATCGAGTTGTAAAAATTTTAAATGCCAAAACATTTTGATATAATGGTTGGAAAAAAAATTATATCGAAAGAATTTGGTAATTGATGATGTAAAATCAATTAATAGATTAAATAAGGTGATTAAAGGTTTATTAACGAACCGAAATTTGGACGTTAGGAAGATAATGTGTAATAAATATGAAATTTAAGGTGATAAGGTTTGTCGAATTTCAAGGTCGTTACAGTATATAATTTAATTACTTGGAAGCAATTGTTGGAATGAATAATGTAATTTAATTTATGTATAGAATATTAATCTTATAACCCAAATGAGATAATTAAAATAATTAATGATAATTATTTTAATAATGATTCATTACATTAAAAATGTTACATTGTGAATGGATTAATTCCATGTTTAATAAAAAGAATTCATAAATTCTAAATTAATAAATTATGATTTTGTAATGGATTATATATATATATGTGTGTGTGTGTGTGTGTGTGTGTGTGTGTGTGTTATCTAACTTATACAAATGCTGAGATCTGTATAATATTTATGCATTGTGTATTATAAAACATTATATGTACATGTGACGGGAGTATAATGCTGAGAAGTAAAAACTTAGTGGAATTGTATGAGTTGGCTTTATATATGTCTTGACTTGACACCTATACTAATAATCTTGAGTGGAATGCCACCAACCTCTTTGGTTACTCTTTAGCAGAATAATACAGCAACAATGTATTGCTCAGTTCATTTGGATTCCTACGCAGAGAATTTTATAAGTTTAAAACAACTACCAAAACCCTTCACAGCCTAAATCCTATTTCTCCAAGTTCCATACAAATTGAAGCAAACAATGCAAGAGTTATCGTTCAAAGCTCATTTCTGGATAAAGAGCTGTGTATATTTCACCAATTAGAGTTTTTAAAGATTAGCCATAATCACTCAGGCTTCATCAAATTAAGCTTCACACAAAGGGTATAATTTCCTTTCTTTCGTAGTTCATGGAAATAGCTATGCTTAGTTGTTAATTTGTTGGTGTTAATTGTTGGATGTGGGAGGTTTATTATTGGAGAATCAGATGGATTGTGAAGGAATAAGGTTGGGATTGAGATTGGAGAGTTTGATTATGTGTCTATATGCATAAAATCTGAAATTTTCTTGCATGCATGCTAACTGTTTGTGAAAATGCTTCAATGAAGCTAATATGTGAAAACTTAGGAATTTATGATACATGGTTATAGTTTTAAAAGCATGCATGTGTAGTTGGATCATACAAGTTGCATGTCTATTTCAAAGCAGAAAAAAAATGATTTTGAAAGATTTATATCAAATTAATTTCAAAGTAGAATGTGTGTTCAGCACATACTTTCAAGTTTTTGGATTTATATCATAATGAAGTTATTTTAAATATGTAATATTTTTCTAAAATATTGCACAGTATCATTTAGATGGTGTTCAAATTTGGGAGTTTTTGGATTTATGGTTTGAAAGATATAATTTTGCAAAGTAAATTCAAAAATAAAA
Organism: Hedera helix; assembly: GCA_947179155.2. Classification (NCBI taxonomy): domain Eukaryota; kingdom Viridiplantae; phylum Streptophyta; class Magnoliopsida; order Apiales; family Araliaceae; genus Hedera; species Hedera helix. The sequence goes on from OX359284.1 coordinate 19,095,471, forward strand.
AAAATGAAGGAAATTTCTGGGCAAAACTGCGTCGAGGCGCAGTCTGATCTAGCCCCCACCGAGTTCTTCTCGGCCACACTGTGTTGGGGCGCTGTGTCGTTGTTCAAAACATGCGTCGGGGCGTAGTGTACAGAAAATAATTTTTAAATTTTATTTTTATTTCCAAGTATTCAAATGATTTAATGTTATAATAAATTATATTTTCAAATATAATTCAACTCAGAATATGTTATATTGTTTATATTAATCTATGATTTCATAGTGAATTTCATTTGGTTTTGCAATTAGGAATTTACATGCTTAAGATTAGTATGTATGAAGTTTTGATTTAAAAGGCATGATCTATTATGTGGATTAGTTGTATTAACATACAAATGAGATAAAATGATATTTTAATGTATTATATATATATTGTTTGGAATAATATTTCCAACTTGGTTTATTAATTAAGATTTAGTTAATGAATCTACAATTAAATGTATGTGAATGAAAACTTATAATTATATGGTGTTTATGCCTTTATGATAGCGTGGGTTAATAATATATAGGTTATACGATGAGTGGTAACCTTTTAAATAGACGTGACGGTTGTACTTGTTAGTATAAACAATTATACAGTGTATTGATTTACGACTACAGGCAACTTTTCCTTTCTCTTGCACTTCGTGCAACAATGTGTTTATAATTACTGAATTTCATTTTGGTTATGAAATTCTCCCTGATTATTGACCAAGTATTCTTATGGGTTTTCCAAACATTATTATCAAATCTCAATTTATACTCGTATACTTTAAAAATGATATTGGAACTATTCAATTGCTTGGTTGCTTCAAAATAATTTTCGAAAGTAAACTTTTAGTGTACGTCTAAGCTAATCGATTCAGCTAGACAATCATAGGTATGTGATTATTAATTGTTATTCCATGTTTGAATTTATGTAGCATTGTAAAGTTGTTTTCATTTGAGAGCTATTTCTGCAAGTCTAAGCCAATTATTTTGGTTAAATAAGTTATTAAAGCATGTGTATTAAATCTTTACTTATTGTACAAGCTAATCCAAACCAAGTCGTCTTGGTGAGGATTCAAATTGTAAAAACTGAGACAAACAACCCTATAAAGGGAAAAAGGATATCGAATCCTAAAATTTCAACTTACGCTTATGCGCTTATATGTTTGTGCACAGTATATAGTACAAAAGGCTAATCCCCTTGCGTACATACAAAATAGTACATTTTTATAACTGCTAAAGGTTATTTAACCTCAAACTAGTTCACGGTCTTGTGACCCTCAGTATTGTCTTGATTTTAAAATCAATCAAAAGTTTGAAATATAATTACTCATTTCAATTCATAGTTTTTGTTCAACTACTGAATTATTAAAGTTTATTTAGATACGAATTGCTTATCTTCAATTGTTTTACTTGTTGAGCATTTTGATTGATCATTCTTGCTTGAACTTAACATTTCAGCTAAGAACTAACCGTCTGGAGGGACAACGACAGACAAAGAGAAAGAGAAGGCACACAAATAGTTGCTACTTGTGTTTAGTTAGTTTGTTTTAAACTATGTAAATACAGTTATTTAGATATTTATTTTTATATGTTGTAATAGCTAAGGTTAGACAACCTGGGGAACGTATTATGTAAGTTTTTATAATAATATAGATTATATTTCTATAATTCAATCTATTGGGTATTTTAGATGAATGAATCTGTTGGATCGTGAGCACTGAACCTGAGGTTCAAGAAACCCGGATTTGGGGGCGTCACAAGTTGGTATCATAGCTGTAGGTTATGAACCTTAGTTGGGGACAACCTTAGGATATAATCTTGTAGGTAATCGAAAATGTAGAAGTCAGTGAAACTCGTATTGAGTTCTAGGGAATAAATGGAGGAAATTCATTGACAAAAAAAAATAAAATAATTTATGTGTTTATTTGATGTTAATTGAAATTTAAAACTTGTAATTTCAAGATGGCAGAGACTGGCGAGTCGAGTCAATTGAGGGAGGAGGAGTTCCGAAACATACATAAAGTATGTGAAGAATATCCAGTAGTAGCGAAGCCCGTTATACCGGTGGAACTAGGGTATATTGTCGTCTGAAAGCGTTGCATGTTTTACTAGGAGTCGTGTAAATAGTTATGGGTGTTATGTGTATGTAAATATTATGTGTTAATCCTAAACTTTTGATGTACATAGTGGTAGATGTAGTGCAATCTCATGCTTTTATATTGATAAGTGGGATAGTTATGCGATATGCTAACTATATGTTATATGAGCAATGTATTAGCTTTTGGCATATGTATATATAACTACGTTTATGAAAATGTGTTTTGTGTGCATTTAGTGTTGAAATTAAAATTTTAAATGCTTTACTCAAATGATAAAATAATAACATGAGATTTAATAAACAGAAAAATGCCACCTTGAAGAATACCACGAGGTCGTCTGGCATAAGAAGAATCAGTGAACAATGAAAGGGATCTGGTTGATCCACTGCAAAAGATTATGGATTTTCTAGCCAAAAACATGGAAAATAGGAACTCAATAACTGATATCCCAAACCCTATCCTAACTCACCTAGCCAATTTCAAAGACTTTAAGATGGTTGGTCCTTCGGAGTTTAAGGGGACGACAAATCCAATAGAAGTCCAAACTTAGGTAATGGATATTGAAAAGGTATTTGATGTGGTTCGAGTAGCGGAGCAAAAGACCGCTTTTACTACCTTTATGATGAAAGAAGATGCAAGTTTTTGGTGGCAAGCAAATAAAACTAGGGGAGGACAAGGGGTTATCACTTGGGACAAATTTAAAAAGATGTTTTTTGAAACCTATTTTCCACCATGCATGCAAGATAAAATGGAAGTTCAGTTTCTAGAACTAAAACAAGAAAATATGACCGTTCCCGAATATGCTGCAAAGTTCAATGAACTAGCGAGGTTTGATTCATATCAAGTGAGTACCAATGAGCGGAAGGCAAAGAGGTTCGAGCAATGACTAAAACCCTGGATTTACGACCGAGTTTCGATGTTCTAAATCAACACATTTGCCAGAATACTAGAGAAATCTATACTTCCTGAAGGCGAAAGCGAAGAACTGAATAAATATAATCAAGATTAGAAGACGAAAAAGAATGAGGGTGAAAACAAATGAGGGAGTAGCACTAGCAATAATTTTAACAAAAGGAAATGAAACAATAACTCTAACAACAGTACTTCAGGAAACAATCAAAGGGATTTTAAGAAAAAGATATAACCATGTAAAACTTACAGGAAAAATCATTATGGAGTTTGTCAAAAAGGAAAAAGGGTGTGTTATAATTGTGGTCAGAAAGGCCACATCACTTCTATTTGTCGTAGCCCGAAGAAGAGTGAATGCTTCATATGTGGATCGAAGGAACATCTAGCTTGGAACTGTCCGAAGAAACTGATGCAAGATGAAAATGGGAACAAATGAAATAATATCAATCAGGGCAAATTAAACATCATGGCACCAGTCCAGCCAATGCGACCAATGGCTCGAACATTCAATATGACGGTGCACGATGCAGTGGCGTCAAGAGATTTGGTGCCAGGTATTCTGCTAGTTAATCATATAAATAATTACATATTATTTGATCTAGTTATTATCTACTCCTTTGTACTTAATAAAATGATTAAATATTAAATATGGAGCGATAATCAATAGCTAATAGAAGATTGGTTATTAATTTTGTTATACGATTTCGATGACGAAATCTTTATAAGGGGGGAGAATGTAATATCCGATAATTTTTGCAATTATAAAATTTTCGAGTAAAATAAAATATTTATTTAAAATATGTTTTATGAATACATTAAATTTTCATAAGCAAGTTAATTAATTCATTAAATAATAATTAGTGAATTAGTATATTTTTAAGAAAATTTCATATTTAAGAAGGAAATGAAATTATGTTGCGATAACTAAACATAACACAAAATATGGCTCAATATATGTAATTATGCGATATAAAATGAAAATATATGGATGCAAGAACGGTGTCACGTTATAAAGCAAAATACGAATGACAGACTATTGTATAAAATTATGCCAAACAGGAGGATTTAATAAAGTGTGATGTTAATAAATTAAATGAACAGTTAGAATAATTTGTTTAATTTTATATGGGTGAATTAACGTATTCTTATAAATATTTAAATGAAGAAATTATTTCACGCGCTAATGGTATTATTTTATACTAATTAACCGTTATGCAAATAATAATTTAATATATATTATTTTCTCAAATGGAATAAATTTGGTTATTAAGTGAGATTCAATATGAATTTGAAAACCAAATTTGTGAGATAGTCTAATATTTAAATAAGAAATTATGTATATTAAATGAATATATGTTGTATATAATTTAATAAATCTAACGTATATAAATGTTGAGATCTGTATAATATTTATGCATTGTGTATTATAATACATTATATTTACATGTGATGGGAGTATAATGTTGAGAAGTAAAAACTTAGTGGAGTTGTATAAGTTGGCTTTATATATGTCTTGGCTTGACACCTATACTAATAATCTTGAGTGGAATGCCACCAACCCCTTTGGTTACTCTTTAGTGGAATAATACAGTAGCATTACATTGCTCAGTTCATTTGGATTCCTACGCAGAGATTTTTCTAAGTTTAAAATAACTACCAAAACTCTTCACAACCTAAATACTATTTCTCCAAGTTCCATACAAATTGAAGCAAACGATGCAAGAATTATCATTCTAAGCTCATTTCTAGATAAAGAGCTGTGTATTTTATCAATTAGAGTTTTTAAAGATTAGCCACAATCACTCAGGATTCATCAAATTAAGCTTCATACAAAGGGTAGAATTTATGTTCTTTAGTAGTTCATAGAAATAGCTATGCTTAGTTGTTAATTTATTGGTGTTAATTGTAGGATGTAGGACGCTTATTGTTGGAGAATCAAATAGATTCTGAAGGAATAAGGTTGGGATTAAGATTGGAGAGTTTGATTATGTGTCTATATGCATAAAATATAAAATTTTCTTGCATGCATGCTAACTGTTTATGAAAATGCTTCAATGAAGCTAATATATGAAAACTTAGGAATTTATGATACATGGTTATAGTTTTAGAAGCTTGCGTGTGTAGTAGGATCATACAAGTTGAATGTGTATTTCAAAATAAAAACGAAGTGATTTTGAAATATTTATATTGAATGTGTGTTAAGCACATACTTTTAAGTTTTTGGATTTATATCATAACGAAGTTATTTTAAATATTTAATATTTTTCTAAAATATTACATAGTATCGTTTAGATGGTGTTCAAATTTGGGAGTTTTTGGATTTATGGTTTGTAAGATATAATCTTGCAAAGTAGCTTCAAAAATCAAATAAAAAAACTATAGGAATTTTCTAGGCAGAACTGCGCCAAGGCGCAGTGTTGTAGTTCAAAGCCTGTGCCGGGGCATAGTGTATAGAAAATGGTTTTTAAATTTTATTTTTATTTCCAAGTATTCAAATGATTTAATGTTTTAATAAATTATATTTTCAAATATAATTCAACTCAGAATATGTTCTATTGTTTATATTAATCTATGATTTCATAGTGAATTTAATTTGGTTTCGCAATTAGGAATTTGCATGATTAAGATTAGTATGTATGAAGTTTTGATTTAAAAGGCATGATCTATTATGTGGATTAGTTGTATTAACATACAAATGAGATAAAATGATACTTTAATGTATTATTTATTGTTTGGAATAATATTTTCAACTTGGTTTACTAATTAAGATTTAGTTAATGAATCTATGATTAAATATATGTGAATTAAAACTTATAATTATATGGGGTTTATACTTTTTGTGATAGCGTGGGTTAATAATACATAGGTTATACAACAAGTGGTAACCTTTCAAATAGACGCGACAGTTGTACTTGTTATTATAAACAACTATATAGGGTATTGATTTACGATGGGAGGCAAGTTTCCCTTTCTTTTGCACTCCGTGCAACAATATGTTTATAATTACCGAATTTCATTTTGGTTATGAAACTCTCCTTGATTATTGAGCAAGTAGTCTTATGAGTTTTTCAAACATTATTATCAAATCTCAATTTATACTTGTCTGCTTTAAAAATGATATTGGAACTATTCAATTGCTTGGTTGCTTCAAAATTCTTTTCGAAAGTAAACTTTCAGTGTACGTCTAAGCTAATCGATGCAACTAGACAATCATGGGCGTGTGATTATTAATTATTATTCCATGTTTGAATTTATGTAGCGTTGTAAAGTTCTTTTCACTTGAGAGTTATTTCCGCAAGTCTAAACCAATTGTTTCGGCTAGATAAGTTATTAAAGTCTGTGTATTAAATCTTTACTTATTGAACAAGTTAATCTAAACCAAGTCGTCTTGGTACGGATTCAAATTGTGAAAACTGAGACGAACAACCCTATAAAGGGAAAAAGGATATCGAATCCTAAAACTTCAACTTACGTTTATGCGCTTATATGTTTGTGCACAATACATAGTACAAAAGGTTGATCCCCTTGCGTACATACAAAATAGTACAGTTTTATAACTGCTAAAGGTTATTTAACCTCAAATTAGTTCACGGTCTTGCGACCCTCAGTATTGTCTTGATTTTAAAATCAATCAAATGTTTGAAAAATAATTACTCATTTCAATTCACAGTTTTTGTTCAACTGTTGAATTATTAAAGCTTATTCAGATACGAACTGTTTATCTTCAACTGTTTTACTTACTGAGCATTTTAATTGCTCAGTCATGCTTAAACTTAATATTTCAGCTAAGAACGAACCATTCGGAGGGACAACGATAGGCAAAAGAAAAGAGAAGGCACACGAATAGTTGCTACTTGTTTTAGTTAGTTTGTTTTAAACTATGTAAATACAGTTATGTAAATATTTTTTTTATATGCTATAATAGTTAAGGTTAGACAACTTGGGGGACGTATTATGTAAGTTTTTGTAATAATATAGATTATGTTTCTGCTATTCAGTTTATTGGGTATTTTAGATGAATGAATATGTTGGATCGTGAGCACCGAACACGAGGTTTGAGAGACCCGGATTTGGGGGCGTCACAGATTCAGGTTTGTTCATGATTGAAATAAATCTTTATGTAAGTCAATGTTCTATTTAGGTATTAGATATCGACTGTGGTTCTCACCTATATAATATTATACAAGGACTAAGCAGAAGTAAAAAACTGAACAAAGGAAAAGTCGTCCTACATGTGGGGAATGGAGCAAAGCTTGCTGCGTTAGCCGTATGAAATTATTGGTTAGCACTGTCTATGGGTAAGTCCATTAATTTAAATAATTGTTATTATGTTCTAGTACTGATAAAAAACATTATTTATATTCTTATGTTGGACAATGATGGTTTTGATATTATAATAATGAATAACATTTGTTCTATTTATAATGATATTGTTTTGTATGGTATTGGTAAATTACTAAATGGGCTTTACATACTTGACTTGCATGAAAATATTTTACACTAAGAAAAGAAAAGGAGATGATGTAAAACATATTTTTATGTGGCATTGTAGACTTAGTCATATAAATGAAACAAGACTAAACAAGTTGCATAAAGATGAACTTTTAGAGATATTTGATTATGAATCATATCCAACTTATGAATCTTGTCTCATATGTAAAATGATTAAATCTCCTTTTAGTGGAAAAGGAGAAAAAGTTACAAGGTTGTTAGAGTCAGTACACACAGATGTATGTGAACCTATGACAATGCACGTTGGAGGATGGAATTTATATTTTATTACTTTCACAGATGATTATTCAAAATTTGGATATATGTATTTGATGAAATACAAGTCTGAATCGTTTGAAAAATTCAAAAGTGAAATAGAGAAACAAATGGGCAATAGTATTAAAATTCTTCGATCGGATCAAGGAGAAAAATATTTGAGCAATGTAATAACCGAAAAAATTATGAACCTAATTTATTATTATTATTATTATTATTATTATCTTCTTGAGAAAATATGATGTGTGAAGTTATTGTTAGTTCCCAGAGGCACACAAGTGATCTAGAAGGGGGGGTTGAATAGATCTCTTAGAAACTTTTTACTTAACTTCAAAAAGTTTATTACCAATTAATTCATTTAATCAAGATTTGTTTGTACAACTGAATATTAGTTTAAAAACTCCCCTTAAAGATTTGTAAAACTTCTCCGTTGAATTAAGACTGTATTGAAGATAGCCACTTGTCAAATAAACCAATTTTAGCAGTTATATATATATATATATATATATGACAGAATGTAAATGACAGAATGTAAATGACACCAGAGAGTTTTAAGTGGTTCGGAGATTGAATAACTCCTACTCCACTCTTCTACTACAACGAGTAGGAAATCCACTAAGAATGGTTCATACAGAACCCTTTAAGCACATCAGGCCTGAAAACTCTAGTTCACTAAGAACCCTTCAAACCCAGCAGGTTTGGCTAGTTTAGTCACTAAGATAAGGACATAACTGCCTTTTTCAAGTCCAGCAAACTTGGCTCCTTTAGTCACTAAGACAAGGACATAACTGCCCTCTTCAAGTTCAACAGACTTGGCTCCTTACTTGTTAATAGATGTTGGAGTTGCTACTGAGTTGTACTTTAAGTTCCATTGTCTTTAAATACTCAGTAGCAGGAAGTGATCATTCTTGAAATGATATTGGGTTCGGCAATGATGCTTGGCTTCTTTATATGCTTAATATCTTCTTGTGATCACCCATTGTGCTGCTAGGCTTTTGTACTTGAGCTCCTTTGGTACTTGATAACTTCTCGAGACGAACTCCTGAGATGACTATGAAGCTCCTTCCTTTCGGTACTCAGTTGTTCATTCTTATCATAGACCGTTTATAGCTTCTCGAGATGGGCTTCTGAGATGACTGTAATGCTCCTTCCTTTTGGTACTCAGTTGCTTCTATGCCTGTATCAAGTTGGTGTTTAAGCTTCTCTTTACCACGTGCCTAGCAGCTCTGAACACTTCTCTTGTAATAGAGTTATTTCTCTCTATGTCTCTCAATTTAGTATTAGTGTTCTGGTGGATCGTGGAGTTTTTCAGCATATTCATTTTCTATTTCACTCTACGATCTGTTGTTGTCCACCATCCTTTCTTGTATATTCAACAACACCTTTTTCTGTGAATTATTAAAGCCTTTATATCTTTGTGCATATTTTACCGTTGAAAGAAATCCCGTTGTTTTCATTTGGCTTTGTACAGATCCTTGGTATCTTCGATGTTGACTTTCTTGCTGCTTGTATAAGTTCTTTTCCCTTTTGTGACATGTTCTGATATATCAACCTGTAGCTTAGATTTTTTTGAATTTATAGTCGTTGTACTCCCAGAGTTGTTCAGCAAAGATTATTATATTCTTTGCTAATTAATCTTCTGATCTATCAATAAATACCTTCCTTGACTTTTAGAAACAGCTGTACTGATGCATTCAGAGATGTCCCATTAGTCTGACTTTATTCACCATTTTCCTGAGCAATGGGTCCTGACTTATAGTCGTTTAGGCACAGAGTCTTCTGTGACTCTGACATGCATCTGTATCTCAAAAGCACTTAATCTTTCTTGAATTTGGGCGAGGAGTATTCTCGTTTCTCTCGCACTATACTGTCGTTCTGTTAGTTTACTGGTTCTGAATTGCTCAGTGAATTCGTCAAGTGATAGGCTGTTCATTATGAGTTTTGTGATCTTGCTATTCTATTCAGATTGCAGAGTTTGTCTGCAGTGCTTTACTTAATGATTTCGTTCTACGAGCTTGTTCTTCTATACAAGTCGTGAAGTTGCTGACTGCAATGCTTTTTAGTGGAATCGTTGAGTTGTTGTCTTCGTTAGCACATCCTTTATTTCTACTCAATGATTATTCCATGTGTAGAACAATTTTCTGCATTGTCTTGTCATCCTGTTTCACTCTATGATTTCTTCTAACTGTGCAAATCGTATAGTTCTCGTATGTGCTTGTTCTTCAAGTTTACTCTACGATCTTGCTAGATTGTGTATAACGTAGAGTATATTTCTTCTCTGGTTCTGTGTTAACTGTTGGCTTGCTTAGCTGTCTGTTCGACGATCGTAGAGTTCTGCTCTACGATTTGTACTTGATCAGTTCTTTAATTTAGCTTGTATATTTTAAAGACCTCTTGCACATCTGTCTCTCTTTAATGATCGTATAGTTATCTTGGTAAGGAGTCGTACATTTCACTTTACGAATTATACTGAATTGTTTAGTCTTCTTTGCTTGAAATTGTAGAGTTCATTCTACGATCATATAGACTGATCAGATCTAATATAAGATCAACCTAACATATTTGATCTTTTCTAGCTATGTCCTTTCGTACACTATTACATCATTATATATATTGAAAGGACTTTACAGACTCTGTCATACACAAATACAACAATGATTCATTCTTATGCTACTCTGCTTATATCATGCATCTTTTATGCAGAATGACTCCTACAGAAAGATCAACCTAACATTTCGAATCTTTAAAATCTAAGTCCTTTGTACACATATATCTTTTAAAATGACTTTACAACATTTGAACTAGATAACTTTCATTCTCTTTTATAAGAATTAGATAGTCTTCAACAAGATTATATTTGTGTTATACAAGTGTGTAAATCACAGTATTTGAAATAGGTAATATATATCATACACACATGATCATGTGGACACATAATTTGATTAACATATAATCACTTTGTCAATTAACCACATAAGCACTTTTAGAACATCTACGCACATAATCAAGTAAGCACATAAGCACATTAACACATAAGCACTTTGTAAGATACACATTGGCAATCAACCATGTAAGCACATTTACCACAATCATTTTTGCACAACAGTCATCATCATCAAATCAAACAACCTTCAACAATCTCCCCCTATTTGATGATGACAAAACTAATAGACTTATTGATATGACATTCATATAATGCATCTATTTGACAGATAAATTGTGTCTTACAATACAGTGAAATACTGTATGGCTAGTGCAAAAGAATGATTTCATTAAATGAGCCTTTTTACAAAAAGGTTATATATACTTACAGCTGCTCTTCATTTTTCACTTTTCTCTCACTCAGTTTGCTGGCTGTTTGCTGTCTCCCCCTTAGTTGGCTGATTCTCCTTCTTCATAGATGTTGCTCCCCCTTAGTTCCTTGATATTGCTCCCCCTTAGTTCCTAATAATCTCTCCCCCTTTTTGACATCATCAATTTAGATATTGTATGGAGCTGACTGTGCCAATGCTGGTTTAGAAAGATATCTTGAAGTCTAACACAAAGTTTTGAGACTCTATGAGACTAAGAATATGTACATTTTCATGGTCCATAGAATGTTGGGACTCTATGACTGGAAAATTGGTATTTAGAAAAATGTTTGCAAAGTTTTAGGACTCTACGAACAGGGAGGTGGTGCAGGGTGACTAAGAGTTTAGTAAATCACAAAATACGACTTTCTGATTTCTGTATTTTGATTCCCCACAGACTGGCTGGATGATTGAGAGTTGGTCAGATTCAAGATGGATATTTCCTGGCAACTTTGGTATTGAGGATAGAAGGGCTCACTGCTTATCAGTGTGGTTGCAATAGTCATTGCCTTTAAGAAATGTTAAGCGACTAACGAAAGATTTGGAAATGTTGAGTAGCTCCAACTGATAGACCTTTGATCATTCATGACTATAGCCCTTAGAAGTGGTAATATGGGAATGAAACTGAATAGATGATCATGATCCCATGAAATAGAACATTTTTCCATCTGGCTTGCATGTTTCCTTCTTTCTCTACGTCTCCTTTTGATCTGCTTCAGTCGATATGCTTCATATTGCTGCTTTTCCAGTTTCCTCAGTAGTCTTACTTTCTTCAGCTTCTTTTCAACGTTCATCCTTATTTGTCTCTCCTTATGACTTGTACTTGAACTCCTGCCTATTTTCTTCATAAAACCACTTAATCCTGTTCTTCTATTTGACCTTCTTGACCTATCTTTTGATTCTTCTAATTCATAAGTGCTGGTCTCTTCTTGAAGGTGTTTATCTTCTTTCATCACAGTTTCTTGACAGTCTCCTTTCTCATCTGATTTAGCCTTTCCAGCTTTAGAATTTTTCGAGAATTGTTCCCCTGGTACAGCAACATCATCATCTTCGTTGAACTCAGGTGCTGAGTCTTTTACAACTAGTTCAGCTTCCTGATCAGAACCCAATATGACTTCTTTTTCAGACAGGCTATTTTTATGACATTCTGATTTCTTCTTTGAAAAGTCTATAGAAGTTTCTTCTTTTAAACAATCAAATGTTCTTTCTCCAGAATCTGAATTTGCTTCATCGTCATCAATTTCTATAACCTGAGGTGGTCCTATAATGATTGAACTTCTCCACTGTTCTCTAATTCTCCAACTTCTCCTTGGAACAGTGTGAGTAACTTTCTTTTCTGTTTTCTTCTTCTTCTTCTCAATTTCAGACCCTTTGGGATTTATCTTCTCCTTTTTAGCTTTCCCTGTACTGACATCTTTCTCTTCTGCAGCCTTCTTTGCTTCATTGAATTTTCTTTTCTTCTTTGATTCCTGACTATCATAGATCACAAGAGTTTTGTTTCTTGACTGCTCATTAGCCTCCTGTAATTTTTCCTCAGATATTTCTTCCATTTCCCTTTTTCCTTTTCCTTTAGATTTCTCTTCCATCTATTTGCTGATGCTTCTCGATCCTCGTGTCTTCTTACCCTTATTGGCATGAGGGTTCTTTTTCCAATCTTCAAACAATCTTGGAGTAATTCTTTTGTTGCAGTTTAGAATTTCTCCTTCATCTTCCCCAATTGCATTTGCCAGCAATTTCTTCAAAATGATTCTTATGAATCTCCCATAGAGCATCTTGGGAGTGGGCTTTCCTGCTTCAGCTCTTGTCTTGGCATCATCTATCCATCTCTTTATCCATCCTAAGAGGACTGCTCCGAAGTTGATTTTCTTTCTTTGGGCAATAGCAGTCATAAGCCTTAATTGGTCTTCACTGATAGTATCATATGCAGTGTCTTTGCACAGAATGCTCTTCCCAACAATGTCAGCCAGAAACTTGTACTGCTGAGGGAAATCTTTCTTCTTGATTCCTTTTAGAGGAGACTTCTTCTCATAGCCCATCAGCTCCAGTCCAAGCTCAATATTAATCTTGTCAAGAGAAGTAATTCCTCCGATTGGAACACCTAGACTGAGATTGATTTCAGAAATCCCTATTTGCAATGAGATTTCTTTAACCTTTGTGATGAGGGTATTTCCTCGATAATCAGTGTTTGAATAGAATTCTTTCACAAGTGTAGAGAAAATCCTGGTGCTGGTTTCCAAACACATGGTGAATCTAGCATTCTTGACTAGATGAAGAATATCTTTGAATTTTTGCTCTGCATCTCCAAATTTTCCAAAACAAACAAGATTTCCAGGAATAACTTGAATAGATGCCATGAGATTAAACTGATTTGAGAATAGCACAGGGAGAGATTTCGATTTCTGAAGAATTTTCAATTTCTAGGATTTTGATGAGTTTTGGGAGAATGGGTATTGACAACTGATGGGAAATGACCACCGTCAGTTTTAAAAATTGACTTATGCTAGTTCCCTCTTATTTTGCAGAGGGCACGTGCCAGATACTCATTTGTAGAACGTGGGCTTAACTTTTGCATTTTTCATAACTGAAGCACATCAAGTATTCTAACCCACTTGAGTTTAGAGGGCGTGAAGTTCACCTTCCCTGTTAAAGTAAACTTGAACAGTTCGTAGAGTTGGCTGCTAGTCACACAACCATCATCCTTTCAATAGATGACCTTGATTACTGTTGTCATGAATTATAGGCTGGTAAATAGCTATGAAGGAGTTTATGGGCAAGAAATTTGTATGAAGTGCAAACGTAGACTCAATATGCTCTACGATCAGGAAGTGACTCTATGATTTGGGATGATAAGGCTAGCTTGGTTATCAGTCGTAGAATTTAGAGATTATGACAGGAGAGATAAGTGCATTTGGTTCATCAATCACATTGTTTTGGGACTTTGTGACTGGAATGAGAAAGGTAGTTCATTGAAGAATAAAATTTACCTTCAAATTACCTTCTGAAGATACAGAGTTGACTGTAGCGATCATTCATCAATAATTTTTCTCAAATTTTATCTTCTGATGAGTTTTGTACTTCTGAGCTTGCTTTCTTACTCTACGACTTGGCTTTGCTACTTTACGACCTTGCCTGAAGTGCAATCGTAGAGTTAAGATTTGAGTTGCTCTACGATCTCTGCTAAGACTAGAAGCTTTAGATGAACTCAGAGATCTTTGTTCAGCTTGTTTGTCAACTCAACGACAGCTTTCTAGATTGACTTTGTAAAGATCGTTGTCATGACTCTGACTGCTCATGTAGAGGTTGCCCTTTGACTCTGCTTGGTTCGTAGACTGGATTTTGAGAATCGTAGAGTGACTGACTGCGTTGATTCTACGATCTCGAGAGTTAGCTTTTTGATGAGGAGACAACTCTACGATCTTCCGAAAAGACACTTCAATCTGCCAAGCCTTATTCTGCGATCGCTTGACAGACTCTACGATCCTTCTTTGAAAGATGAACTTTCTTCTGACTTGAAAGATCTTTTACCTTACCATGATATTAGTGACAACAGATCCGACCTGATTCACTAAATCAATAGGTGAAAGATTAATAGATGCCTTCCTTTATAACCAGCTTCTTTCTCTTCTAGAGAATTTCAAGAATCAAGTCTTCTTCTTGCATCAATATTCAGACTTCATTCAATCTTTCATAGATTGACTTCCTTGAGGTATCCAGCAAAATTTGTTGAGTAAGGAACTCTACGATATTCATCGTTGAGTCTCAGTACAATTTTCTCTTGAGACTATAACATTGTTTCCTTCATGTTGTTCTCCTTTGGTCATCTCTATCCAGAATGATTTGTGAGGATGTACACAATCAAAAGACTTCCTGTTTAGCATTTTATAGATCTGACTTTTCCATAGAATGTCAAGCAGATATTTCTTCAACCATTTTAAGCTTAGAGTTTCTTCTGATGCATTGATGTTGGAGAGCCTACTGCCAATGGCTATGAGCATGAAATTTTCTTGAGATGAACTTTTCCTTTTCTCACAGATTGAAAGGTGATTTCTCATACTTAGAGTAAGGCATTCATGATTACTCCTTATTGCCTTAATCTTCTCACCCTTCTCATTCATAGATGGTTTTGAAGAAATTTGACATTGAGAGCATTTATCTTTTAAATCTGAGCACGTACACAGGGTGTGCCTTGTATGAACTTCTTCATTGAATGAGGTACTTTGTACATAAATGAGTTTCTTCAACTCTTCTTGAACTTTAATGATCTGCATAATGAATCTTAGATCGGTGATCATAGATATACATATATATATGTCCATTCATCTGTGCTGAGTTGATTTTCAGGTCTCGGGCCTGATATCTGTGATTTAGGAAAATGACTTTGATATTCATCACCAAGGACATTGCAGTGAGGTATACAACTGTAATTTTCAATATGATCTAGCTCCCAATTTCAGAGAAGTAGTTTCAGAAGACTTTTGAATTAGATTCCTTTAAAATCAATCAAGCTAGAGATCATTCACTTGAAAAAAGGAAAAAAAAAACTGCTTGTGGATTTCATCATTGATTACCATATGTTGTAGCTTGACAGAACTCCTAATACTGTTCTTAAATAAATGAAGTACTTCCTTTGCTACTCATCTTCAGATAATATCCTTTGAATCTAAGTCCTTAAGCTTATCGTAAAGCTTAATGCTGAGCCCATAGAGTGAATACTTGGATTCGAGACTGATTCCAGTTGTTGACATTTGGTATATAGAAAATCATTTTACACCACTTTAAAGCATAGATTTCTGTTGGACTTGCTTCTGCTATAAACTTTCGAACCGGTGAGAAGTAGTTTTGTTAGTGCTTGGCACAGTGATGCTTCCTTTGAGAAGAATAGGATTCGGTGTCCTTTGGCATCAAGATTTGAACTTCCCAATTTATTTGAGGGCAGAAATACAAGTTATTGTATTCTTCGAGTGAATCAATTAATAATTCTTATCAACAGAACATCCTTTTGATTTCTTCATCTTGCTGCATTAGTTTAATTTTGAAAGTTCACTCGATAGCTTCTTTGCTGAGATCATCTGAATTTGTCTTAGAAAGGATTAATGTCAATGAGTATACAGCATCAGACAGAGTATCAAACAACATTCATAATTGTACCTGCATGAAAAGACACATTAATTTGTAAGCTTGTTCATAAATAATGGTTCACTTCAATTCTTAAACTCAAAAATAGAGTTTTACTAGTGCCATAAAATCTACTCAAAGCGTGAGTTTTTTATGTTCATGAGAACATGCTCTGATACCAATTGTTAGTTCCCAGAGGCACACAAGTGATCTAGAAGGGGGGGGGGGTTGAATAGATCTCTTAGAAACTTTTTACTTAACTTCAAAAAGTTTATTACCAATTAATTCATTTAATCAATATTTGTTTGTACAGCGGAATATTAGTTTAAAAACTCCCCTTAAAGATTTATAAAACTTCTCCGTTGAGTTAAGACTGTATTGAAGATAGCCACATGTCAAATAAATCAATTTTAGCAGTTATATTTATATATATGACAGAATGTAAATGATAGAATGTAAATGACACCAGAGAGTTTTATGTGGTTCGGAGATTGAATAACTCCTACTCCACTCTTTTACTACAACGAGTAGGAAATCCACTAAGAATGGTTCATATAGAATCCTTCAAGCACATCAGGCCTGAAAACTCTGGTTCACTAAGAACCCTTCAAACCCAGCAGGTTTGACTAGTTTAGTCACTAAGACAAGGACATAACTGCCATCTTCAAGTCCAGCAGACCTGGCTCCTTTAGTCAGTAAGACAAGGACATAACTGCCCTCTTCAAGTTCAACAGACTTGGCTCCTTTCTTGTTGATAGATGTTGGAGTTGCTACTGAGTTGTACTTTAAGTTCCATTGTCTTTAAATACTCAATAGCAGGAAGTGATCATTCTTGAAATGATATTGAGTTCGGCAATGATGCTTGGCTTCTTTATATGCTCAATATCTTCTTGTGATCACCCATTGTGCTGCTAGGCTTTTGTACTTGAGCTCCTTTGGTACTTGATAACTTCTCGAGACAAACTCCTGAGATGACTGTGAAGCTCCTTCCTTTCGGTACTCAGTTGTTCCTTCTTATCATAGACCGTTTATAGCTTCTCGAGATGGGCTTTTGAGATGACTGTAAAGCTCCTTCCTTTTGGTACTCAGTTATTTCCATGTCTGTATCAAGTTGGTGTTTAAGCTTCTCTTTACCACGTGCCTAGCAGCTCTGAACACTTCTCTTGTAATAGAGTTATTTCTCTCTATGTCTCTCTCAATTCAGTATTAGTATTCTGGTGGATCGTGGAGTTCTTCAGCATATTCATTTTCTATTTCATTCTACGATCTGTTATTGTCCACCATCCGTTCTTGTATATTCAGCAACACCTTTTGCTGTGAATTATTAAAGCCTTTATATCTTTGTGCATATTTTACCTTTGAAAGAAATCTCGTTGTTTTCATTTGGCTTTGTGCAGATCCTTGGTATCTTCGATGTTGACTTTCTTGCTGCTTGTATAAGTTCTTTTTCCCTTTTCTGACATGTTCTGATATATCAACCTGTAGCTTAGCTTTCTCTGAATTTATAGCCGTTGTACTCCCAGAGTTGTTCAGCAAAGATTATTATATTCTTTGCTAATTAATCTTCTGATCTATCAATAAATACCTTCCTTGACTTTTAGAAACAACTGTACTGATGCATTCAGAGATGTCCCATTAGTCTGACTTTATTCACCATTTTCTTGAGCAATGGGTCCTGACTTATAGTCGTTTAGGCACAAAGTCTTCTGTGACTCTGACATGCATCTGTATCTCAAAAGCACTTAATCTTTCTTGAATTTGGGCGAGGAGTATTCTCGTTTCTCTCGCACTATATTGTCATTCTGTTAGTTTACTGGTTCTGAACTACTCAGTGAATTCGTCGAGTAATAGGTTGTTTATTATGATTTTTGCGATCTTGCTATTCTGTTCAAATTGCAGAGTTTGTCTGCAATGCTTTGCTTTATGATTTCGTTCTACGAGCTTGTCCTTCTATGCAAGTCGTGAAGTTGCTGACTGCAATGCTTTTCAGTGGAATCGTTGAGTTGTTGTCTTCGTTGGCACATCCTTTATTTCTACTCAATGATTATTCCATGTGTAAAACAATTTTCTGCATTGTCTTGTCATCCTGTTTCACTCTATGATTTCTTCTAACTGTGCAAATCGTATAGTTCTTGTATGTTATTGTTCTTCAAGTTTACTCTACGATCTTGCTAGATTGTGTATAACGTAGAGTACATTTCTTCTCTGGTTTTGCGTTTACTGCTGGCTTGCTTAGCTGTCTGTTCGACGATCGTAGAGTTCTGCTCTACGATTTGTACTTGATGAGTTCTTTAATTTAGCTTGTATATTCTGTAGACCTCTTGCACATCTGTCTCTCTTTGATTATCGTAGAGTTATCCTGGTAAGGAGTCGTATATTTCACTCTACGAATTATACTGAATCGTTGAGTCTTCTTTGCTTGGAATCGTAGAGTCCATTCTACGATCATATAGACTGATCAGATCTAACATAAGATCAACCTAACAGATTTGATCTTTTCTAACTAAGTCCTTTAGTACATTATTACATCATTATATATATTGAAAGGACTTTACAGACTCTGTCATACACAAATACAACAATGATTCATTCTTATGCTACTCTGCTTATATCATGCATCTTTTATGCAGAGTGACTCCTATAGAAAGATCAACCTAACATTTTTGATCTTTAAAATCTAAGTCATTTGTACACATATATCTTTTAAAAGGACTTTACAACATTTGAACCAGATAACTTTCATTCTCTTTTATAAGCATCAGATAGTCTTCAACAAGATCATATTTGTGTTATACAAGTGTGTAAATCACAGTATTTGAAATAGGTAATATATATCATACACACATGATCATGTGGACACATAATTTGATTAACATATAATCACTTTGTCAATTAACCACATAAGCACTTTTAGAACATCTACGCACATAATCAAGTAAGCACATAAGCACAGTAACACATAAGCACTTTGTCAGATACACATTGACAATCAACCATGTAAGCACATTTACCACAATCATTTTTGCACAACAGTTATCATCATCAAATCAAACAACCTTTAACAGTTATGTTTTGTATGTGTATACATTATGTGATGAGAGCAATAAGTTAGTTAATGTAATTTATTTAAATTAACTAAAAAATAAAAAGAAATGCAAGATAAGCTTATCTGATGAGATCACAAGTCTTGAATAAAAAATAAGAATATTAATAATCACAAAGTGAATTACTAGTATGATTAATGAAGAATAATGAAATTAATGAATTATTAAGTTATCCCAATGCGGGAATATTTGTATGTTATGTGGTTAGTCTTATCATAAGCCCATTGTAATGGTTCGTGGTAGTAAATGAACTAGATTAATTAAGTTCAAGTACTTGTATATATGTTAGGGTTGTATTTAAAACAAACCCAAGAAAATGGTAAGTGTTGGTGTTTTGTAATAGTCCAAATGACTTTTAATTAGAAAATCTAATTGGATTATGTATTTAGACTAATGTATTTATTAAACGAGCCCAATATGAAAAGTCGTATGTGATTTAAGTGTAGCCAAAGTGTTAATTAAATGAGAGTCCAAGTGAATTTAATATTTGCCCAAATCTTCTTATAATTTCAAGTTTTGTAAGTTAGTATAATTAGTCCAAATGATTTAATTTTTGGGAGCCCAATGTTGGTAAATTAAATGAATTTGAGTCCAAACAATGAAATTGATGAGCCCAAACATAATTAAATATGAAGCCCAAATGAATGTAATTTTAAAGTCTAATGTAGAACCCAAATGGTGAAATGTATTGGTGATGTGTATGTATATATTGGTGTATGTGAGCACTAGTATATATATAAATGTATAATTAATAAAAGGAAAAGGAAAATTTGAGAAAATAAGGACATATGGATGGATTTTGTGGGGCCCAAGATGGGGTGACTTGTTGGTTTTATGTTGCTTGAAAGTTACACTTTACTTTAGTTGTTTAACCACTCCACCAAATACTTAACCACTCTAGTCAATTCACTTGTCATTCCAGCTAGTCATTACATGTTATAGTAAGCTTACTTAGGCTCCTAATTAACTAGCATTTTTGGATTAGGAGATGTTAATGAAGATTAGGAGAGTTCTATAAATAGAACCCTTCATCTAGAATATTAGGACTTTGTTCATTTGCTAGGAGTTACAAGAGTTGTAGGGAGAGAGTGAGTAGAAAGAAGTGAGAGCTCATTTGCTATTTCACTAAGTGTTAAAGAGAGTTCTTGAGAGCATTGTGAGTTAAAGAGCTTGTTAGCTAAAACACCAAGTGGGATATAGAGAAGGATTTTAGGTAAAGAAGAGGAACAAGGAAGAGTTCTAGCCATTTTTTAAGAAGAAAATTTTCATAAAAAGGTTTAAAAGTCTCTTAAACCTTAGTTTGTCATTTGTTGTTGTATGTGTTTTAAGCATATTTGTTGTGAGAGAACTTTATGTGAAGAAGATCTATAATGAGATCCGAAGATATAAGCTTGGAGCCTTAATAGATTTTTATGTGTTTGAATATCATCTATTTGATCTAAATATATTATGTGAAGTTTTTGAAAGTAGTATGCCCTCAAACCAATCACATTTGATTTAATATGCATATACATTGTAATCTTATTAGTTTATTAATAAAAGTATCAAGACATTTTATTATTCATGATTAATTGATTGAATTAATTAAATGAATAAACCCATAATTTTTTAGCAATGCTTTTAGAACCATGATGAGGATCATGTTAATGAGATCTAAATTTAAGATAGCTCAAAATTAAAATTGTTCTTAATCTTTGAATCACTAAAAATGGGATTAGTTAATCCAGATAGATTTCTACGTACTATGTTTTCTCTTACGAAGAGGATAATTGATCTCATAATCATTTGTGTAGAGACACTAAAGCAAGTATGTAGGTGTTTATTAGAGAATAAGTTCACTGAACGTGATTCGCTCAAAGAACACCTAATGAAGTTTTACTTTTCTGTCAATAGGAGTTCCTTATGTGATAGTCGTACAAGTGATCCTTGGACTTGAGGTCATCATAGCATCTTGTGTGTACTAAGTTATACTTTGACACATTCATCAAGGCTTGTTAATATATCAAAGGCTATGTTTGGATATAATAAGGTACACATGGAGATAGGTGAATAATTAACAAAGGATCTATCATTTCCAGTAAAATGAGATAATGTCCTATGCGATTCAATAATTAACAACTCAGAAATCCCTGACCAGGGTTGAATAGAATTAGAAATGAGTTTTTAATTTACATTAACTAGAGTTTTGCATTTGTGAATTGAAATGCATATGATCAAATAAATAAGACTTGACAGAAATTTCATGTCTTATATTTGATTGAGACATTGTGTGGTAGAAGGATTGAATTGTATGGTAACTATTCATTGAAAAGTTCTTTTATGATCAAATGTTGAAATCAATATTATCTGGAATGTTGATTAATTGCTAAGGGGGCTTACCATTATTGTGAAATAAATATTTATTCTGAATTAAAGAGTTAATTCGTAATAAATGAATTAGAATTGTTCTAATTTATTTATTATACAACTGATTTAATATGAAGAACCTAAAGGGTCACACCACAAAGAAGTAATATTATTTTAGAAGTGAATGGCATAATTAGAATAATAAATTAAGTATATTTAATTTATACTATGGTGATAGAATAAATTAAATAGCTTAATATTTATAATTTAGTATTTTAGAAATACTAATTATAAATTAATAAGAGGATTATTATTATTATTGTTGTTGTTGTTGTTATTGTTGTTGTTGTTGTTGTTGTTGTCATTATCATTATTATTATTATTATTATTATTATTATTATTATTATTATTATTATTATTATTATTATTATTATTATTATTATTATTATTATTATTATTATTATTATTATTATTATTATTATTATTATTATTATTATTATTATTATTATTATTATTATTATTACTATTATTATTATTACTATTATTATTATTATTATTATTATTATTATTATTATTATTATTATTATTACTATTATTATTATTATTATTATTATTTAGTTCCTAAATAGTTTAGGCATTAATTAATATGTAGTAGTATTATTGTAAATAATAAAGTTCTTAAATGGTTTAGGAATTGTAATTATAATAATTAATTAAGTTACTAAATGGTTTAATAATTAATTAATAAGAAGTACTCTCATTATTAAATAATTAGGTTCCTAAATGATTTAAGAATTATAATTAATTTATTTATTTCCTAATTAGATTGAGAATTAAATAAAAATAGTTTAGGATGGTTATCTATATCATAAATAAGAGGAGTCTTATAATAGATCAAGATTACGCACTCTTTCACAAGAATTGAGATAGTACTTCATAATTCTCTACATCTAAGGAGTTAGAAAGATAGAGAGAATTAGGGCTAGCCACCCATGATTTGGAGAAACCAAAATTCACTTCTTTAATTCATAGATCTCTTAATGGATCACCTCTATAGTCTTCACACTTGGGGAGCTAACATTGATCCGTGGAATCTAATCGGTGAATTTAAAAAAGAAAGCGAAGGATTAAAGGGAGTTGAACTTGTATATGTAGAAGTTTAGTTTTACAAAGGCATAAATCTTTTATCCTTTCTCAATTAATAATTGTTGCATAAGAAATATCCTGGTTATTGATTTGTAAAAAAAATTAAAATCTGATTTTGTTGCTTATGTTGTGCTTATGTAATTTAATTATATGTATGTCATATTTTTGCAAACTAACAATTTTATGGTCAAAAACTTATTTTGAATTATAAAGTGTATTCTAGGATTTTAAAACCTATAGTTTAACCTCTATGATAATAGATCTAGTCTGTTTATGAAGATTTATGGTCAAAAATGCATGATATGTGTATTAACATGTCTAATATGTGATAAGATAGAAGAAAGTTGCATACGAGTATGTTCTTAAGTGAAAACCCTAGTTTAAATGTGTAAGTTGATGACATGTGTTTTGAAATATGTAAGTTGTTTATTTGATCTTTGTATTTTCTATAGTAGATCTATGTGTTACGAAGATAACCTAACTTGAACGATTAAAAAATATGTTAAAACGAATGAGTTATGATTTTTCTACCAAAGGATGTCGATTTTCAAAAGCCTAGTTGATTAATGAGTTCGATCATGATTTTGATGTCCAAAATATTTTTAAAAAGTTGATTGATTCATGAAACCTTAAAGAACAATAAGTTAAGAAGATAATGAATCAAATTTGAAGTCATTTAGATGTGTACTGAATGTTTTATGAAAAATTAAATCAAAGTTGCAAAATTGGAAAAAAGTTGGAATTTTTTTTGTTGGCCAGCACCAATTTGTAGTACAAAATCGAGTGTTGCAGCACCGGTCCTATTTTTTTTAAAAATAATTTAATTAAACGGGTTGGGTCTGATTAACCGGGTTGAGTCGGGTCTGCTAAGTCCAAAACGAGTCAGAAAATGTATAAATTAATTTATATTTTTATGGGACCTAATTTAAATAATTAAAATATTATTAAATATTTAATAATATTTTTAAATAATTAGAATATTATTAAAAGATTAATAATATTAATAAATGATTAAAATATGATTAAATGACTAATAATATTAATAAGTTATTAAAATATTTTTAAATAATTAATAATATTAGTAAATGGATAAAATATTATTAAATAATTAATAATATTAATAATTGATTAAAATATTATTAAATGATTAATAATATTAGTGAGTGATTAAAATATTATTAAATAGTTAATAATATTAATAAGTGAGTAAAATATTATTAAATAATTAATAATATTGGTAATTGATTAAAATATTATTAAATGGCTAATGATATTCGTAAGTGATTAAAATATTATTAAATGATTAACAACATTAGAAAAAGTGTAAAATATTATTATAGGATTAATAATGTTAATAAATGTTTAAAATAATTAAGTGATTAAGATATTATTAAATGATAAAAAATATTCATAAATAATTAAAATATTATTAAATGATTAATAATATTCGTAAAAGATTAAAATATTATTAAATTGTTAATAATATTTGTTAGTGATTGAAATATTATCAAGGTTGATAATATTATAAGGTATTTAATATAGTATTAAATGTTTAATGATGTTATATTAAGTGTTATATGAATTAAATGATGTATAGAAAGGTTATTGATGTAAAATAAATCAATATGTGATATACTAATTGGTATATCAACGTTATTAATATTAGGTCATTCAAATAAAGTTAATTTAAGTGGTTAACAGTAATCAACGATACAGGCAAGTTTCCTAATTTAACTTGTATTTATTTTGCAAGTTCCTCTGAAACCCAAACGCGTTTCATTATACAAGTTTCATAAACTCAGACTTGTTTTCATTGTACATGATGGAATAATTATTAAAAATTATTTCATATCTATATTGTTATTGTTAATCGTATTTATGTGCATTTATGTGACTTGTTTTAAAATATGAACTTTTTAAGAAGAAGGTCTATGTCAATTATTTCAGCTAGACATTTGCATTTACCAATTCATTAACTTGAATATTTTTGAAAAGTTATCCAAACCAGTAGTTGGTGTGGACTCTTATAAAAAGAATGAGTAGATCAACCCTTATAATGGGGTATTCTTTATTGAAAACATGATCTTTGTGTACACTATGATTGAATGTTATGTATATATATTGGATACGAGAGGCTGATCCCCTTAAGTGTCTTGTTTAATTCTTTACAATTGTAAAATTGTTAAATACTTTCGAGGTATCAACTAAGCCTTGACAAGCCCTTCTTACTCCCGAGGTATTCAGTTATGACCTGGAAAGTCCTCCTGTATGTTCTTGGTTCTCTTTAACCAACTCAGCAATAAATATTCTATAAATTCTTTTATTGAATATAACACGTATGTTACATGTCTTTACAATTTCTATATATTGTTAAAGTTCCAAAAGTTAATTTTTTTACATTCATGATATATCTCTTATTGCTTATTTAAACTTGTTGAGCAAAGTAGTTGTTCATCCTTGTTATATCATGAACATTTTATAGTCAAGGCCAATGGATCTAATAAAGATAAAGGCAAAGGAAAAACGAATGAGTAGAACTTTTAGAAGTAGATTTTATTATTATTATTATGTTTTGTGAAGTTATAAACCTTTTGTAATATGAATGGTTATGATGTATTTAAGGTTAGTATTACCTGGGATGGTGGTACATTTTGTAATGAATCTATATATATTTTTAATTAGTTATTGGAGATTTAGTTTATTAATGTTGTTTAAGTGTTGGATCGTGAACACCAAATTTGAGGTTCAAGGAACCCGAATTTGGGGCGTCACAAGAAATGAGTTTCTCGATTATCTCAAAGAGAATTGTATTGTCTCACAATGGACACCTCCTAGAAGGCCACAGTTGAATGGTGTATCTAAAAGGAGAAATTGTACCTTTTTGGGCATGGTTCGGTCCATGATGAGTTTTATCGACCTTCTAGTATCCTTCTAAAGTTATGCCCTAGAAACGGCTGCATACTTCTGTTGGGTGTCAAACTGTGCGTATGACAAATCAACACTTACACGCAAGTACACGTGGTCAACAAGTAATATAAAGTAAGTAAAGTATCGTTCCCACGAGGACTATGGATAGCTATTACACTATCATGCAACAGTTTTATAACTATTTTGGTTACTTTAAACAGTGGTCAAGTAAATTAAGTGAATGTGAATTAAATCTAAGTTGTGAAAATTAAAGACAAATAATTAATAAACGATTTAAGCAGACAAAGGAGGCATGGGATTATAACTTCACCTAGGGCGTCATTCAACTGTACTACTTCCTGTTAAACCTAACTGATTATCTCGGATTGTTAGTCGAAAACACGAAACTAAAGCATGATCAACTCTCGTTGCATCATACCCAAATCCAACCCAGATCCGACCCAAAGGGCAACAAAACGGGAAAGAACACCCAAGTTAATTAAATCACTATATGTCTATGTGACCTAGAGAAAAACGGATTTAAGCACAGGTTTTCAAAAGACTACGTGTGGTGCTTCGGTATATGTCTATCCTTAGCACTAATCATGCAATCCAACGTCATGTGAAATCATGAACACAAGCTAACATGGTCGGTTCTAAACTCACACTCCCCATCTCGGTTCCGTGTGAGTTAACAAGGTAAATGATGATCAAGCATTTAAACAATTAAGATAAACCACATAAGATAATCCATACATAATCATTTAGCCAAAACAAGGAAGCATAACAAATTGAACTAAACCCTAGGTTTCATTATAATCCCATAAGAGAAGTTAGTTCATAATAGAAATAACAACCATCATCCACATATGTTCATACATTGAAGCTACAAATGAAAAGAAAGAGAAAACAAAGTTAAGAAATGCAAAGCTAGGTTTCTCTTCTTCAAATCCGGAGATACAAGGTTGACACAATGCTTCAAACTTCCAAAGTCCAGCCCTAAGCTAAACTACTCTAGCTAAATCACAAGGAACAAGAGAGAACAAAGAATGAAATGACAATGAGCTCTCTCATCTTCCTTTTGACCTAACTTTTCTCTATGCTATCTTCTATATCTGGCTTGGACTGATACTACTGATATATATATCCTCAAGCGCTTCATGCCCGATCACTGTAGTAAGAAGTTTGTGATTGGCCCGTTTAAAATAAGTCTTCTCAGATTTTGGAGCGAAGGACCGGCGCAGCTGCGCCGTGTTTATACTGAGATGGGGCGCAGCTGCGCCTCACGGCAGTCAACAAGGCATCAGAAGGACTACGCAGCTGCACAGCAAATGTGAAGGAATGCGGCGCAGCTGCGCCGTGCACCAGTCAAACAGCCTGTAGAGCTACTGCGCAGCTGTGCAGTGTTTGTGAAGGATTGCGGCGCAGCTGCGCCGTACACCAGTCTTGGAATTTGTGCCTTCTTTTCTGCTGCATCCGATCATCGCACATATCACTCCCGCATTGAACCACTTTTGTCCCAAAAACTGCAATTCTTCCTCCCCGCACAAGTTCTAGTCCGAAACACGCCAGTTTGTCCCCAAATAAACGAAAAAGGCCAATAATGAGCCATGGAGCATGAAACCTACAAAAGTGACATAAAAGCATGAAAAGTAATAAAAACTAATGAGAACAAGCGAAAGTTAAAGCAAGTTGGTATCGAAATGGTAGGTATAAAACCTACTTATCAAATACCCCCAAACTTAACCCGTTGCTTGCCCTCAAGCAACATAATAAGCAAACTGACAAGAAATCTGAAATGCAAGTTAAGCTACAAATGCAGTCTACGCTACATGCCTATGAATCCACGTCAGTCAGTACAAAGCTTAATTGAGTAGCCTCAGAAAAGTTGCAATGATCATTAAACATAGTATCCAACCAAGAAATAGTCAGTAGGTTATATCAATTGACAATTCCACAACATATTATTACTGATACAGTGTGTAGTGTGCTTGGCCATCATTAAGGTTGGTATGATGCAAATATCGTCATAATGCGCTTCTTAGAGGGAAAATCACAGTTTTAACTCAAGAAAGACGATAAAAGGAAAACTGTCAGCTACGACTTCACATTAATCAAAATCAGGATTATTCTGAATTAACCGACTTTAAATACAACCACGAGGGCATTAATTGCTCTATCTCGTGTTTACACCCGGCTGTGCAATGCCTAGTCCTATTAGGCTTTGAAGATACCCATGTAGCAAGCTTTCGACCAATGACTCCCAAACCAATCGGCTTTAGGGCGCTAGGTGTAAAAACACCCCTACGGGCCTAATAACTCGAGTATTAACGGCCACAGAACTAAACTAGCCAACATGTTTATTATTATTATTATTATTATTTATTTTTTTTGTGAGTGCGTTTTAACGCTCCATCTCACGCTATAGCTTTTTTAACCCCCAAACTTGATTTTTGTGTTATTATAGTCGACACAACCCATTCACCAAATTTCTATTGTTTTAACAAAAAATTTCCACCAGAAGACAATTATGCAAATTTAGATTAAACCACACAAAACAATTACACATAAAGTACTATCCGGTTATATCATAGTCAAACAAGTTAGGAATCATAAATCAACATGACACTAAGACTATGACTCAATTTTCAACCCCGTTATATGATCAAGCAAAGCCGAGTATCATCATAGGCCAATATAACTTCGACCGAACAAGACGCTAGGATTCATACAATAAGATGCAATTAATCTAAATGCAGTACGAGACTTAAATATGATGCTTTAATTTTTTTATTATATATATATATATTTTTTCAAATTTAACTAAATGCAATGCAACTAAACACAATGCAACTAATCATAAACTTAAATTAAATGACAAGCAAAATATAATAATAATATAACATAGAAAAATATGGCATGCACCCAATATCCCCAAACTTAAATGTAACAATGTCCTCATTGGAGATAAGGGTGAGAGAGAAAACTCCCCTAGGCCTCGGGTGACGAATCTGGCGGTGGGTATAAGCCTCCCTGCCCGAAGGTCGGGAACTATGCGTCCGCGCCTAGTTGAGAGAATGCACTCGTCAATGCCGCTGAGAAGTCGGCAGTATATGTTCTGAAGTCCGTGTGCATAGTGTCCATGCGCCTCTGCAAGCGACGCATCTCTCTATCATGCCTAGCAACAAAATCAAGAGGAAGCCCTCCGGCCTGTGGCTCCTCAGCTGCCACATCCTGCTCCTCAGGAACCTCTTCCCTAATAAAACCGAGACCCCTTGGGTGCGATCTCAAACCCTTCCAGACCGTGAACTTCTCAATGACGGTATGATCAATATCCCTCATCGGTAACTGAGAAGACTCCTCGCCCCACTCCACCTCTGCTGCTCTACATAACTGCGTAATGATTGAGGCATGCGGGATTCCGCCTGAAGTACTGGCCCTCATGAACTTAAGCATGGAGTGATGGATGATGTATCCTACATCCATACTCTGACCTTTGCAAATGCCATACAATATTATAGCCCTCTCCTTAGTCACATCCTGATGGTGGGTCGTAGGCAGTATGCTGCCATATATGAAACTGTACCAGGCCTTAGCATACCTGCTCAAGGCCGTCAGAGGAAAATGCACCTTCTAATTCGTGTCTGGCCTAATCTTCCATTCCACACCGGGCCTGCACATCTCCTCCATCAGGGTGTCTAAGTTAGTCTGGCATCGCAGTTCGCGCGTCCACTGAATTGCCTCATCGTTCAGGGCCGGCATCCTGAATAGCTCGTTTATGGCTCGAGGGGAGTAGTCAACTTGCTTGCCCCGCACATATGAAATCCCATTCTGAGTCTCTCGGGTATTAGCATAGAACTCCCGAACAATAGACATCGGCGCCGCTATGGGTGTTTCCACAAGCAAAACCCACCCACGATTCCTGATCTGCTGTAGCAGCCCTCCATCTGCAGAACTGGGCTTGAGGCCCCTTTCTAACACAAATGATTTCGTTATCATGACGTCCCAATAGTAGTGTTGTGCAGAAAGGTTGACAAACCAGGATGCATCTAGCGTGTTTCTGTCATCGCCTTCTCCCCCCGCATCACTACTTGCCGATGAAGACGATGGGGTACGGATGCGCTTCGGCATTTTGAAAGTGCTAGGGCTAGGTGCGTTTCTCTGTAAAAACGCCGCTTCTCAACCTTGAAGAACCCCCAAACTTGCTTCACACAACCCTAATGCTGGTAATCTGATTGTATGCTCGACTAGGGCTCGGTGAGGATTGTATGGATGGAAATTAGGGCAAAGGTGTGCTAGGAAATGGGTAGAAGAAACTAGGGTTTGATACTCTTTGATAGCTCTCGTGCTCTGTTGAGGAAGGGAATAGTAGACTGAGATGATTTGACGTGAAGAGGGAAGCCAATCGGTCGGGTTTTAAAAATAATTCAAAAACTGATGCTGACGTTCGACGCAGCTGCGCAGCAAATGAACGGGAACACGGCGCAGCTGCGCCGTCCCCTGGCTTTAGATTCCTGTTCTGCTACCCGGCGCAGCTGCGCCTCCTGCCAGTCAATCCAAAACTGAGGCTTCCAATTTCTGTGAACCATCCTGCTAATTCAGCTCTACTCTTCCTGCAAAAAATTCACAAAAAAAAAAATTCAAATCTCCAAGAGTATTTCAAACATTAAGCTTAACAATTTTATAATTCAAAAATTAATCAAATGGAGATTTAGACAAAAAGTGGGGTGCCTCCCAACAAGCGCTTTAGTTATAGTCGTAGCTCGACTGTTCTTCGGCTCATTCGGCCTCCTCGAGGGCAATTGAGGACTGTTGGCGATCAAAATCGCCTCCCCAATAATTCTTCAAACGCTGCCCATTGACTTTGAACGGTTGTTCGTGCTCCTTTCCCACAATTTTGATGGCGCCATGAGGATAGACAGTTTTGATTGTGAATGGTCCTGACCATCGAGACTGGAGTTTGCCTGGGAAAAATCGAAGCCTGGAGTTGAATAACAATACAGCTTGCCCCGGCTCGAACTTCCTTTCAATTATTTTCCGATCATGCCATCGTTTCACCTTCTCCTTGTACAGTTTCATATTCTCATAAGCCCGCAGTCGAAATTCATCTAACTCATTAAGTTGGGGCAGTCGCTGCTCTCCTTCGGCTGAGAGATCGAAATTCAACTTCTTGATGGCCCAGTAAGCCTTGTGCTCTAACTCCGCTGGAAGGTGACAAGCCTTACCATAAACCATCTGGAAAGGCGACATGCCAGTGGGAGTTTTATAGGCTGTCCTGTATGCCCATAATGCATCGTTAAGCTTCATCGACCAATCTTTCCTTGACGGATTTACCATCTTCTCTAGAATTCTCCTCACATCTCGATTAGATACTTCCGCTTGGCCACTGGTCTGAGGGTGGTAGGCTGTGGCCACTCTGTGCTTTACCCTATACTTGGCTAATAATGTTGTGAAGAGCCTGTTGCAGAAATGGCTTCCTCCATCACTGATGATTGCTCGAGGAGTGCCAAATCTAGTGAAGATGTTCCTTTGAAGGAATTTCAGGACGACTCTGGCATCGTTGGATGGTAGAGCACTGGCTTCTACCCATTTTGAGACGTAATCGACTGCCAAGAGAATATAAAGATTGCCGGACGATGATGGAAATGGGCCCATGAAGTCGATTCCCCAAACATCAAAGATTTCCACTTCCAGAATTGAATTTAATGGCATTTCATTTCGTCTGGAAATGTTACCCACTCGTTGACATCGATCACAGCTTTTTACAAACTGGTGGGCATCTTTGAATATAGTCGGCCAATAGAACCCTGCTTGAAGTACTTTAGATGCAGTTCGTTCCATCCCATAATGGCCTTCATAAAGAGAAGAATGGCATGCATGCAATATACTGGACGTCTCACTATGAGGGATGCATCTGCGGATTATCTGATCTGCACACTACCTGAATAAGAAAGATTCATCCCACAGGTAACTCTTCACTTCATGGAAAAACTTTTTCTTTTGCTGGCGAGTTAACTCTAGTGGGAGAACATTGTTTACTATGTAATTGACAAAGTCAGCGTACCAAGGAATCTCTGAGGTCACAATGAAGAGCTGCTCATCGGGAAAATACTCATTTATATCCGCCTCGTCCTTCCTATCCTGTTCCGGATGCTCTAATCTAGAAAGATGATCCGCCACTTGGTTTTCTGAACCCTTCTTGTCTCGAATTTCCAGATCAAACACTTGGAGAAGAAGAATCCATCTGATAAGTCTAGGCTTTGCATCTTTCTTGAAAATCAGATATCTAATAGCCGCATGATCCGTATACACCACCACTTTTGTTCCAACGAGATATGACCTGAATTTGTCGAAAGCGTATACAACCGCTAAAAGTTCTTTCTCGGTGGTGGTTTAGTTTAGTTGAGCATCTGTTAAGGTCTTGCCGGCATAATAGATAGCATGAAAGATCTTTTCCTTGCGCTGACCCAAAACTGCCCCCACTGCATAATCGCTAGCATCGCACATCAGTTCGAATGGTATAGACCAATTCGGTACTACAATTATGGGTGCTGATGTTAGCTTTGCCTTCAACAGCTCAAAGGCCTTTAAACAGTCTTCATCAAATTTGAACTGGACCTCTTTTTCTAGTAGGTTGCATAAAGGCTTGGAGATTTTGGAGAAGTCCTTAATGAATCGTCTGTAAAAGCCCGCATGACCTAAAAAACTACGCACCCCCTTAACAGTTGTAGGTGGTGGCAATTTCTCAATAATCTCCAGCTTCGCCCTGCAACCTCCAATCCTTTTCCTGAGATCTTGTGTCCAAGGATAATTCCTTCTTGTACCATGAAATGACATTTCTCCCAGTTTAGAATCAGATTCGTCTCTATACAGCGTTTCAATACCAGAATCAAATTCTCCAGACACAACTCAAAGGAATCCCCAAATACAGAAAAATCGTCCATGAAGACTTCGACATTCTGCTCCACCATGCCAGAAAAGATGGCCATCATGCACCTTTGAAATGTTGTTGGTGCATTGCAAAGCCCGAAGGACATTCGTCTGAACGTAAAAGTCCCGTAAGGGCAAGTGAAGGTTGTCTTTTCCTGGTCCTCAGGTGCAATGGTTATCTGATTATACCCCGAATAGCCATCCAGGAGACAGTAGTATTCATGACCCGCCAGTCTGTCCAACATTTGGTCAATGAACAGCAATGGAAAGTGATCTTTTCTTGTTGCCTTGTTCAGCTTTCTGTAGTCCATACACACCCTCCAACCGTTCACTGTCCTTGTTGGAATCAATTCATTGTGTTCATTCTTCACAACTGTCATCCCTCCTTTCTTGGGCACGCATTGGACAGGGCTCACCCATGCACTGTTGGAGATAGGATATATGATCCCAGCATCTAGCAATTTCAGAATCTCCTTCTTAACAACCTCTTTCATAATGGGGTTCAGCCTTCTCTGATGCTCCACAGTCGGTTTACTGTCCTCTTCCATAAGAATCTTGTGCATACAGAAGGACGGACTAATGCCCTTGATGTCGGATATTGTCCATCCGATAGCTTCCTTGAATTCTCTCAAGATTCTTATCAGCTTACTTTCCTGTAAAGGGGTTAGTGCAGATGCAATAATCACAGGCAAAGTGTTTGATTCACCTAAATAAGCATACCTGAGATGTGATGGGAGCGGTTTAAGCTCAAGAATAGGAGGTACCTCCAAGGATGGTTTCAAACGATCTGGAGGTTCACCTGCAATTTCTAGCAGCTCAACAGGTATCTTGCATGTGTTCACCTGTGGTAGTGCTTCCAACTCATGGATATAGTCATCCATCCCCGACTCATCATTGTCACTGTCACTATCCCTCACCAAGGTAGTTTCCATCGGATCTTTACTTACAATTCTAAGAAACTCATCTTCCACCATCCTTTCTACCACATCCATTCGGAAGCATTCTTCTTCATCGGTAGGGAACTTCATTGCCCGGAACACATTGAAGGTTATTCTTTGGTCCTGGACCCTCATTGTTAATTCTCCCTTTTGTACATCGATGAGAGTTCGCCCCGTGGCTAAAAATGGTCTCCCCAAAATGATGGGAATATCCTTGTCTTCTTCATAGTCTAGGATAATGAAGTCCGCGGGGAATATGAACTTGTCCACTTTAACCAGAATGTCCTCCACGATCCCTCTTGGATATGTAATCGATCTATCTGCGAGCTGTAGGGATATGTTTGTGGGCTTTGGTGCAGGAAGTCCCAACTGTGTGTAAATTGACAATGGCATGAGGTTAATGCTTGCTCCTAAGTCACACAAGCATCTGTTGAAAGACACACTCCCTATCTCGCAAGGAATGGTGAAACTCCCCTGATCTTTCAGTTTAGGAGGTAGTTTCCTTTGTAAGACCGCACTGCATTCCTCAGTTAGAGCCACAGTCTCAAAGTCTTCCAATCTCTTCTTTCGGGATAGAATCCCTTTCATTAACTTAGCATAGCTCGACATCTGTTCTAAGGCTTCTGCAAATGGTATGTTTATTTGCAGCTTTTTGAAAATTTCCAGGAACTTAGCGAACTGCTTATCCAATTTCTGTTTCTGAAGCCTCTGTGGAAAAGGCACTGGAGGATAGACTCGTGTGTGAGTAACCGGAGGCTTTTCTGGTTGATCCTTATTTGCTGATTCCGACTCCACAACACCTTCCTCATTTTCCTTAGAACTTTCTGCTTCAGCTAAGTCTGAGGCAGGGTGCAAATGTTCTGCTTCCTTTTGTACTACCGGCTCATGCGCGCCAGTTGGCATAATCTGTTTCCCGCTTCTAGTTATGACAGCTTTGTAGTGCTCCTTTCCCTCTCTTCTTGGGTTTTCTTCTGTATTGCTTGGAAGAGATCCTTGAGGTCTGTTTGCCAGCAAATTGGTCATTTGGCCCACTTGGTTCTCTAGATTTTTTATGGAACCAGACTGACTCTTTATCAACACATCAGTGTTAGCCATGTATTTCAGCATTAACTCTTCTAAGTCTGGCTTTCTCTCTGGTTGGGACGGTTGTGCTGCATGTTGATGACTCTGAAATCCGGGAGGATAGTGTGGTCTAGGAGCTTGTTGATGGTTCTGATTGTTGCTCCATGACGAGTTTGGGTGATTCCTAGCTCCAGAGTTATAAGTATTCTGATACTGATTCGGTTGCCTCTGGTAGCTACTCACAAACTGTACTACTTCTGAGTTGATAGCACATTGCTCTATAGGATGTTCCCCTGCACATAGCTTACATACATAAGCCACCTGATGCACCTTATTATCCGCAATAGCATCAATCTTCTTGGACATTACTGATAACTAAGCTGTTAAGGCTGTGATAGCATCTACTTCTATAACCCCGGCCACTTTTGGTTGATTTAGCCTAAAAGTAGGCCATTGATAATTGTTGGCAGCCATGGTTTCAAGCAGCTCGTATGCTTCATCAAAATTTTTTGCCATAAATTCCCCTCCAGATGCTGCGTCAATGCTAGTCCGAGTGTTACTAGTCAAACCACTGTAAAAGGTGTTCATCTGCATCCATTGGGGTAGTGCATGATGCGGGCATCTTCTTAGCAACTCTTTAAACCTCTCCCATGCTTCATATAATGACTCTCCATGTTGTTGTACAAACATAGAAATGTCATTTCTCATTTTATTGGTCTTTGCAGGAGGAAAGAATTTCTTCAAGAATTTCTACGCCAAGTCTTCCCATGTAGTAATTGACCCCGGAGGTAATGAGTGAAGCCAAGTCTTTGCTTTATCTCTCAGTGTAAATGGGAAGAGTCTAAGTCTCACTGCATCATCCGTTACTCCATTAAACTTGAACGTATCACAAATCTCCAAGAAGCTCAGCAAGTGATCATTCGAATCATCATTAGCCATTCCCCCAAACTGTACTGAATTCTTCAGCATTTGAATGGTGCTTGATAGGACTAAATTATACGATATTTTTATACCCTAATACTTAGTTTTTATATTTATTGTGTGCTTAAATGTTTAATTATTTAGTTTATTTTGGTTTTAATAGGTTTTATAGGATTTTAGTTAATTTATGTTAATTTAGGTAATTTTATACTATTTTTATATTTCTTTTTATTTATGTGTTTTTATTTATTTTTAATATTTTAGGTGTTTTATTTATTATTATGTGTTTTTAGGATTTTTAGTATTTTTATATTATTTTTATTTATTTTTATATTTTATTTTGTAGGAAAAATAAAGCTTGGGGGCAAATCTGGAAAATTCGAAAAGTTTAATGGCAATTTTGGTAAATAACCAACACGGATGGCAAAAAGGTAAATAAGAAGAAAAGACGCGGATTTCATTCCAGAACAATCATATCATGCAAAGACGAGATGTAATCTACCTATGAGGAATGTTGTGATGGATGAAGTACGCAACATACAAGAAATTGGCGTGACGTAGTGGTTTGGCCTGTTGTTGAGCCAATGACAATAAATAAAGGCGCTGCTTGGGAGGCAACCCAAGAAATCAGATTTGCATTTTTTTTCCTTTTTCTTTTTACAGTTATTTGTGCCTATTTCTTTGCATTATAGTTTACATTGGGGACAATGTAAATTTTAAGTGTGGGGGAAGGGATTTAGGATATTTGTTTTATTTTTTAGGAAATTTTTGTTTTATTTTATTTATTTTTTTTTTAAAAAATATTTTTTTTATTTTTAGGGAATTTTTAAAAAAATGTTAGATTTTTGAATTTTGTGGGTAAATTCACTGCAAACCCTCACGAGACAAAACTCGTCCACTTGGGGTAACCTTGGGGTTTAAAGGCTTGTTGCACGTGCTAAGTGTAACCGTGTTTCCTACGAAAATGGGGTAATTTTTTATTTTTATGATGTGTCACTTAAGCAATGAATTAATTGGATTTTAAATTTTTAGTCAATGATAAAATTTTGATTTTTATTTTAATAACTATTGGAAAAATGATAAATTTTTACTTAGTCTGAATTTTGACTTTTTATTGATAATTAATTTGTTTGAGATCTTTAAATTTTTATGCACTTATATCCATTTGTTTGAGTTAGTTTTAATGAAGAGAAAGTTTATATGGTTAAATGCTTATGAAAGATATTTTTGAACTCTATATCTTATTTGACCATTATTTGAAGTGAAATATAAGATAAAATATAATTTGGAAGAGATGATTTAGGTACTTTTCTAGGATTATTGAATAAGAAAAAAATCTTGTGGTGGGTTGAGATGGAGCGTAAAATGCACTCACTCATAAATACATGAAAAAGCGAGATGGAGCGTAAAACGCACTCGCTGGTGAGATGGAGCATAAAAGCACTCACCGTGAAAAAAAAATAATAAAAAAGAAAAAAAGAAAATGGGATGGAGCATAAAATGCACCCATTAAAAAAAATGAAAAAATATATGGAAAAAAATGCATATTAATCCTAGTGTATATAATTGTTTGAAACCTTTTGATCTTCTGATTTATATTTGTCTGTATTAGCTGAGAGTGATATGAAAAATAAGTGTATTGAGTTTTATTATAAATCTTTTATAAGGTAATTAATGACTGAAACTTATCTGAGTTTTGATTAGTTTAATACATTTGGATACACACACACACAAAAGTTCTTGAGTAGAGTAAGATTAATAAATATGTTAAAGTTCTAGATTTTGCATAATTTTGAAATTTTTCTTGAGTTATTATTTTAAAAATCTGTGAGACTAATGTGGAATTTATATGGATCTGTTGCTCAAGTAAGTTGTTTGGTTATTAGTTTTTATTTTATAGTTTTTATTTTTTGTTTTGCCCGAGGACGAGCAAAAGCTAAGTGTGGGGGTATTTGATAGGACTAAATTATACGATATTTTTATACCATAATACTTAGTTTTTATATTTATTGTGTGCTTAAATGTTTATTTATTTAGCTTATTTTGGTTTTAATAGGTTTTATAGGATTTTAGTTAATTTATGTTAATTTAGGTAATTTTATACTATTTTTATATTTCTTTTTATTTATGTGTTTTTATTTATTTTTAATATTTTAGGTGTTTTATTTATTATTATGTGTTTTTAGGATTTTTAGTATTTTTATATTATTTTTATTTATTTTTATATTTTATTTTGTAGGAAAAATAAAGCTTGGGGGCAAATCTGGAAAATTCGAAAAGTTTAATGGCAATTTTGGTAAATAACCAACACGGATAGCAGAAAGGTAAATAAGAAGAAAAGACGCGGAGGGGCAATTTGGTAATTTTCGGACTACAGGCCGCGCATGGCGCGCAGGAAGCTGTTGCAGTAAAACAAAAAACGGCGCCGTTCGGTAGGAATTTATAGCGACCGCGCCATGTGCGCACACAGTGAACCACAGACGGAGGAAACGACGTCGTATTATACAGGAAACCCGCGCAATGCGCGGGCGAGCGCTGACGTCAGCAGGAGCGGAAACCGCGTTGACCAAGTCAACTAAGGCGCGTTTGTTTGACACGGAATTACTGGAAATCAGATTATTTCGGAATTTTTGTTACTCTTTGATTCCAAATTGGATTTTATTTCCAACTAGGGTTAAGATAATAATTATTTTTCTTTTTCTTTTATTTTTAATTGTAAATCCTACTAGGGTTTGGACAAGTTAGATGCCTATAAATAGAAGGTCAATCTTTCATTATTCATTGGAAGCTTTTGGGAGTTTTTTCTTCTACTTTCTTGGAGAGAGCTTTTCAACTATTGGAGATTATTTTGAAGAATGTCAGGCTAAGTTTTTATTTTCAGTTCTAAAGGGATGTTGAACCTTATTTTTAATTAATGTTTTAATTGAGTTTTATTATTTATTCCTTCATGCATGAGATTTATTCTTAATAATCTGTTTTAATTGTTCTATGATATTTGCTTGATTAATTTGATAATGGTCTGTTAGATTAATCAATAATTTATCATATGCTAGATTAAGATTTAATATTAAGCAAACGATGTTTTATCTTATCATAAGTAGCAGTTAATAATATTTAATTGTGGTCAAACTTTTGAATATTATTATGATTATCAAGATGGCAAGTTAAATGGTCCGCGATGTTGAGATTGTTGCTTGGAATAATCTAATTCTCTAATTTTTAATGCAACTGTTATATTAAATCTAGATTGATAGTTCTAGGTTGTATGATAGTTAGGGTCTTTTGTGAGCGATTGATGCATTAGATTTATAATTTAAGGAGGATTTCAGGTAGCTTGGCGATTGTCAGTTATCTAGGATTATTAATTTCAATTGAAGGAAAAGATAATAATAACTTGATTAATTTGTTAATTAAAAGAAGGGGATACTGAACTAAGGAACTGAAGTTTGTTTCAATTGATTTTTCTCATATTTATTTATTATTCAGTTTTATTTGTTTATTTGAATTTTAATTAATTAATAATTAATTTCAAAACCCCCATTTAATTAGATATTTTTGAAAATATTAGATTTATTAAAACAATTCACTCTCTGTGGGTTCGACTCTTACTTTCACTACTACATTAATATTTTTTTAAAAGTAAGATTTTATTTTTGGTTGCTTGCGACAGCTTCCCAGTGCTCGGTTTAATTTCAAAGGAGAGAGCTGTGATTGCCGGCCTTGTGATACTTGCTTGCAATTCATTTATCCGCGGCGTTGCATAGTCTCTTAATGGCTTGGGTGCCTCTTGTTCTCCTGCCATGGTTTCTGGTTGTTCAATGTTCTCTTGACTGTCAGAGCTAACCTCAATCACTTATTGAACTTGTGTATAAATGTTGTCGTTGAGAGCCAACAACTTACGTTTCTTTGATCAAGTTAGCATGCACAAGTCACAAGTACCTGAAACCAAAGAAATAAGTAAAAAGAAATGAGGTACGAAAAGATTGTTTAACTAAACCAATCTAATTTAAACTGACGATGAAAGTAATAAAAACTACTCAAAGTCCCCGGCAACGGCGCCAAAAACTTGTTGGGTGTCAAACCGTGCGTATTACAAATCAACACTTACACGCAAGTGCACGTGGTCAACAAGTAATATAAAGTAAGTAAAGTATCGTTCCCACGAGGACTATGGATAGCTATTACACTATCATGCAGCAGTTTTATAACTATTTTGGTTACTTTAAACAGTGGTCAAGTAAATTAAGTGAATGTGAATTAAATCTAAGTTGTGAAAATTAAAGACAAATAATTAATAAACGATTTAAGCAGACAAAGGAGGCATGGGATTATAACTTCACCTAGGGCGTCATTCAACTGTACTACTTCCTGTTAAACCTAACTGATTATCTCGGATTGTTAGTCGAAAACACGAAACTAAAGCATGACCAACTCTCGTTGCATCATACCCAAATCCAACCCAGATCCGACCCAAAGGGCAACAGAACAGGAAAGAACACCCAAGTTAATTAAATCACTATATGTCTATGTGACCTAGAGAAAAATGGGTTTAAGCACAGGTTTTCAAAAGACTACGTGTGGTGCTTCGGTATATGTCTATCCTTAGCACTAATCATGCAATCCAACGTCATGTGAAATCATGAACACAAGCTAACATGGTCGGTTCTAAACTCACACTCCCCATCTCGGTTCCGTGTGAGTTAACAAGGTAAATGATGATCAAGCATTTAAACAATTAAGATAAACCACATAAGACAATCCATACATAATCATTTAGCCAAAACAAGGAAGCATAACAAATTGAACTAAACCCTAGGTTTCATTATAATCCCATAAGAGAAGTTAGTTCATAATAGAAATAACAACCATCATCCACATATGTTCATACATTGAAGCTACAAATGAAAAGAAAGAGAAAACAAAGTTAAGAAATGCAAAGCTAGGTTTCTCTTCTTCAAATCCGGAGATACAAGGTTGACACAATGCTTCAAACTTCCAAAGTCCAGCCCTAAGCTAAACTACTCTAGCTAAATCACAAGGAACAAGAGAGAACAAAGAATGAAATGACAATGAGCTCTCTCATCTTCCTTTTGACCTAACTTTTCTCTATGCTATCTTCTATATCTGGCTTGGACTGATACTACTGATATATATATCCTCAAGCGCTTCATGCCCGATCACTGTAGTAAGAAGTTTGTGATTGACCCGTTTAAAATAAGTCTTCTCAGATTTTGGAGCGAAGGACCGGCGCAGCTACGCCGTGTTTATACTGAGATGGGGCGCAGCTGCGCCTCACGGCAGTCAACAAGGCATCAGAAGGACTACGCAGCTGCACAGCAAATGTGAAGGAATGCGGCGCAGCTGCGCCGTGCACCAGTCAAACAGCCTGTAGAGCTACTGCGCAGCTGTGCAGTGTTTGTAAAGGATTGCGGCGCAGCTGCGCCGTACACCAGTCTTGGAATTTGTGCCTTCTTTTCTGCTGCATCCGATCATCGCGCATATCACTCCCGCATTGAACCACTTTTGTCCCAAAAACTGCAATTCTTCCTCCCCGCACAAGTTTTAGTCCGAAACACGCCGGTTTGTCCCCAAAAAGACGGAAAAGGCCAATAATGAGCCATGGAGCATGAAACCTACAAAAGTGACATAAAAGCATGAAAAGTAATAAAAACTAATGAGAACAAGCGAAAGTTAAAGCAAATTGGTATCGAAATAGTAGGTATAAAACCTACTTATCAACTTCTTTAATAAGGTACCTTCAAAATCTGTCTCTAAGACTCTATATGACTTACGGATGTGACGCCTCCAAATTCGGGTCTCAAATACCCGGATCCGGTCATCACAATCCAATACAAACATCCACCTCTAAACAACATACAATAACTAAATGTGGAATAATAAACATATGTTGTTTATTCAAATGGTGTTACTAGTCTCAAGATACGATAACCTTACACAAAAGTACACAAATACCCTTAATAAAGTACTTAGGGTTTATATTACATAACAAGTAATTTAGATAACTACAAGGCTGCATCCTGAAGTCAATCACTTCATCTTTCCCTTACCCTTGTTCCTCCCAGAAGTCTCGGGTTGCACTGCAATAAGGTTTCATGATATAGCAAGGGTGAGAAACTAGTTTGCTCAACAAGTTTAAATAACAACATGAAATAATATATCATGAATGAAAAGGAATAGATGAACAATTCAACAATACGAATAACATAAGCAGTAATAATGATTTGCTTTTAGAATCAATATAGTCAAATAGACTATGAACTATAAATATCCATTGGAGTCAATAGCAGGTTAACCCAATGGTTACTACCCGAAATATGTACCCGAGAGGACCAGCCTCAGTACAATATGTGTATGCATAACATTTAATTTCCGTATTTTGTACCTGATATTAGATATAGGGTACTCCCCTATAATAGAGGGGTGTTCATACTAGTCTAAGAATCCGCATCTTCAATGATTTGGATAGCTTTTAAAATCTTTAACATAAATGTCTAGCCGAACAATGGCTTACACCTACTTTGAATAGTTCTTTAACCAGTAGAACAATAAATAAGGTACAAGTCAAAGATTATACTAGCTCAAGTGCACCAAGTGCGAATAACAATAATATCGATGTGGAATAATTATAAAGTAATTTACACCACTTAAAGCATGCTTGAAATTATAATTCAAGCTTAAATAAATAACTTGCTCAATGAAATGAGTTTAGAGATAAGGAACTTGCCTTCTGCTCAACTACAATTAATGTCTAGCTTTAACTAACTGGCTTTGAAAGACCTAACTAACTCCAAGTCATGAGTTGGGTAACCCTTCTCATAATCCTTTAGTTGACGTGACGCATACGCAATGACCTTGTCGTGTTGCATTAGCACACAACCAAGACCCTTATGTGACGCATCACTGTACACTACGAAACCTCCCGTGTCGTCCGGTAAAGCCAACACTGGTGCCTACTCAACCTCTTCTTCAGCTCCATCAAACTTTCCTCGCACTTTCCGACCAAACAAACTTCACCGTCTTTCGGGTAAGATTGGTCAATGGTGAT
Source organism: Hedera helix (assembly GCA_947179155.2). NCBI lineage: Eukaryota > Viridiplantae > Streptophyta > Magnoliopsida > Apiales > Araliaceae > Hedera > Hedera helix. Next base: position 19,138,140 of record OX359284.1, read on the forward strand.
GCTATCTTTGAAAAATCCTGAATGAATCTCCGATAATATCCCGCTAACCCTAAGAAACTCCTGATCTCAGTCGGCGTCTTCGGTTGTTCCCAATTAATAACTGCCTCCACCTTCGTTGGATCCACCGAAACACCGTCCTTGTCGATAACATGACCTAGAAACTGCACCCTCTGCAACCAAAATTCACACTTCAAAAACTTGGCGTACAGCTTCTCCATTCTCAAAGCCTCCAATGCGATCCGTAAATGTTCTGCATGTTCTTCCTCTGTCTTCGAATACACCAATATGTCATCAATGAATACAACCACGAACTTGTCCAAGTACTGCTTGAACACTCTGTTCATCATATCAATGAATGTCGCTGGTGCATTCGTTAGTCCAAATGACATCACTAGAAACTCGAAATGACCATAACGAGTTCTGAATGCCGTTTTCAGGATATCCTCCTCCCTCACCTTCAGTTGATGATAACCCGTCCTCAAATCTATCTTTGAAAAGTATTTCGCTCCCTTAAGTTGATCAAATAGATCACCAATTCTGGGCAGCGGATACCTGTTCTTAATGGTGACCTTGTTCAACTCCCGGTAATCAATACAAAGCCTCATCGAACCATCATTCTTCTTTATAAACAGAATTGGCGCTCCCCATGGTGACATGCTTGGTCTGATGTAACATTTATCTAGCAGTTCCTGTAACTGAATCATAAATTCTTTCATTTTCACCGGTGTCATACGGTATGGCGCCTTCAATATCGGTGCGGTCCCTGGTACCAAATCAATAACAAACTCCACTTCTTTGTCCGGCGGTAACCCCGTAATCTCATATGGGAAAACATCGGTGAATTTTCGTACAACAGGTATCTGACTCAGTTCGCCCTCGACACGTCGAGTATCAACCACATGAGCCAAATAACCTACGCACCCTTTCCTGAGAAACTTTCGTGCTTGCATCACCGTCAGACAACTTCATTGTCTCGGCGATTTACTACCGTAAAATATAACTTTTGACTTATTCGGAGTCTTTAGGTGTACACACTTCTTTTTACAGTTAATAACCGCCTCGTGACTCGATAGCCAATCCATCCCTAGGATTACGTTAAACTCCCCCAGACGAATCGGTATCAAATCTACGTTAAGTCTAAACCCTCGCAATTCAGCACAACAGTTCCTATAAATGTAGTATACGGGAATGATTTCTTTGTTTTCTACTTCTACGTTCATAGGGTGTTCTAGTTTTTCTTGAGATAAATCTAATCTCTTAACAAAATCTTCAAAAATAAAAGAGCAGGTAGCACCCGAATCAAACAATACATATGCATTAATATCATTGATCAGGATGATACCTGACACCACGTCCTTGGAGTCGACTGCATCCTGCATAGTCATGTTGAAGGTGCGCGCTGTGGGTCGGTTAGCCTGCCTGGCTGGCCCTCTAATGTTCAGCATGTTGTTGTTGTTATTATTGTTGCCTCTATTGCCACTCTCAGCGTCTCCCTTCCTCTTCGGGCAATCTTTAGCATGATGATTGATTGCTCCACAGGAAAAACATACTCCTTTCATCTTTTTCGGGCATTGTGGGGCCATGTGTCCCGGCTGCCCGTAACTATAACAAACACTCTTTCCTTTCAAGTATTCGCCCGTGTGGTTCTTACCACAATTGTTGCATTTGCCAACTTTCTTAGCCTCTCATCCGGATTTGTTGCCTCTAGAAGATTGGCTCTCATTCCACTTCCGTTTATTGGGGTTGATGCCTCCGCTGCTTCCTGCCTTCTACCTTTCATGACTTTTCTTCCTCTCCTGATTGAATTTAGCCAGGGGATCACTGTCACCCTCTGCAATGATTGCCCTTTCCAACAGCTCTGAAAAACTCTTAATCTTCATTACCGCCACAGAACGGTACACCCACGGCTTCAGTCCCAGCTCAAACCTCCGAGCCTTCCTAGCCTCAGTATTAACTTGATGAGGTGCGAACCTTGCCAACTCATTAAACTAGGCCGCATACTCGGCCACAGACATGTTTCCATGTTTTAACTCAAGGAACTTCAACTCCATTTCTTGCTGCATGCTTTCCGGGAAGTAGTTCTCCAGAAACATTTCCTTAAAACATTCCCAAGTAATAACTCCTTCTCCCGCATGGCCCTTATAGCTTCCACCAATAGTTCGTCTCCCCCTTTATCATGAAGGTGACGAAACTAGTCTTCTGTTCTTCGGCCACTCGTGCAACCTCAAATACTTTTTCCATTTCCTCGATCCAATATTGCACCTTGATCGGGTTTAGAGTTCCCTGAAACTCCGGTGGTCCAACCAGTTTGAAGTCCTTGAAATTTGCTAAGTGCGACGCTGGCTGCGATGCTGGTTGTACTACCACTAGTGGGGGTCTAGCTTGCATGGCTTCCGCCAGCATCTCCGCAAACATCCTCATAGGATTGGGTTGATCCCCAACCTCACTCTCTGACTCTGGGATACGTTGATTGCGTGGTCTACCTCTCGGCATGATCTGCTAAAGAGCAAATCTTAGACTTACGCTTATAGTTCTACGCATTATGTTAGCCAAATTAACATTTAAATTCAAAACTATATATCAAGCACATTTGATTTAAACAAGGAAATAACTGCATTTATAATCATATACCAATGTTTTAGTACAGACTTAACAAGTGGCATACTTCTATAAACGCTCAAGGCACAAGTTGCCTAACATGACTATCCTCTAACGAACAAAAAGTGAGGATTTACTACCATCAACCCTTCTAACAGAACAAAAGTTGGGGTCTAATTGAAATCCTATGCATACATCAAAATATAAAGGCTTACAACAGCTGAAACGTCCCTAATAGAAACAAAAGGTGGGACTCACTACTACTAGGTACAAATAAGATAACAACAAGAAATCACCGCCTGCTGCGGCGAACAGTCCTACGAATAGCCCTGCGTAAAAAGCCTGCTGGGCTAACTCCTCCACTGTATGGCGACGAATCCAGCGTCTGCTGTTACCTGCCTCCCTAGGGTGCCTCATAACCCGACGCCTCAGTCAATCAAACGAAGTGCCAAGAGCATATTCTAAGGTGTCGATCCTAGCGGCTCTCTCCCTATCAAGCTCAGCCCTAATGGTCTAGAGAACTGTCTGACTCGCCATCTCCCTAGCGTCTAATCTCTCTACCGTCTGTCTCAGCTGACTATTCTGGATCATAAGTTGCTACATAGTAGGACCCAATGAAGGTGCAGCGCTCTCCAACTGCTGAATTTTGGTCTGCAAATCGGCCATCCTCTCCTTTAGCTACATGTTCTCACTAGAGAACATGTAAGCTGCGTTCCTATACTGATCCTCGGTCTGCTGATGAATCTAGTTCTGCTCCTCTAGGTGCTGAACCCATTCTCTAACTCGTCGTTCGTTGTAGTCAGCTCATCGATGATGTCACTGGCAGTAGTGCCCATGTTATCAGCGTACTCTACTAGCTCCTCCTGCACCTCGTCCTTAGATTCGGCCTCATCCTCGCTACAGGGCCTCATCACTCCACCCCTGACGGGCTCCGCGGCATCCCTACTATCGTCCTCCTCAGGGTCGGACTCTACTACTGGTGCTACTGGGGCAACTGGTGCATACCCGATCAGCTGCTCGGTGTCTACAGGGATATCGGTAAACACCTCCTCCTCTCGAGCTCTGCTAGACTTGCCTATAGCCATCCTACATCACAACAGAAAAACCAACATCAGTACGGCAATAAAATATATTCATTGAAGAAATGAAATTATATTTCATTGGGTACGACTCGACTCGATGAATTCCCCAATTCATTAAAATCACATCTGATAAATCTCCCCGATTTATCTCCTAACACTCAATACGAGTTTACTACCAAGGTTATAACTTAGGTTTCGCAATCCTAACGTTTCTAACCTACGACTCTGATACCAACTTGTGACGCCCCCAAATTCAGGTCTCAAATACCCGAATCCGGTCATCACAATCCAATACAAACATCCACCTCTAAACAACATACAATAACTAAATGCGAAATAATAAACATATGTTGTTCATTTAAAAGGTGTTACTAGTCCCAAGATACGATAACCTTACACAAAAGTACACAAATACCTTTAATAAAGTACTTAGGGTTTATATTACATAACAAGTAATTTAGATAACTATAAAGTTGCATCCTGAAGTCTATCACTTCATATTTCCCTTACCCTTGTTTTTCCTAGAAGTCTCGGGTTGCACTGCAATAAGGTTTCATGATATAGCAAGGGTGAACAACTAGTTTGCTCAACAAGTTTAAATAACAACAAGAAACAATATATCATGAATGAAATGGAATAGCTGAACAATTCAACAATATAAATAACATAAGCAAGAATAATGATTTCCTTTTAGAATCAAGATAGTCAAAGAGACTATGAACTATAAATATCCACTGGAGTCAATTGCAGGTTGACCCAATGGTTACTACCAGAAATATGTACCGAGAGGACCAGCCTCAGTACAATATGTGTATGCATAACATTTAATTTCCGTGTATTGTACCTAATATTAGATACAGGGTACTCCCCTATAATAGAGGGGTGTTCATACTAGTCTAAGAATCCGCATTTTCAATGATTTGGATAGCTTTTAAAATCTTTAACATAAATGTCTAGCCGAACAATGGCTTAGACCTACTCTGAATAGTTCTTTAAACAGTAGAACAATAAATAAGGTACAAGTCAAAGACTGCACGAGCTCAAGTGCACCAAGTGCGAATAACAATAATATCGATGTGGAATAATTGTAAAGTAATTTACACCACTTAAAGCATGCTTGGAATTATAATTCAAGCTTAAATAAATAACTTGCTCAATGAAATGAGTTTAGAGATAAGGAACTTGCATGTCTGCTCAACTACAATTAATGTCTAGCTTTAATTAACTGGCTTTGAAAGACCTAACATTAATAAAGTTGGTCTAATAATTAGTACGGCGTATTTGTACAACTATACGCTCACTAAAGAACTTATCTACCACGCATAAGTACTAACACATAATTTTCATCAGTCAAAATAATATTATTAACCTCATCCTCAATCAAGTTAGGTTAATAATTTAATAAGTTAGAAAATATTTTTCTTAAGTGTTGGACACTTATTAAACCCTTAAACAACTGATTACAATTGTTTAATTAAAGCATAATTATATTCAAATTATTTTATTAACTCAATCTCTATTTAATTACTATTTAACCTTAATTAAATAGAAATTAATTAATTATCTTTAGTTATTACTTAAAATAAATAATAACTAATTGTACATACTTATTATTTAATAATAATTAAATAATAAATAATTATTGATTTATTTTAACCTTCTTTAATTTAATATTAATCAACTAATAATTAACTAAGTAACTAACCTCACTTATTATTTAATTTAGGGAAATTAAATAATAGTTTACAAATTTTAATCCTCTTTAATTATTATTTAATGTCAATTAAATAATAATTAATTATTTAATTAATTTTAATTATTATTTAAGGTTAAATAATAATCAATTTATTTATCCTTATTTATTATTTACGTTAACTAATAAATTATTGATCTAATAACTTAATTTCCTTTAATCATTATTTAATGCTAATTAAATCATAATTAATTACTTAATTATCCTTTTTTATTATTTAATAATATTTCATTAATAAATAATTAATTTATAAATTTTTAACTCTCTTCAATTATTATTTAATAGGAATTAAATAATAATTTCTAATTTATCACGTTTATTTATTATTAACATTTTAAATAATAAATAATTAATGAAATTTTTATTTATTTAATTTAACCATAACTTAGCTAACTAGATTAATATTTAAAATATTTAAATATTAAACTTAATGAAAAATATCATCTCAAATATTATTTTTGTATTATTATTATTTTTGTTATAATTTTTAAATATGTAAATTAATTAAAATTATCCAGAGTGGCAATTCTGTAATTAAGCCCAAAAACCGAACGGAGTGGCAAACTGGTAAATTCTGTCGAAAACTAGTTCTCACGCATTGTGCACGTTAAATAGAAAACAGGTCCAAAACGGTGTCGTTTTGGATAACCCGCTGCTGGCTTCCGCGCGTAACGCACGGAGTAACTTTTTCCCTACGCCAAACGACGTCATTTGGCTCCGCGTCCGTCGGCCAAAAATGTCCGCGCGCATTGCGCGGCCAGTACTTTTTTTTTCTTTCCAGCAGATTGTCCACAGTAACTTTTAATACACCACTAAAAAAAAAATTATACCTTCAAGTAAGCTTTAACTCTTCAATAAAAATTCAAAAAAATTATCAATCACTTAATATCAATTTATAACATGAAAATTTAATTTTTCATGATTTAATTTTATTTATTTCATAAAAATTATTATACCAAATAAACTTCTATAAATCATAACTTTTTGTGTATAACTCCATTTTGAGTTATCCAAACTTTGATTTTCTCATGATTTAATGTTCTATAATATTATAACATTAAATCTAAATATTATAAAATTTATTTTTGGTCATTATTTTGAGACTTGATTTAACACCACCAAACACATGTTTTTAGCATATAAATTATACCAAAATACAAACCAAGCATATTAAACTCAAGCATGTCATAAATATTACTACTACACATTATTAACTATATTAACATACTTATACTCACATGTTGGTTTATTTAATTTAAAAACAAAACTAGATTTAGAATAACCATTACCTTGATTTAATGGTTATTTTTCTTTATCTTCCAAAATAGGGGGTGAGATTTGAAGGCATGAACAAAATGAACTCCTCCTCCTTCCTTATCCTTGCTCTCTCAAGTATTTTGCTCTCGCTAAAATTTTCTCTCCACTCTCTCTTTTGGACTTAGAAAAATAAAAATGAAGTGCAATGTCTACAATTTCAAGTATACTTGAAAAATGATAGATACACATAATATATCTAATAATCTAGACCATCATATGCTAGCTATTGGATACTTACACAAGCTAAACACATTAAGTGAAAAGGGGGATGGTGTTCATGACTATAAAAGCCAAACAAGTAGCCATAAATAAAAAATGTAAAATAAAATAAAACAAACATAATTTCTCTCTTTCTTCTCTAGCACACGGCTGATGGAGCACTTCTTTGTCCCAAAAAAATTGTCCCATGTATTACTTATTTAATAAATAATAAGTTACATAATATATTTTCCAAGTGGGTCAAGTATTGGACTTTGTTTTAATTTCTTTTGGGCTTCATTTAAATTGTTTGGGCTACTAGTTTACCAAGTGTTATTATTCTTCACTTGAGCTACTAATTGATCCATGTTGGACTAATTTAATAGGTTTACACATTAATTATCCAAGTTCATGATTAAATAATTAATTAGATTAACTAAATAATTAAATACCCTAACCCATTAATATTAAATTACTAAATGGACTACTAAATATTATTATTAATATTTCACATTATTTACATTAATTAATAATCATATTAATTAATTTATTATATTTAATTAACTCATTATATTCAATTTAATTAAATATTTAATTAATAGGAAACTTATCAATTATTTTGATATTAAAACTTTAGAGTTTGTTCACTAATTTAATTAACATATTAGTGACTCCCTTTAATTAACTCTAGCAATTAATTACATAATTATTTAATCACTTAATTAATTAATCAAACAAAAAAATTTAATTAATCTCGTAAAACTAATTCGTTAGAAATTAAATTAATAATTTAATTAATAATGACGTAGAAATTCTAGGACATTACAACGGACATGGAGGAAATCAAGTCTTAAGCATATTAAGATTTGGGATTGTCCAGCTTATGTCAAAAGGTTTAAGAATGATAAGCTAGAGACAAGATCCGACAAGTGTAAATTTATGGAATATCCTAAAGAAAATTAAGGATATTACTTCTATCATCCTACTGATCAAAAGGTGTTTGTTGTGAATGGAAAATGAGTTTATCCTTAAAGAGGTCAGTAGGAGTAAGATAAATCTTGAAGAAGTTCAAGAACCGTAAAACACTACGAATCAAATGAAAAAACCTGACCAAGTAAAATAACTTATTATACCACAACCTATTTGTAAGTTTGGAAGAGTACCGAAGATACCCGAGAGGTATGGATTCATCATAAAGGATAATGATGAGGTACGCATCATAGATGATAATGATCCATTGATATACGAAGAGGCTATGAGCTGTAAAGACTTAAAGAAATGGCTTACAACCATGAAATCCGAGATGGACTCTATGTATGAAAATCAAATATGGACTTTGGATACTCCCACTTGAGAGCATAAGGCCCATTAGGTGTAAATGCTAGGAGCAGATAGCAAGGTCATATAAGGCCCGACTAGTTGCAAAAGGTTTCAAACAAAGACAATGAGTTGACTATAATAAAACCTTCTCACTAGTAGTTATACTTAAGTCTATTCGTATTTTGCTTGCAATTGCGGCTTATTATGACAATTGCGGCTTATTACGACTATGAGATCTAACAAATGGATATGAAGACGGCTTTCTTCAATGAAAAACTAGATGAGGATATATATATATATATATATAGCCAGAGGGATTTATTTCTAAAGATGGAACAAATTAAGTTTGTAAGTTACAATGATCCATTTATGGATTGAAGCATGCTTCTTGAATATGAAACATCCATTTTGATGAGATAATCAAATAGTTTGATTTTATCAAAAATAATGATGAACCATGTGTGTACAAGAAGGTTACTGGGAGCGCTATTATATTCCTAATATTATATGTTGATGATATACAACTAATAGGAAATGATGTTTTGATGTTACAATTAGTCAAAATGTGGTTATCTAAACACTTCTCCATGAAGGACTTGGGAGAAGTATCCTACATATTGGCAATAAAGATCTATAGAGATAGATCTAACAGGATACTCGGCTTGACCCAAAGAACATACATTGAATCAATACTAAAAAGGTTTAACATGAAAAATATCAAAAGAGGTCTCATACCAATGGGTCATGGTATACATCTCTCCAAGAAATAGTCCCCAATAACACCTGAGGAGAGAGACTGTATGAATAAGATACCTTATGCTTCTACAGTAGGTTCTATTATATACACGATGATATATACTAGACCGGATGTTACTTATGCACTTAGTGTGACAAACGGATACCAGTCGAATCCTGGAGAAGAACACTGAAAAGTAGTGAAAAATATTTTAAAGTACTTAAAAAGAACTAATAATGTATTTCTTGTTTACGGTGGGTCGAATTTAAAATTAGAGGGCTATACAGACTCTAGTTTTTAAATTGATTGAGATGATAGTAAATCTGTTTTGGGTTATGTGTTTACCTTAAACATTGACATAGTGAGTTGAAAGAGTTCCAAGCAGCAAATAGTTGTTGATTTAGTGACAGAGGTAGAGTACATAACTGTAAGTGAAGCTGCAAAGGAAGTTGTAACTTGAAGCGGTTCATAGCAAACAAGGACTGGTGCCTTTATTTTGTGACAACAATAGAGCGGTTGCACAAGCCAATGAACCAAGGTCTCATCAAAAATCCAAACATGTGTTGCAGTGATTTCATTTGATTAAAGAAATCATTAAAAGATGAGAAGTCACTGTGGAGCGAGTGGACTCTTAGAACAACATTACAAATCCATTTACTAAAGTGCTATCTCAGCAGCATTTTGATTGCCACTTAGAGAATATGGGCATTAGATACCAAGGCGATTAATTTTAGTGCAAACGGGAGATTGAAATTAATATGCCCTCAAATCAATCATATGTTGATATGATAAGCATATACTTTGTTATCTTATTCATTTATTAAAAAAAAAAATATTCAAAGCATTTTCGTGTTCATGATTAATTAGTTGAATTGATTAAATAGATAAACTCATAGTTTTGGAGTAATATTTTTAGAATCATAACGTTGATTATGCTAATGAGATCTAAATTCAAGAAAACTCAAAACTAAAATGTTCCTAATCGTGAGATCACTAAAATGGGGATTAGTGAATTAGGATAGATTAGTACATACTATGCTTACTCTTTAGAAGATAATGATTGATCTCATAATTATTTGTGTGGGGACACAAAAGCAAGTATGTAGATACTTATTGGAGAATAAGTTTACTAAACATGACTCACTTAAATAACACCTAATGGAGTTTTACATGTCTGTCAATAGGAGTTCTTAATGTGATAGTAGTACAAGTGATCGTTGGACTTGAGATCATCATAGTATCTTATGTATGGTGAATTATACTTTGATATATTCCTTAAGACTATTTGGGTATAACAAATGTTATGTTCGGATATAATAAGTTATACACAGAGATAGGTGAATGATCAATAGAGGATCTACCATTTCCAGTAAAGGAATAAAATGTCCTATGTGATTTGATAAATAACAACTCAATAGTCCTTGGTTAAGGCAGAATAAAAATAGAAAGAAGTTTCTAATTTACATTAATTAGAGTTGTGTATTTAAGAATCAAAATGCATATGATCAAATTAAATAAAACTTAACAGTAATTCCATGTCTTATATTTGATTGGAACATTATATGGTAGTATAATTCAATTATACGGTAACTATTTGCGGAATAGGATTCTAGTGATCAAACATTAAAATTCATATTATCCGGATAATCATGATATGCTGAGAAGTATCTCTTATGATGTAGAATAAATAAGTATTGATTTATAAATAAATTTAAAAATAATAATTTATTATTATAAATAATTTATAATTGTTCTAATTTATTTATTTTACTACCGGCTTAATATTGAACTTAAAGGATCACACCATAAAAAAGAAATATTTATTTTAGAAGTAGATGACATAATGGTAATAATAAATTAAGTATATTTAATTTATACTATGGTGATAGAATACATTAAATAGTTTAATATTTATAATTAAATATTTTAGAAATACTAATTATAAATTAATACGAGAATTATTATTATTATTATTATTATTATTATTATTATTATTATTATTATTATTATTTAGTTCCTAAATGGTTTAGAAATTAATTAATAACTAGTAAAATTATAATAAATAATTAAGTTCCTAAATAGTTTAGAAATTGTACTTATTATAATAAATTAATTTAGTTCCTAATTAAATTAAGAGTTAAATTAAAACCCCACTCCTAAATAGTTTAGGAGGGTTGAACAAATCTATAAATAAGAGGAGTCTTGTTATAGATTGAGGTTATTGACACTTTTGCAAGCATTAGAGAATAATTCATATAATTCTCTACATCTAAGGAGTTAAAAAGATAGAAAGAATTAAGGCTAACCACCCAAGGTTTGGAGAAACCTAAATCTACTTCTTCAATCTATATTATCTCTTGGTGGATCACCTCTAGAGGCTACATGCTTGGGTAGCTAACGTTGATCCGTAGATTCTAATATGTGAATTTGAAGAAGAACGCGAAGGATAAAGTGAGGTGAACTCATAACTGATAAAAGTTATTTTTTTACAAATGTATAATCTTTTATCATTTCTCAATTAATAAGTTTCGCATAAGAAAGATGCTGGAATTTGGTTAGTAGAAAAAATTTAAATATGATTTATGCCTGCTTCCGTTGTTTAATGTAATTAGATTGTATGAATGTACTGTTTTTACAAACCAACAGTTAAGCTACTCCAAGATCGTAGAATAATAGCTAGTTCGCAAAGTGTCCAAAAGAACTCAAAGATTGTAGAGCAAAAAATTTAGTTATTGCAAATTCAACAAAGATCATTGAACAAAAAAAAAAAAAATTGTCGAATAGAAAAAATAAAGATTGTCAAACAGAAAGAAGCAAGGATTGTTGAACAGAAAAGGAGCATAGATCGTTGAACAGAAAAGGAACACAGAACGTTGAACAGAAAAGAAGTATAGAGTTCAGCAAAATTGTCGAGCAGAAAAGCTGTGTAAACTCAAGATCGTATAGGAAAGATAAGTAGCTCAAGATCATAGAATAAAGATGAGTAACTCCTAGATCTTAGAGCAACTCAGATCGCAGAGTGAAGCAAGTAACTTCAAATCATAGAGCTACAACAGATCACAGAGTGAAAAGTCTGAAGTGTTAATAGTTGATCTACAAATAATTAAGGATGTCTTTAACAAATATTCTCCTGAAGATATTAGAATGTGATGGTGAAAGGGATAAGAATTGAATTTAGAGCTTTATCCAAAACCAACTATTTTAGCAGATACAAAAGACGCATGTCGCTACTGTAGTGAACAAAATACTACTGATAGTGACACCCAGTGGTTTAGCAAACAAACCTGCAGAGCCAAAATAATCAGACGATGACAAGTGTTCTAGAAAGAATGGAGTAGTGGTAACTTTCAAATGGAAAGAATTTTAAGGAGCCTTATAAAAGGATGACTTCTCCAGACTCCAGAAATTAACGATTTCAACTAACGATTTTTGAAAAACAATACAAGAAAAGAAAGTGTTCCATGCGATCTAAATTCTTCAAAAAAATCGTTATGCTGCTAAATCTTTTAGAGATATTCATCAAGCGACTTAGTAGCACCTAACACAACTCTCATTTACAGCCTCCTGATCATAGTGAAAGATAAGTCTGAATGACTTAAGTTGACTCTCAATGAATCAAGCCTCTTCATGCGATAACGTCTTAGCGACTTTGAGAAGACTTAGTATCTTAGCGAGTAAAAATTCTAGTGATTTTGAGACGACTTAGTGACTTAGCTGTTTCTGGGTGATTCGACAGTTGTAATTGATTTTTAATAAACCATTGGTTTGTGTAACCTATATGCTTAGTGGATCGTTGCTACTCATCGGAGTGGAATAAATGACTATGAGGATTTTAGACTCCGAACCTCCTAATTGTCGTATTAACTGCTTTAACTATATTCCACAAGCATGCTAAATTTAGAATTGTGACTTTTCACTTAATCTTAGAAGGGTTTTCTTCAAAACAACATATTCCGTTATGAATAATTAAATTAGTTATTTGTTTAATTATTGGGTAAATATTCTTTAATTCAAATTTTTAAAAAATTAAAAAATTTATTTAACCCCATTTCTAGATCTATTTTGTGCCTTTCGAGAATAATTATTTTATTTATAGAAATTTCAAGATATTAATGTTCAATGTCTTAAAATTATCATATTAAGAATTAAGTCATAAAATTCATAAAAAATAAAAAATCTAAAGTATATTTAAACCTATTTTTATTGCAGGATAATAATATTTTTTTTTTACTAATTCAGGATAATGATATGATATATTGCTTCCACCATTATTTAATGTTTTTTTTCATAGTAAATAAACAATAAAATAAAGACCAAATTTATGTGTAAAACACCAACTCCGAGGAAATAAAGATCTCCAGATCTTTCCCTCTTTTTCCCATCTTTTTGTAATACACAGATCGCCTTAATTATCCCTTTGAACACACAAAAATAATCGGAAATTGAAATCTATTTCTCGCTTCCCTCAATTTTTGGTGAGAGAAAGCCACAAAATCCATGGCTTTATCAGCTTCATCACCAAAGTTAGTAGTAACAGTCCCAGTTCTGGTTCTCTCAGTTGTCGCGGCTGCCATTTTCTTCTTCTTCCTCTTGTCTTCTCTCTCTTCTCCTTCCCCTCCTCCTTGTTCCTGCCCCGCCACTGCCTCCGCCGCCGCAACAACAACAGGCGCTGCCGTGGTGGGTGGCGGCGGGGAGCGGATCTCGACGAGGGTGGAGGATGTGAAGTGGGTCAAGGATCAGATCGAAGCGAATGGACTGCATATGCAAGACAATGTGCTTCGAAAGGGGATTAATCCGCGGACTCGTGCTGAGCAGCTCCAAGATTTGATTCAGTAAATACCCAATCTCTATCTCTATCAATTTGTTTGTATATATATTTCTGTTCTGTTTGCTCATTACGTACAATTAATGTATGGTACCCTGTTTTGATATGTCTCTATACATTGGGCGTTTTGGTGAAGTTAGCTTTTGGTCAATTCAAAGAATTGCATTTGTCTAGCACATTTGTTGCATTGTTGGGTGTAAAAATTGTACTCCTATTCCACAAAAAGAATTCCATTTAATTTTTTTCCTAGTCAATTTGTGAAATCCTTGATTATAATTCATTTGATTTCGATCAATTCAATAGTTAATGCTTAATACTCTGTGTCAAAGTGTAAGATCATTATTGACTTTTAATGTCAACTTAAGACATTTTCAAATTCAAAATTAACACAAATTCCTTCAATTTTAATCAATGGAATGATGAAATTTGGAATCTATCCAAAAAATATTACGCATTCTAAGATTTATTATTTCATAATTTTTGATGAATCATCTCAATTTTGAGTTGAAAATGTGTAAAATTAACGTTCAAAAGTCAATAACGGGCTTATAATTTGGAACAGAGGTAGTACTACAAACTACTTAAAAAAAGTATTACCAAGTATAGAATTGTGTTTTTGCAAATTAAATTAAAGTACACTCAAATCACAATTTGAATTTTAGGATTATACTAGTTAACTACGATCAAAGTGAATAGGGACCAATTTCCAATTTCGTATCTATTGGGAAATGACAGAAATTTAGTTTCTCTGTTCTTATGATGATTAATGAATCTACCTTTCTGAATTGAAAGCCATGCTGCCTTGCATAATTTAGATGATAAACAAAAGGCCCTTCTTCATCAAGAAAGCCCTGACCAACAAATGGTTCGCGTACATTTTCTATTGAATTTTCATTTCTTTGTTCTTCAATAATTTTTTGATTGTCTTTGATAAGTTAAATTTGAGAATTACTGAAAACGGTATTGGAGTTTGAACCTCATTTGGGGTACTATTTCAATCAAATCCCAAATATTTAAGGTGATTGTCTTCACACTTAACAGTTATAAAGCTAGGGCTCTTCATCATGAGGAAACTTATTCAAATCAAATTTTTGTTCAGTTTCATTCATCTGACACATATCAGCCCTAAATAAAATCTCACGGGATAATATTTTACTTCATCAAATAAAAGTGTGAAGTATGAAGAAGATAAGTAAATTATCTCTTTCAAACTAGGCTCATGAATCTCTTCCATGAACATCACCCAAGTTTTTGTATTCCAAGACTAAACTGATTTTTAAGTTGGGATGAGGGGTAACAATCATGCTGGCCAAATTTCAAAGTCAGTGTCGAATTGTGTTTGATTTTTTCTAACTTGTAAGGTCTCTGTATCCAGTTAATATTTTTTTTTGTTTCTCACAGTGATTAAAATCTAAATCTCAGTACGTTGTTTTTCTTTCCGGGAAGTTGAATAAGCTGTTGGATAATATAAATAAACAAAACTCTTCAACTGTGTGTGTGAGACAGAGGCTGTTATTTGTGTTAAGAGTTCAGTTTATGCTCTGTTAATTCAAATGATATTAATTTGAATTTCTTCTTTAGTTAGGCTGATTCTTGAGGGACCACTTATCTGTATAGATGTGAAATAAATAGTGCTTTTGATCTGTGTGCGAGTGAGAGAGAGAGAGAGTGAGAGAGAAACTGTTATTTGTGTTAACCATCCAGTTTCTTTTCTGTGAAGTTACTTGGCATAAAATTGGGACAATCTTGCATTGCTATACTGGTTGTTGCAGAACCACTTAAATGACTGTGTATGGATGTGAGGTTGTAATTCCCAAAGGAAAAAAAAATTGTCGAACAAATAAGCTTAGATGAGTCTAATGAATTTAAATGAGCTCTAGTTGCTCATTGACACTCACTAGAAGATCAAGATCGATATATTGCAAGCCTAAACATTACTAATGAACCGCATTTGTTATTATTTTATTCAACTCGGTTCAAGCATGACTACTCAAAACTGCACTAATCAATAGGCGATTCTACCTGTTCAACAGCAAAGATGAATATATAGAGAGTCAGAGAGAGGAGGGAGAAAATTAGGAGGTTTTCTTTTGTTTCACTTTCTAATTAATTAGGAGGTTTTAAGAGGAAGAAAAAAGGTAATGTGAAGTGTATAAAGATTTGGAGCAGTCTTATAACAGGATGGAGCTGGCATACTTGAGCTATTAATTATTATATCAAAAGATCTCTGCTTTTCCACTTTCTTTTGTAGATCAGTGCAGTGTATATGGTTGGTGCCAGTCAGTCTGCAGCATGCATGCCCAATAGCTTGACTGTGTGGTGTGTGAGCGTTAACAACACGTTCTTTCACCCCAGATTTGAAGGAACCAGAGTTCATTGTCCATTTCAGTGCAATTCTCTCTCTCCCTCTCTCCCTCTCTCGCTCTCCCCCCCCCCCCCCCCCCCCCCCCCACTCTCTCCCCTTCCACTCAGACACACACATAAAGATTCAAAATTGAGGTTTTCGGTGTTTTCATTACCAAATTTCCCCATCTTTCGTTTTGTCTGTTTCTCTCTGATCATCTCTCCGTGTTGAGTTCTGGATTTTTAGTTTGAATTAATTGAATTATGTAAGCTTATTTTAGAAACTAAATAACTTCCTCTTTTTCTTAGGTACAAGGGGATATCACATTATGAAGGTGAGGAAGCAAATAAACACACAGTTTTTCCATGCCCCGGTGAACTCCTTGTGGAAGAGCACCACAGCAATTATGGAGAGCCCTGGGCTGGAGGGCGAGACGTGTATGAATTCCTCGCAGAGTCTGCTCGCTTAGCACCAGAATCACGTGTACTCGAGATTGGATGCGGCACACTTCGCGTCGGCTTGCATTTCATTCGCTATTTGAACTCAGAACACTTCCATTGTCTGGAGAGGGACGAGCTTTCTCTAATGGCCGCATTTAGGTATGAACTTCCATCCCAAGGTCTATTACACAAGCGTCCTGTGATTGTGAGAGGCGAAGATATGGAATTCAGTAAGTTTGAACCTGGAATCATGTATGATTTGATATATGCCAGTGCTGTTTTTCTTCACATACCTGATAAGCTTGTTTGGGTTGGATTAGAGAGGTTAGCGAGTAAATTGAAACCAATAGAAGGTCGGATTTTTGTGTCGCATAATATTAAGTTCTGCTCACGTTTGGGAGGAGAAGAGTGTACAAAGAGACTAAACAATCTAGGGCTCGAGTATCTTGGGAAGCACACACACGATAGTTTACTTTTCAATCACTATGAGATTTGGTTTGAATTCAGGCGGTCTAAGTCATAATTTTTGCGAGTTCAATCATTGTGGTATTGTGTATCTGAAGCAAGCTATGAGGCAGCAAATGGGGAATCTAACTGCTCTAGGAATTGCCTCTTATTCTTGTGCCTGAATATGTTGGAAGGTTTTACTTCCAACATCATGTGGATATATGCTAGTAGCAAAGACAAGGCTGACTGCTTCACGTATGTTCTCACTATGGATCATTGATTTCACAAGGACCCTTGGACCTACATTCTATTTTCTCAAAGAAGCGGCATGTAACTTTGATTCTTTAGGTATTCAGTGTAATGGGTGAAAGAGTTGTGTTGTATGTGTCATCGATTATGTGATATCTGTTCTCGGGGAAAAACATATCCATGTAGTTTCTATTTTTTATTGAAAATGCTAGATGCAAATTCCAATGCAAACAACATAATTGCAAATTTCTGCTGGCTGGTGATCACTTTATGTAGTGCAAAACTTCTATCGACATGTTTTGATTATAGTTAAGTTTATATGTTTCTGCTAAATGACTTGGGTTCCATGTGCATTCTTTCCCATTTGTATTGACATATGTTGGTTTGATCAGTGTTTTGACCTTATGTTTTTGCTTTCTATTTTTGTTTGTATGTGTTTCTGTTTTTACTTATCCACTAGTGAAAACAAGTTTGATGATTATATTTAAGTGTTAATTTTATTTTATTTTATGAATAGGTAGAGTTTAAAATTTGGTTGTTGACAAGATTCGATGCTCGTACCTCAGTTATAAATGCTATTTTTATTTTTTTGTGCTTCTGATTTCAAAAAAGTGAAAGTAGAAATAAAAATTTGAAAATAGAAACATTTACCAAACAGATCACTTTTAATGGATTTTTTTAGATAATTTACAATTCTTATCATTGCATTGGTAAAAAAATGTATGAATTTATGTCAATTTTGAGTTTAATTTACAATTCTTATCATTCTTATGCTATGAAAGGAAAGGAACGAAATGATTTGTGTTTTGTTGTTCTATTGAAATAAAATAAATCATTTTTATTCTTACTAAATTTGTAAATTTTATTTCTTAAATTCTAATTAGGAATAAAATGAATCATTTCAATTTTCATTCTATTGTTCCTCTATTTCATTTTCTGACCAAATACTATTTCTCCGATCTAAATTAAATTTATACCCTACTAGCTAGAGATGATATGAAGGATTTCACATGTTTTGTTGGCGCCAAATTGTTAGGAACCAAAGGTTGGTACTTTTATACCAATAGATCCTTTAATAGTAACTAGTATGCACGGTCTTGCAAGGCAATGGGTTTTTTTTTGTTCCTTATTTGATTATCATGTTTAATAAAACCATTATAATTTATAACATATAAAATTAATGAACAATTTATTATAGCACAATATTGTATTACTATGTTTTAAAATTTTTAAATATATATCTTTGTCATAAACTTCTATCAATATTAGTAATCTCTCTGTTCTAAAATATAAGATTATTATTGATTTTTTAAAAATTAATTTAAAATATTTTAAATTAAAAATCGATATGATATATTTATAATTATATAAAAATAAGATATATAATTAGTTGTATTTTTAAAATATTTTACAGTATGCGTATGATAAATACTATATATTATATTGATGATGGAATTATATTAGCTTTTACAAGATAAAATTAAATATATAAAATACAAAACTAAGATGAATGTTATTATAATATTTTCAATAATGTCTTAGTGACAAAAAGACTGGGTACAAAAAGTAGATATAAATGATTAGTTATAATTATTGGATCTACTTATGTATAGTGGAATGTCAATTAATTATAATTTGACATATTATTCTGTATTCACTTTTTTTGTAACCATTTTTTGTTATCATCGCATTACTCTAAAATTTTACTGACAAAATTATCACTTCATTTATTCTGCCATCCTATTTTTTCCATTAGTTTTACTCCACTTTCAATAGAGTTTATGTGACGCCCCCAAATCCGGGTCCCTTGAACCTCGGGTTCGGTGCTCACTATTCATCACTTGACAAACATTCATAAACTAAAACTTCCATAACTCGCGGAAAACATACATAATTTCATTACAAAACGTACCTTCAATCCCAGGTTACACTAACCTTAATACATCGTCATTACCTTATACAAGAAAAAAAAGGTTTACACATATAGTACGAACTAATTACGTCTATTCGTTCATCTTTCCTTTGTCGTGGTACTCCTTAGATCACTCGGCTTAACTGAAAATAGTTCATGATATAGCAAGGGTGAGCAACTACTTTGCCCAGCAAGTTTAAATAAATAAGAAATGATATATCATGAATGAAAAAGATTTATCTTCGAGAGTTTCAACAATAGATAACAATTGTGAAATAACAAGAATCAATGTTCAATAAAAGAATGGATTGACTCTTTACTGCTGAGTGGTCTCAAAGGACCATGAACTGCTACTAAGGTAGAACGGACACACAATGTCTGACACCTTGTTAAAAATAACGGGACACTCGAGGGGATCAGTCCTCTCATGTCCTATGTATATGCATAACATTTAAATTTCTTGCGCGCATTCGATTTTCCGACAAATAAAAATCCCCTTTAACTAGGGTTGTTCTTTCTCAGTCTTACTGTAAGAATCCGCACCAGCCAATGGTTTGGATAAGCTTTCATAATATTCAATTAGAGGAATTTAAACATGCATTTGTCTAGCCGAAACAATTAGCGTAGACATTCTTAAGAAGTTCGTAAATTACTGAACTATAACATTTGCAAAGGCACTATGTGCGAATACAATAACCAATAATGAGGTGGAATAATTTTAGATAATTAATCCACTTTAAGTTCTGTCAAATAACTACGAGTGTAGAATTTGCTCAACAATAATTTGAATAGCTCAATGTACATAAAGTTGAAGGAAACTTGCAACAATAAATACAAGTTAGGGTTAAGAAGAACTTGCCTGTTCCGCTGACTACCGCTATTCAACTTAAAAATACTTCCTTTGGGTGACCTAATATTCAAATAACATTGATCCTCCAATTAGCATAACACATATAGGTTTATTTAACATTAATAACCTTAACATATATGTCTTAAATCATCTATCACTTAATCATAACCTTAAAACTCTTAATACTATTATCAATCCATTGATAATATTTTAACTCACATAACCCTCACTTCATTGCTTTATAATATTATCTCATTTGATAATATAAAATTACCACATATAATATTATGAACCATCTAATAATCCTCTTAATCTCTTTATTATCTCAAACACTTACTAACATTATTAATAATTAAATAATATTTTACACTATCCCCAATGATATTAATTATCAAATAATATCTTAATCATTTATAAATATTATTAACCATTTAATAATATTTTATCCTCTCAATAATATTATTAATCATTTAATAATATTATTATCCTTAGTTAATATTATTAATCATTTAATAATATTCCAATCATATGTTAACATTATTAATAATGTCTTACTCTTCAAATAATATTATTTATCAAATAATATCGTCAATAACTTATAAATATTATTATCCAATTAATAATATTTTAACCTCAAAATAATATCATTTAATATTATTTTCTTCTCTCATTAATATTATTAACCATTTAATAATATTCTATTTCCTCATTCATATTATAATTATATAATAATATCTCAATCACATATTAGCATTATTAATAATTTAATTATGTCTTACACTCTTTCCAATAATATTATTTATCAAATAATATTTTAATCGTTTATAAATATTATTAAAAATTTAATAATATTTTACTCTTTTAATAATATTATTAATCATTTAATAATATTCTTTATCATTTGTTAATACTATTAATCATTTAATAATATTCTATTCACTTACTAATATTATTAACCATTTAATAATATTTTAATTATTTATTAATATTATTAATCATTTAATAATATTTTAATCACATATTAATATTATTAACCATTTAATAATATTTTACTCACTTATTAATATTATTAACAATTTAATAATATTTTAATCATTTATTAATATTATTAATCATTTAATAATATTTTAATCACTTATTAATATTATTAACCATTTAATAATATTTTAATCATTTACTAATGTTATTCATCATTTAATAACTTTTAATCATATACTAATATTATTGATCATTTAATAATATTTTAATATTCTTCAAACATTATCAATAGTTAACTTTTTAATTGTGTTAACTTTAGTCTTTATTTTATACATTTAGATACCTTTAAGTCACTAATAAACTCTATATATATTAGTTTAGTATTCAAACACACTCAATTAATATGTATTTCAACTTAAATTTTCATAAAAAACTCGACCCGGACCGACCCGACTCGACCCGGATCGACCCGACCCGACCCGGACCGAATCTGCCCTCAGAAACAGCCGGCTCAAGCGCCTAGGCGCTTGGTAGACGCTCAGTAGGCGCTCGGCCAACTCCTCCGAAAGTTAACCTTTTGACTGCTCGACCCTCCGACGCTCCAACAGCCATAACTTCTTCATTTTAAAACATTTTGGGGTGATTCTTGAGTCCATTCTCATCAGAATTTCCCCCTGTACAATTTCTCTTTAGATCAAAAATCCAAATTTCAAACGGAAGGGGACTAAAAACTGCTCACAAGGACAAAGTGAAAACTAAAATCACAAATCCTTGGTTTTAATGGTTCAACCTTGAATAAAATAAACTCTACACATCCAAATGACACCAAATCAGTGTTGATGTGTTCCTAACCTCTTGTTTTACAATATTCCATGGTTGGATCGTCTTTTTGAAAACGTTTTACACGAAAATTACGGATCGAACCATCTAGGGTTTAAAAACGACATCCTTTCCGGTAAAAGCTATAACTTCTTCGTTATTCAATATTTTTGAAAGGTTCCAAAAGGGTTTTTCTTTAAAACTCCTAGATCTAGATTTCTAGCCATAAAAATCCAATTTCCGATTTGTGTATTTCAAAATACAACACCAAACACAACATGTATCGTTAGGATTTTACTGGTAAAATGTGTTATGAACATTTCTACAACTTTTATACATTTCTCACATACCAAATCATGATTTAAGCATATCAAACCATGTATCTACCAATTTATCATAGCTTAAGACTTGTAGACCATCAAAACCACTTTTGATCGGTTAAAAACATATTTTGACCATATAAAACATATATAGCCTACAAAAATGAAATAAAGATGAGATAGAACACTTTTGAACCTTATGTTCTTCTACTCTTGGCTAGAGACTTTGTTGGTGACTCCTCCTTGATAAGTCTCTAGTAATCTCCTTGGTGAAAAACCAACTCTCAAGAGCCTTCTCTATTTTCTCTAGAATGCTCTCTCTATTCTCTCTTGGAGTTTTTACAAAAATGACTAACAAACCTAGCAAATGAATGGAGCATTCTATTTATAGAACCTCCCTAGACTTGCTTAACATCTACTAATCAACCAATGCTAGTCAATTAGGAGCTTAATCTTGCTTACTATGCATGGAATGACCACTTGATGGACTTTTTGATTGACCCTTTGATTGACTAGGGTGGTTGGGGGTTACTTGCACCATTTTACACTCCAAAATCAACCAACAAGCTAGCTTTATATCCATGTGGGCCCCAAAATTCGGGATTGACCAATTATTTATCCAATTTGACTTTATTTTTAAGTCTTATATAATTATATAAGTATTCATATATATATACACCAATATATGTATACATATTTACCTATACAAGCTTATTGGGCTCCACTTTGGACCTTAGAATTAACTTCTATTGAGCTCATTCAATTAAATTGTTTGAGCTCAATTTATATCACACATTGGGCTACCATTTACATAACTATGCTACCTTTAATTAAAATAAGCATTGAGCTTGTTTAATAAATTACATGGACTAGTAATTAAATTAATTACATGGGCTACTAGGTAAACTTAATTGACCTAGTTTAACAACTCATTTGGATTTAAATTATAATCCAATTAGATTTGCTATTTATAAGTCCATTGGACTCCTTTATTAAATAACACTATTAATTGCAAATTCTTGGGTTTGTTTTAATGAAACCCTAATACATATTAATACAAGTACATTGGACTTGATTACATTAATTCATTCGCTAACCCCTATCATCAAATTGGGTTTATAATATAGTTAACCATACACAAACAATTATTCCCATATTGGGGTTATCTTTAATAATTCACTTGCTTCTTCTTTCTCATTATTCATACAAGTAATTAACTTGTTCATTATAAAACTTCTTAATTGCCATACAAGACCAACATTCAAGCTTTGTGATTTCATCACATAAGCTTCTCTTGCAATCTTTTTCCTTCTTTAGTTAATTAATTTAATTAACTAATTTAATACCTCTCATCATACAACTTAACACATACACACATACTTCATACCTCATATTTTCTTATGGATATAATTAAATAAAAAAAAAATTTGGGTTCGTAATTTTCTCGGTCATTACAGTTTATGTAACTGAGAAAATTACGAATCAATTTTTTATTTTTATTTTATTATATTCACGAGAAAATATGACGTGTAAAGATGTGTTATGCATGTGTATAGGTTATACGATGAGAGTTAGTAAGTTAGTTAATTTAATTTATTGTAATTAACTAAAGATGGCAAAGACATATAAGAGGAGTTTATGTGATAAGATCACAAAACTTAAATATTGGTCTAGAATGACAAATGAAAAAATTTAATAATCAACAAACGGATTACTTATATGATTAATGAGGAAGAATAAATAAATGAATTGTTAAAATTAACCCAATGTGGTAATATTTGTAGGTTATATGGTTAGTTATATCACAAGCCTAATGTAAGGTTATATGGTAATTTATTGAATTAAGTTATAGTACTTGTATGTATGTGTGTTAAGATTTTAACGAAACAAACCCAAGATATGTTAAAATGTTAGTGTTTTATAAACTAACTCAATTAAGTAGTTTAAATGACTTTTAAATGGTAAGTCTAATTGAATTATGTAATTAACTCAATAGTATTATATATCTAATCCAAGTCTTAATATTAACAAGTCTTGTAAACTAATCTATGTATTTTAATAAGAGGAGCCAAAGTGTTATTTTATAAGTAGCCCAAATGATTTAAATTGTTAGGAGCCTTATATTGGCAAATTAAATAAATCAACTAGTAGCCCAATTGTAGAGCCCAATCAAATTAAATATGAAGTCCAAAGGAAAATGATATTAAAGTCCAATGTGGAGTCCAAATAAATGCAAGTATTGGTCACACACACACACACACACACAAAAAGAAAAAGTATTGGTCATACACACACACACACATATGTGTGTGTGTGTGTGTGTGAGCGTGATTGGAATAAAAATAAACTAAAAATGGAGGGGAAAAGGGAGTTGGCCAGTGGTGGTGAGGTGGGACCCTTGGTGTGGTTTGCAAGTTTTGTGGTGGAGTGATTTACACTCAAGATGGTTGCTTGTTTTGATTTTTGATAGATGTCAATCAACTTATCATTCATATGTATAATAATTGTGAATTAAGTCTTTAATTGACTAACATTAGATGATTAGTTGAATTAATGATGTTTAGATAAATCCTATAAATAAACGTCATTGACTAGCCTAGTGAAAGTTTGTTCATTTGCTAGCATTTACCAAGTTATATATATATAGAGAGAGAAAGAGTTCTAGCGAGAAGGGAGAGCTCCTTCGAGAGTTTTATCTATATTTCTCCAAAGTATTAGTGTATATTTGTAAGTTGAAAGTTAAGTCATCAAAGAGGCTAGCTATTTCGGGTATTAAGTGAAAGTAGTATGCCCTCAAGTCAATCACATTTGATGTGATAAGCATATACTTTGTAATCTTATTCGTTTATTAATAAAAGTATCAAGACATTTCTTTATTCATGATTAATTACTTAAATTAATTAAATGGATAAACCCATAGTTTTCGAGCAATGCTTTTAGAACTATGATGAGAATCATGTTAATGAGATGTAAATTCAAGATAGCTCAAAACTAAAATTGTTCCCAATCATTGGATCACTAAGAAGGGGATTAGTAGATCTAGATAGATTGATATATACTATGTTTGCTCTTACGAAGAGGATGATTGATCTCATAATCATTTGTGTAGAGACACTAAAACAAGTATGTAGGTGATTATTAGAGAATAAGTTCACTGAACGTGACTCGCTCAAGGAACACCTAATAGAGTTTTACTTGTCTGTCAATAGGAGTTCCTTATGTGATAGTCGTACAAGTGATTCTCGGACTTGAGATCATCATAGTATCTTGTGTGTACTAAGTTATACTTTGACGTATTTCTTAAGACTTGTTGGTATATCAAAGGATATGCTTAGATATAATAAGGTACACATGAAGATAGGTGAATGATCAACAAAAGATCTACCACTTTCAGTAAAAGGAGAGAATGTCCTATGCGATTCAATAAGTGACAATTCAAAAATTCCTGGCCAGGGTTGAATGAAATTAGAAAAGAGTTTTTAATTTATATTAACTAGAGTTGTGTATTTATGAATTAAAATGCATATGATCAAATAAGACTTGACAGAAATTTCGTGTCGTATATTTGATTTGGACATTGTATGGTAGAAGAATTGAATTGTAAGGTAACAATTCGCTGAAAGGTTTTTTTACGATTAAATGTTGAAATCTATATTATCTGGAATGTCGATTAATCACTAAGGGGGCTTACCCTTATCATAGAATAATTATTTATTCTGAATTAAAGAGTTAATTCGTAATAAATGAATTAGAATTATTAGAATTTATTTATTATACAACCAGTTTAATACGGAGAACCTAATGAGTCACACTTTAAAAAAGTAATATTTATTTTAGAAATAGATGGCATAATCGTAATAATAAATTAAGTAATAGTATAAATTAAATAACTTAATATTTATGCTTTAGTATTTACGAAATATTAATTATAAATTAATAAGAGTAGTCTTATTATTATTATTATTATTATTATTATTATTATTATATTATTATTATTATTATTATTATTATTATTATTATTATTACTACTACTACTACTACTACTACTAGTATTATTATTTAGTTCTTAAATGGTTTAAGAATTAATTAATAAGTACTAGTAATATTATAAATAATTAAGTTCCTAAATGGTTTAGGAATTGTAATTATAATAATTAATTATGTTACTAAATGGTTTAGTAATTAATTAATAAGGAGTATTGTCATTATTAAATAATTAAGTTTCTAAATGGTTTAATAATTGTAATTAATTAATTTAATTTTTTAATTAAATTGGGAATTAAATTAAAATCCTAATCCTAAATAGTTTAGGAGGGTTGACTATATCTATAAATAAGAGGAGTTTTATCATAGATTAAGATTACACTCTTTCACAAGAATTGAGAGAGTACTTCATAATTCTCTACATCTAAGGAGTTAGAGAGAGAGAGAGAGAGAGAGAGAGAGAGAGAGAGAGAATTAGGGCTAGCCACCTATGGTTTGGAGAAACTAAAATTCATTTCTTTAATTTATAGATCTTTTGGTGGATTACCTCTAGAGGCTTCACACTTGGGGAGCTAACATTGATCCGTGGAATCTAATCGGTGAATTTGAAGAAGAACGTGAAGGATTAAAGGGAGTTGAACTTGTACCCATAAAAGCTTGATTCTACAAATGTATAAATATTTTATCATTCCTCAATTAATAATAGTCGTACAAGAAAGATCCTGATTATTGGTTTTTAGAAAAAATTTAAAATCTGATTTTTCTTGCTTTCGTTGCGCTTATATAATTTGATTATATGTATGACATATTTTTGCAAACCAACAATGACATCAAGAGCCAAACTTATGTTAATTATTAATTGTTTGAAATTTCATATATATATGGGTATGTATTTAGAACAATTTATTGGGTATAATTTGTTGTATAGAATCATGGGTATTGAAAAGCAATTGCAAAAATCGTGTTTTAAAAAGAATTTTTTTTTCTCGGATTGCTACAGTACCCGGGCACGCATTGCGCGGTGACTGGCCTTATGTGCATGGCACAGACGCGGATATGGCGTGCAATGCGCGGATGCACCGGGCGTGCAGAGCACAGGCGCTAGCACGCATTACGCAGGACGCACCTGGCGTGGATGCTGCTAGAGGTGCGCATTGTGCGGAATAGTTGCTAGGCGCGTATTGCATGAGCGGTGCGGTGGCACTTTCGTAAATAATTGCAATTTTTGAATTTTCAATTGTTTATTTATTTATTTATTTTTGAGCAGAATTTGTAATTAAAAAAATAAATAGTTTATTTTGGATAATTTTAAAAATCCAAAATATATTAAAAATAAATAGTTTATTTTTACATGATTTTATAATTAAAATAAATGGTTTATTTTAAACATAAAATTAGATTCCATAAAATTTTAAATTGCCCATAAAATGATATCGATATATATATATGGAATGTTTTAATTAATTCATGAGATGAATATTATTTATTAATATATATGTTGATATATATGATAATAAATGAGATTGATTATGGACTATTGACCAATATGACTGGATTTATCTTTTGTGGATGCATTGAATAAATGAGTTTTAATAAATGGGGTCTGCCTACCTCATATTTTCTAATTTTTCTGATTTAAAATTTTATCTCTCTCCTATGTATTTTCTCCTGACTACTGATCAAGATTTCTATTTTATGAAAATAGTTTGTAATATGATTAGTGAGAAATATTTTGAAGAATTAGAGCCGAAGAGTAAGGAGCGCATGAAGACCCTACTGTAATGGAGCCCGGGTTAAATGTAATAGTTACATTTATGTATTTATTCTTGCACCTTAGGTTTGACCATTTGGTTTATTTGGTGGCTCTAATAAACTAAACTAGAATAAAGTCTATAATCAATCTAAGTAGAATGTGACGCCCCCAAATCCGGGTTCCTTGAACCATGGGTTCGGAGCTCACGATACTATTTTACCCTGTCAACATATCCATTCATTCAGAATAATAATAAAACTTAAGTACATTCATTCATAACTATCCCAGGTTCTACATACCTTTATACATACATACATCTGTATATGACATATTACAAAAAATACAGTTTACATATACATGACCCTATCACTGTACATCAACTATTTGCTGACTTTTCCTTTTTCCTTGTCTGTACCCGACCCCTCGACCTGCTCAGGTTTAGCTGAAATATCATGTTTAAAAGAAAAAGTGAGCATAAAATAGCTTAGCAAGTAAATAAACAATGATGACATGATATTTCGGAATGATGAAAGAAAATCATTTACAATGAACATGGACCGTTTGCAGTAAACTGAACCATTTATGATAAGCTGGGTCAAACAAAGTAATGGATCATTTCCAATAGTTGACTATTAATAGTTCAATGTGTGAATAGGAAAAACATGCATAACTTTACAGGATTAACTGAAAACACGAAGCTTGCTTGTTGTACGGTCACAAGACCTAGAACTCGTTAAGAACAATACCAATTATAAAGACTGACATTGCCCAGGATAGTCATAAGACTGCTGTTCAATTTAGATGTGTACTCTGGGTGATCAGCCCATCGCACTTTTATATTGTGCACAACATAAACATCTAGCGACGCAACCACGCCATAAAATTATTTTGTTTTATACTTTACTCCTCTTTATCAGGGTTGTTTTGTTACAGCATATCATAGAATCTGCACCACAGCAATGTGGGTTGGGGTATATAACAATAAACATTTGATTACAACATGTATCATCATATGTGTCTAGCCGGAATCAAGATTGGCATCGACCTTTTTCAGAGTAGTTCAATGATGAATGAACTTTACATGAACACATGAATGCATATCATGAATAGCTGTTCAAGGAACTGCAATTAAGAGTTCAGATAAAACATTTTCCTTTATCCTCGTCTATCACAACCGTCAAAATATTACGCCGTTTATAACCTACATGACCATAATCTGGGTTCAAGCATTAGTTACATTTACATGCATGCTATAACTTGCTATATAAGCTACTTTTTGTCTTTACATAACCTTTACCGTATAAAGAATTGCTCATTTGTCCTTAATATCTACCACATTGATCATTTTGTTTTTATCAATTTATGGTTTATAGCATAGGTATCTATCATTTAATATCAAAACATTTCATTTTGGGACAAATTTAATTTATTTTTAAATTTTCAGTACATGGCGCCCCGGCGCCATGTTTTGTGCTTGACATCTCGCTGACCGTGAGATTGGCTCGGCCCAGACTGTGCCCCGGCTTGCCCTGATCTCGCCCTGGCGTGGTCCTTCGGCAGAACTGCGCCCTGGCGCAGTTCATAGTGTAAAAGATGGCGCCCCGGCGCCCTTCTGGTTTTTCTGAAAAAAAATTTCTTTTAAAAATCAAAGTTATTTTTGGCCCAAATTAATATTTCTGAGTTCCAACAATTCATTTAACATATAATACACGTAATTGATATGTATGGGCCTTTAAAACATTTAGAAATCTTAAAATGACACTGTTTTTCCAATTAAATCGTTTTGGTCATCGGCGAATGTTTTAAAAAGTTTAAAATAGGCAATTGTCGCCATACGAATCAATTGAGTTCCAATTCAACTCTAACACGTGTGTTTACATAAAACTTACGTGTTTAGCCCCATTTGACCTCCAATTACTCAAAATGGCCAAAATGACACATTATTGGCATTTTGTCAATTTTAACAACTTCTAACTCATACTCACTTTACATCTTGAATCTTATACACCACATAGGTTAACATATATTCATTTAGAAACTTTGTATGCATGTGTAGCTTCTACATGCACCTTTCAAAACACTTTACAAATTATGATTTAGTTAAAACACAAATCCTAGCCTAATATTGCAACTTTACTACACAAGCCATAATTTTAAACCTTCCATACATTTACTAGGCTACCAAGCAAGAATTTCACATGAATTCAACATGCCCAACACCTTAATCTAGGGTTCCATTATTTCTAGCAATACATAACACATAACCATCCCTTAAATCATACTTTCTAGCTTGTAAAAACGCATAAATAGCACACCACCTGTGTTTTAGCAACTTGGAACTTAGGTTTTTTAAACAAAACCAAACATGAAGCATATAAACTTACAAAAATTCACATAATAAACACATACAGCCCAAGATACATGCATGGCTTCACTCTAACTTTGCATCTAAGCACACAAAAGACAAGTTTACATGCTAGAAAATCTCTTATACCTTCTTTTAGCTCCTTTTCTCCTTGCTAAGAACCTTGTAAGTGTTGGATGATCCACTTTTGGTGTTTATTTCAGTTCTCTTAAACAACTTTTCTTGAATCCTTAAGCTTTCCTTGCAAACCCTAGGCTTTATCTTCTCTTTTCTCTCTTTTGCTAATAACGTCGAATGGAATGAATGAACAAAGCTGGATACTTAGCAAATATATGCATAAATGAGCTAATTTTGATTTCCAACAAGTAACCATACATGAGTTAGCTTAACTTATGCATGGTTAGAGTATACAAGTCATTTTTTATTATAAAACAAGGGTATGATAGACTTTTCTCCATCTTAGGATGCCATGGTCCTTATTCACATTGTCAAGGGCATCTAAGACCTTTTCCAAATTCTCTAGAGAAATAAATTCTCAAAAATTCATAGTTTGCTCAATTTTAGTCCAATTCAAATTCACTTTGATCCAAAGTTGTTTCATTAAGCTTGAATTTAATTCCACCATTAAATACACCATAATTGGCTTGTCCCAAAATACTTGTCACCTTTCAAAATATTTAGCTTCCATTAATAACTTATTAATTTACAATATTTGAGAATTTGTGTATCGCTACATAGAATATAGTATGCTATATGTGCATGCTTAATATATATTTATTATATATTATCCAAACATGTTTCGCATGTTAATTAATATGACGTGTATTTTATATATATATATATATGTGCATGCGCGCAAAATAAGATGAGACAATTAATATTAACAAACCCATCATGATATAAAATAAATATTATTTATAAAATGAATTAAAGGAGTTTAATTCAGTTAAATAAATTAGAATAGTTCTAATTTATTTATTCTACAACTCATAATATTAAGTTGTAATGTTCAAAGAAATTTATTAAAAATATCGAATGTCTTCTTCTTGCATAGTAAAACGATAGAGTATCAAATAATCATTATAAGTTTGTTGTGTCACACACGACTTATATTAATTTTTTGAGATGTTGTCTTATCACATTTGATATTTATAAAAGAATTGAACATTACTATTTTGTTGTGTCACACAAGAACAATCTTTTTCTCTTTAAATATAAGAAAATGCTAGGTTGGACTTAACTTAGATAATTTTGATTTGGATGTGCACACACATGATCATAATAATCAAAAAGGCAAAATAAAAGAAGTTACATATTGATGTAATTGACAAGAGTAATCTAACTATTTATTTATATATAGTTTGTTGTGTCATACAAGGCTATATACATTTGAAATAGGATCCTTATTCTCACTAGCGAATCTTTAATTAGATTTTATGAACTATATAAGGAGGGTAATATAGTTTGAAGAAAATAGTGGAAGACACCATTTTAAATAAAGACATAATTTATTTTGGTAATTAATAAAATGAATGCATGATAATATTGTTATTAATTCACTTAAAGAATATTGTTATGTTTAATTTACTAACACTACATAGCCTATTGGATGCTAACAATTAATTGAACCGAATTGTTCGGATTGATTAAACAAAGTTGAGAATAGTTCTCAATGCTGAAATGCTAGCAAATGTCCTTAATTTACCTATCCCTACAAATGTTTCAGACTAAGTCTCTGAGGAAGAGATTGCTTTTTTAAATGACAAGATGATGCAAAGGTAGCTCAATGCATCACGCTCACATCCATAAGTATCGAGTTACAACGTCAACACAAGAAAATGGATGCACCTACTATATTGCTGTATGTTCAATAGTTGTATGGAGCGCAAAATAGTTCAACTAGATATAAGATATCTAAGGAGCTATTCAAATCTATAATAACCAATGGCACTACAGTAAAAGACACATGTCCTAAAGATGATCAATTGGATTGACCAATTAGGACAACAGGTTTTGTCAAGGATGGAGAATTGAGTCAAGATTCGATCTTGCAATCACTCACTGACTCTTATTCACAATTTGTTGTGAACTTCAAACATTAATAAGCTAGACGTCAGTTTAACAGATTTGCTTAAATATGTTAAAGACTGTTGAGAGTCACTTTCCTTCCTAGAAAAACCAAGTCTTACTCATAGATGAATCTTCTAAGCGGAGGAAGATGACCAAAGGTATTTCTGAGGAGTCAAAAAGATTAGAAGGCAAAAGAAAGGCACTAATTGAAGGACATAAATAAAAGTGATCCCGAGGGCAAAAGAGTTTGCTTTCATTGCGATAAGTTGGGACACTAGAAGAACAGCTGTAAGAGAGTTGCAGTAGTTAAGTAGAAGAAGTTTAATGAAGTTTCAGCTACAGATATAGATTTGTTCATAATGAAATAGAACTTTCTATAAGTCAAACCTACTTAGGTATTAGATACTGGCTGGTGGTCTCACATATGCAAGTCGTTGTAGAGACTAAGAAGAAGTAGAAGGCTGAACTAAAGATAAGTAATCTTGTGTGTGGGGAATGAAGGAAAGGTTGCTGCATTGGCTATAGGAACTTATAGTTTAGCTAGCCTACGGGCAAGTCTATTAAGCAGTAAGTTGTTACTATGTTCCAGTTCTTAGAAATATTATTTTAGTTCCATGTGATGACAAGGAAGGGTTTTTGACATTATAATAATGAACAATCGTTGTTTTGTTTTTAATGATAATGTTTTATTTAGAACTGGTTGATTACTTAATAGATTTAGTATACTTGACTTACATGAAAAATATTCCAAATTGAAAAAACTAAAGGCAAAGAGATGATATGAATCATACATTCATGCAATACTGTTAACTCGGTCACGTTAATGAAACAAGACCAAACAAGATTGTAAAAAGATAGTCTTTTAGAGCCTTTTGATTATGAATCAAATACAACTTGTGAATCTTGTATCATGGACAATATAACTAAATCTCAACTTAGTGGACATGGAGAGCGAGTTGCAGAGTTGTTAGAGATGGTACACACAGTCGTGTATGGGACCTATGACAACAAATGCAAGAGAAGGGCATTCGTTCATTACTTTTACTAATGATTCTAGATTTCGATATATGTATTTGATGAAGTATAATTCCAAATCGTTTGAAATGTTCAAAGAATTCAAAAGTGAAGTATAAAAACTAAAGACCAAAAGTATTAAAGTTCTTCGATTAGATCGAGAAGGGAATACTTAAGCAGTAAGTTTCTAGATCATCTCAAGCGATATGACATTTCTTATAAAATAGACACGGTGATGATCCATAATGAGTATTACCGATCTTCTAGTATCCTTCTAGGTTTATGCCATAGAAATGATCGCATATCTACTAAACAAGGTACCTTCAAATTTCGTCCCTAATACTTCATATGAGTTATGGATAGGGAGAAAACCAAGTCTTAAGTATGTTAAGATTTGGATTGTCTAGCTTATGTCAAAATGTTTGACAATGATAAGCTTGTAACAAGATATGATAAGTGTATACTTGTCGGATATCCTAAAGAAAGTTTAGGGTATCACTTCTATAATCCGACTAATTAAAAGATGTTTGTTGAAACACGATGCCTTATAGGAAAATAAGTTTTTCCTTAAAGGGTTAGTGGGAGTAGAATAGATCTTGAAGAAGTTTAAGAACCACAAAACACTACAGATCAAATGAAGGAATCTGTACAAGTAGATAAACCTATTGTACCACAACCAAGTCATAAATTTGGTCTAGTACCGAAGATACTTGAAAGGTATAGATTCATCATAGATGATAATGATGAGTTACGCATCATAGTGGAAGATGATCTAGTTACATACGATAAGACATGAGTATTAGATACTCAATAGAAATGGCTGATGACCATAAAATCTGAAATGGGTCTTTGGAGAAAGACTAAAGCAGATGACAAGGTCGAGACCTATAAGACCTAACTGGTGGTAAAAAGATTTCAAACAAGGTCAATGAGTTGACTATAATGAAACTTTTCACTAGTGAAAATGCATATATCCATTCAGATTTTACTTACAGTTGCAGCTTACTATACAAATGATGTATTTATGATACAACCAAGATGATTTATCTCCATAGAAATGGAATAAATTAAGTATGCAAGCTAAAACGATCCAATTATAGATTGAAGCAAATTTCTCGAAGATGGAACATCCGTTTAGATGAGACAATCAAAAGAGCTTGATTTTATCAAAGACGAGGATGGACCAAATATGTACAAAAGTTAGTGGGAGCACTGTGATATTCCTAGTATTATATATTGATATACTACCGATAAGGAATGACATATCGATGCTACAATCAGTAAAGATGTGATTGTTTAAAAACTTCTCCATCAAGGACTTGGGAGAAACATCCTAATATTTTATTTAGGATAAAGGTCTATAAAGATAGATCGTAAGGGATGCTCGGCTTGACTCAAGGAACGTACATTGATTCGTTGATATGTACTAGACCTGATATTGCTTATGTATGATAAACATATATCAGTTCAATTCTAGAGAAGAACATTAGAAAAGAGTTTCTAATGATGGGTCTGATATAAAACTAGAAGGCTTAATAGACTCAAGTTTGTTCAGATTAACCAAGATAAAAGCATATTCGTTTAAGGTAATACGATAACCTTGAACGGTGCTGCAGTGAGCTGAAAAAGTTTCAAACAATAAGGAGTTACTGATTTAGTTATAAAGATATAGTAAATAACTATAAGTGAAATTGCAAAGGTGATTGTTTGGTTCAACAAGTTTATTACAGAACTTATAATAGTTACTAGCATTAAAGGAGTTTAATTCGCTTAGGAACTTAGGTCTCATCTGAAATCTAAACATGTGTTGCAGCACTTTTATATAATTAGATGAATCATTGAAAAGGAGATGACACCATAAAGATGGCAGGCTCTCAGTACATCATTACAAATCCATTAACTAAAGCATTTACTAAGCAATTTGTACGCCACTTAGAGAAGAATGGTATGAGAATACCAAAGGGCGATTGACTTTAGTGCATATGGGAGATTGAAAGTAGTATGCCCTCAAGCCAATCACATTTGATGCGATAAACATATACTTTGTAATCTTATTCATTTATTAATAAAAGTATCAAGGCATTTTTTTATTCATGATTAATTACTTAAATTAATTAAATGGATAAACCCATAGTTTTCGAGCAATGCTTTTAGAACCATGATGAGGATCATACTAATGAGATCTAAATTCAAGATAACTCAAAATTAAAATTGTTCCCAATCATTGGATCACTAAAAAGGGGATTAGTAAATTCAGATAGATTGGTACATACTATGCTTGCTCTTACGAAGATGTTGATTGATCTCATAATCATTTGTGTAGAGACACTAAAGCAAGTATGTAGGTGCTTATTAGAGAATAAGTCACTGAACGTGACTCGCTCAAGGAACACCTAATGGAGTTTTACTTGTCTGTCAATAGGAGTTCCTTATATGATAGTCGTACAAGTGATCCTTGGACTTGAGATCATCATAGTATCTTGTGTGTACTAAGTTATACTTTAACATATTTCTTAAGACTTATTGGTATATCAAAGGATATGTTTGGGTATAATAAGGTACACATGGAGATAGGTGAATGATCAACAAATGATCTACCACTTCCAATAAAGGTAGAGAATGTCCTATGCGATTCAATAAGTGACAACTCAAAAATCCCTGGTCAAGGTTAAATGGAATTAGAAAGGAGTTTTTAATTTACATTAACTAGAGTTATGTATTTGTGAATTGAAATGCATATGATCAAATCAAATAAGACTTGACATAAATTTCATGTCTTATATTTGATTGGGACATTGTATGGTAGAAGGATTGAATTGTACAGTAACTATTCACTGAAAGGTTTTTTTATGATCAAATGTTGAAATTTATATTATCTGAAATGTCAATTAATCGCTAAGGGGGCTTACCTTTATTGTGGAATAATTATTTATTCTGAATTAAAGAGTTAATTCATAATAAATGAATTAGAATTGTTCTAATTTATTTATTATACAACCGGTTTAATATGGAGAACCTAAATGGTCACACCGCAAAAGAGTATTATTTATTTTAAAAGTGAATGTCATAATCGTAATAATAAATTAAGTATATTTAATTTACACTATGGTAATAGAATAAATTAAATAGCTTAATATTTATACTTTAGTATTTTAGAAATACTAATTATAAAATAATAAGAGGAGTCTTATTATTATTATTATTACTAGTATTATTATTTAGTTCCTAAATGGTTTAGGAATTAGTTAATAAGTAGCAATATTATTGTAAATAATTAAGTTCGAATTATAATTATAATAATTAATTATGTTACTAAATGGTTTAGTAATTAATTAATAAGGAGTATTGTGATTATGAAATAATTAAGTTCCTAAATGGTTTAAGAATTATAATTAATTAATTTAGTTTCTTAATTGAATTGGGAATTAAATTAAAACCCTAATCCTAAATAGTTTAAGAGGGTTGACTATATCTATAAATAAGAGGAGTCTTATCATAGATTAATGTTATACACTCTTTCACAAGAATTAAGAGAGTACTTCATAATTCTCTACATCTGTGAATTTGAAGAAGAACGCGAAGGATTAAAAGGAGTTGAACTTATACCCATGGAAGCTTGGTTTTACAAAGGTATAAATCTTTTATCCTTCCTCAATTAATAATAGTCGCATAAGAAAGATCATAGTTATTGGTTTGTAGAAAAATTTTAAAATCTAATTTTTTTTGCTTCTGTTGTGGTTATGTAGTTTGATTATATGTATGTCATAGAAAAAGAACGCAAAGGATTAAAGGGAGTTGAACTTGTACCCGTGGAAGCTTGGTTCTACAAAGATATAAATCTTTTATATTTTTTCAGTTAATAATAGTTGCATAAGAAAGATCCTGATTATTGGTTTGTAGAAAAAATTTAAGATCTAATTTTTCTTACTTCCGTTGCGCTTATATAATTTGATTATATGTATGCCATATTTTTGCAAACCAACATTAAGAAGTCAAGAAGAAGATTTTCATAAAAGGTTTAAAAGTCTCTCAAAACCCTAGCTTGTTATTTCTTTATATAAGTCTTGTGATATATTGGTTGTGGGAGAAATCTATGTGGTGGTAGATCTTGATTATTTATGAAGGTCTAAGGTTAAATATGCTAGATATGTGTTCTAACATGTATTGTATGTAAAATGATGGAAGAAAAAGTTTTATAAGCATGTATTGTTTTGAAACCCTAGTTGGATGTCTTAGTTGGTTATGTATATTTTATGATATATAAGTTGTTTATGTGATTTTTGTGTCTTGTATGTTAGAGGGGTGAGTTTTGATCGTAACAAAACTTGAATCGTCGAAAACTAAGTCAAAACGAAAAAGTTATGAGATTTTTTTTGTAAAAATGGTCATTTTGAAATCCTAATTGGTTGATATTGATTTTTGTTGCCAAAAATATTTTGAAAGTTATTTGATTCTTGAAAATTTGGAAAGTATTAAGTTACGAACAAAAGAAAACAAATTTGAGATCATTTGATCATGTGTGACATATTTTATGAAGGATTGAAATCGATGAAATCAAAAGTTGGAAAAAACAAAATTTTGATTTATGAAAATGAACTACCGCCTCAACAGTAGGTCTCACCGCCACAGCGGTGAAACATTCTACAGGGGACTACCGCGACGCTGGTAAGGACCACCACAACGGTGGCCCTAAGTTTTTGAAAAATTAAGTTAATTCAAGTGGATCGGTCTAAACGGGTAAAGTCAGATCTTTTGAGTATAAATTGGGCTAGAAAATGTAATGTAATATAATAATAATATTAGACAAAATTTAAATAATTTAATATTATTATATGAATACTAATATTAGTAAAGATATAAAATATTATTAAAAGATTAATAATATTAAAAAATAAATAAAGTATTATTAAATAATTAATAATATTAATAAGTGAATAAAATATTATTAAATGATTAATAATATTAATAAAGGATTAAAATATTATTAAATGGTTAATAATATTAGTATGTGAATAATATATTATTAAATAATTAATAATATTAATAAATGACTAAAATATTATTAAATAATTAATAATATTAATAAGTGAATACAATATTATTAAATGATTAATAATATTAATAAATGATTAAAGTATTATTAAATAATTAATACTAGAAAGAGAATAAAATATTATTAAATAATTAATAAAATTAATAAATGATGAATATATTATTAAATGATTAACAAATGATTAAAATATTATTAAATGATTAATAATATTAGTAAGAGAATAAAATGTTATTAAATAATTAATAACATTAGTAAGAGAATAAAATATTATTAAATGATTAATAATATTGATAAATGATTAAAATATTACTAAATGCTTAATAATATTAATAAGTGAATAAAATATTATTAAATTATTAATAATATTACTAAATGATAAAAATATTATTAAATGGTTAATAATATTAATAAGTGAATAAAATATTATTAAATAATTAATAATATTTACAAAAGATTAAAATATTATTAAAGTATTAATAATATTATTAAGAGGGTAAAATATTATAATTAGCAAAAATAAAATAAAATATATTATTAAATTGTTAATAGTGGTTATAAAGGATTAAATTATTATTTAATAAATAATATTATTAGAAAGAGTGTAAGACATTATTAATTGATTAATAATGTTAATAAGTGTTTGAAATAATTAAAAGATTAAGAGAATTATTAATTGATTAATAATATTGATGATTGAATAAAATATTATTAAAATGGTTAATAATATTCATAAATGGTTAAAATATTATTAAATGGTTAATAATATTTATTTGTGATTAATATATTATCAATGGTGATAATACCATGAAATGATTACTATGTTCTTAAATGATAATTACGTGATTAAAATATTATCAAAAGTTGATAATATTATTAAGTGATTAAAGGTTATGATTAAGTGTTAGATGATTTAAGTGTTGTATAACAAGGTTATGTGAAATGCTGATTGGTAGATCAACGTGTTAAATGTTAGGTCATCTAATGGATGTTAAGATAAGTTGAGCAGCAGTAGTCAGTGGAACAGACAAGTTCTTTTGAACCATAACTTAATTCTTATTGTACAATTTCTCTGAACCTTAACTTGTATTTATTTAATAAGTTCATAACCTTACTGAAGTTTTAACTAAGCAAGTATCTTAAATTGAATTCATTTAATTGTGCATGTTATTGAACTTAAACCATTTTATTGTGTAAGTTGGAATAATTATTGTACATTATTCCATATCGTATGAATTATTATTATTCACGCAAATGTGCATTTACAAGTCATGTTCTAACTAATGAACTATTTAAAGAAGTAGATCCATGCTAATTATTTTGGTTAGACATTGTATGTATCGATTCATTAATTTGAATACTTTTGAAAAGTTATCCAAACCAGTAGTTAGTGCAGACTCGTATAGTAAGACTGAGTTGAACAACCCTTATAATGGGGTATTCTCTATTGAAAACGAAAATATTTGCGCACACTATACCTGAATGTTATGCATTTACATCATATAGAAGATGTCTGATCCCCTCGAGTGTCCAGTTTGAGTGTTTAGAGTTTTATAATTGTTAAATACTCCCGAGGTAGTCAGATATGTCATGGCAAGCCCTCCTCACTTATGAGATATTCAATTCAGAGTTGAAAAGTTCTCACGTATGTTCTTGGTTCTTTTTGACTAACTCAACAGTAAATATTCTACAAATTCTTTTGTTGAATATAGTACGTATGTTGCATAACTTCACAATTATTGTATATTGTTGAATTTTCGAAAGAGTAATTCTTTTTCATTCATGATATATCTTCATCGCTTATTTAAACTTGCTGAGCAAAGTAGTTGCTCACTCTTGCTATATCATGAACTATTTTTCAGTGAAGCCCAAATGTTCTAAGAAGGATATAGACAAATAAAAGGCAACTGAGTATAACTTGAAAAAACTAGCTTTAAGATTATTGTAGATCATATATAACTCTTTTGTGTAATGAGATGGTGTATAATTTAAGGTTAGTGGTACCTGGGATAATGATACTGTGACATCCCAGATTTTTACAGGATTTTCAAATGAAGATTTTGATTAATTTAGTAAATGTTAGCAGACAAAACCTAGCTTGAATGACAGAATGTATTAAGAGTGATTAAATATGTATTACTATGTGATTAATGTGTTATAAATGACCTATGTGGTTGAAATGATATAGATGGACTCTTAATATAAATAAGGGTCTATATAATGAAAAATGACTAGCTGTTAATTAGAAGTGCTTTAATGACGTAACATAAAATGAAATTGTGATCAATATGATTTATGATGATTAAATGGTAATGAAATGGATTAAAGATGAAAGATAGATTATTGTAATGCCCACAATAAGGTAATTTGAAATGGATCAGTGTAGGACACTATTGTGTTAGCAGGTAATAGCTTGAACGTATGAATATGTGTGTGTGTATTGATCTGATAAAGGAAGAAGGAATTAAAGTAAGAGAATAAAGAAAATAAGGATATGTATGTGAATTGATGCTTAGTCATAAATATTAATAACTAGCTTAATGAGTAGGACTTGAGAGACTAGGTTACGAGGATGACAAGGTGAGGTATGTATGTGCAGTAAAGAAGGAACCGTATTATCTATTCAGTCTATTAAGGAATAAAGGAATGATACGATTAACGATTATTGAATGTTTGAAGTTATTAAGAAATTGATATCTATGAATTGAAAGAAGTTAATCATTTATACGACATATAGATACGGAATGTAATACTCTCGGGAATGAGTAGACGGAATGTAGATTACTTGTATGTTGAGAATTGACATTATGTGTATTAAGTAAATAAGTGAAAGGACGTAAAGTCATAATGAATGCATTATGAGTTATATGACTAAAGAAATGAATTTTAGTAATCCGGTCAAGGTTCGCTTCTCGATGAAGCGATTTATGTAAAAAGTGAGCAATTTGACTATTTGAGATGTCAAAAATTGGGATTGACTAAATATGGAACCAAAAAGGTTAGTAGAAATTGAAAAGGTGATAATCTGCAATTTTGGCAAATATTGTAATAATTAATATGTGATTAATGATATTGATATTTCAAAGTGCGACAAGTGTTTTGAGACAAGTCAATTATGGATTTTTTTTATTGAGGAATAAAATTTAAGCATAATAGAACAAATTTGGATCAAAAGACTTGAATTGGTTAAAAAATGAGCATGTATGAATTTAAGAGAATTAAATTCTCTAGATTTAGTGGCTAAAGTCCAAAATGTCTCTCAACAATTTAAATAATGACGATTGTGTCCTAAAGGGTAAAATGACCAAGATACCTTTGACAAATTGAGAAATGACCTATATGTCCCAAGTGATAAAATGTCAAAAATGCCCTTGACTTAGAGTGTGAAATGACCAAAATGCCCTTGGATGGGTTAACCATGGTTATTACACTTAACCAAGCTTAGTTAAATTTCATATAATATATATCTAAGCAAGTAAGTGCTCTTCTTTGTTCCAAATTGCTGAGTTTTAAGCCCTAAGAGAGAGAAAGGCAAGGAAACCATGAGAATATGAGAGAGAAAGCTTGATTAATCAAGAAGGAATGGCTGGATGATCATGGAGCAAGAAGAAAAGAGGAAGCTCTCATCATGATGAAGCTTTTTATGTAAAAAAAGTTGGATATCCAAGAAGGTATAATTCTGTTTAAACTTTAAGATTTTGTGTTTATGTATTTAAGTTCAAGAACAAGGATAGCCATGCATGAATTATTGACTAGATGTAAGGTTTATGTAAGTTTTTGTGCTTTTTGATTGAATTATGATGAAACCCTATTTTTAAGTTGGTACAATAAAGGTGATATACTATTCATGTTCATATTCAAGGTTTGAAACCATGATTTAAGGGATGATCATGTGTTCTATGTTGTTAGAAATGATGGAAACCTAGTCAAAGGTGTTGATCATGGTTAATACATGTGAAAATTCTTGTTAGATAGCATCCTAAGTTCTTAAAAAGATTGAAAAACATGTTTTGTGAAGGGAAGTTGAATATTAGGCTATAATTTGCATATAGACTAAATTATAATCTGAAAAGTGCATTAGAAGGTGCTTATAGAAATTATGTGAATACATAAAGTGACTAAATGTATATGTGGTAGCCTATGTGATTTATGGAGTTTAAAGACTTAAGTTGAGTTTAAGATGTGAAATTTAAAAGTTGACAAAATGCCGTCAAAGGGTGTTTTTTTTGCAATTTTGAAGAACTAAAGGTGAAATGAAGTCAAACGACTAAAATTTATGTTATTACACGTGTTTAGGTTGATTTGGTAATCAACAGATGAAAATTTTAATGAAAAGACGATTCGAACGATCGAAAACGATCGTTTCGATTCAAAATGGATTTTTATGGACAAATATCGTCTCGTGCGAAGTTTTATGGTTTTAAAAGTTTGGACATATCATATATGAGTTATATGAACTTTGTCAAGCGTTGGAATGAAATTTTGTTGCAAATGGCTAAAAATTATAAAGTTGAAAAAAAATGAGTTTTAAAGTTAGAAAATTTTCAAAGTCAGAAAATATTTTGAAATGCCCTTTTACGGGCTAGTTTTTCACTGGTTTTGAGAAGCCAAATGAGGCAAGTAATTTTTTTTATAAAATACTAGGTAGTAAGACCTAGTTCTGTTATAAATTTGGAGTTAAATGGATGTGTGATGAAGGAGTTAAAAATCAGCAAAGCAGCAGTAAAAATCACAGAATCTGAGACAGCAGGACTGCGCCGGGGCGCAGTCATTTGAACTAGAAATTGCGTCGGGGTGCAGTTCTGCTGAAGGAGTTGGCCTGGGTGAGTTCAGGGGGCGCCGGGGCCAAGTTTGGCCGAGGACATCTCGTGGTCAGTGAGATGTTGTGTGTTAAACATCTCGCTGGGGCGAGATGTACTGTTCATAGAACAAGAAAATTTTTTAAGTGTCCGAAATGCGACGTTTTGACATGGAATGATAAAGATAAGCTATGTA
The DNA here is from genome assembly GCA_947179155.2 of Hedera helix. Taxonomy (NCBI): domain Eukaryota; kingdom Viridiplantae; phylum Streptophyta; class Magnoliopsida; order Apiales; family Araliaceae; genus Hedera; species Hedera helix. The sequence goes on from OX359284.1 coordinate 19,181,559, forward strand.
AACCCTAGATAGATAAAGAATGACCAAAATAAAGGGTGTTAAGGTATAATGAGATAATAAATGGCATACTATAACATGCCTAAAGTTAAGCCAAATCATGATGAGAGTTATGAAAAATGTCGGTAATGAGTTTGGATGTATTACTAACCTATATAGGGTATAATACATCAAAAGGGAAATGATTAGAGTTTAATGGTTATGTAATTATGGTTTAAGTTTGTCAAGTTATAGAAAGTTTATGATCTTATAATGATGTATATAGATTATATGTTGATAGATAGCGCTCGATGTAGCAAACTAATACAAGGAAAGATAGAAAGACCAAGCGAGGTAGTACATGTTAAGTGAAATAAATGGGTATCAGGCAAGTTCTTCAGACTAGAATGCACTAATTGTTCTACGTGAACTATGTGGTAGTGGAAATGTGCACTCCGTGCAACTACGTGTGCTAACTGTTAAGTGAAATGTGTGACATTAAGCATAGTATAATAAAGCAAAAGAGGCATGATGCATATTATAAACTACAAGCATGTAATGTGTTATCTGATTAACTTGCTGAGCTTTACGCTCACTCTTGCTATGAACTAATATTTCAGGTAAAGTAAGAGAAGGCCGGAGGATTCCGGTGCGGCTAAAGGTAAAAGAATGTGAATGCATTGTTAAGCGTGAAGAGAATTTGTTAAGTGTATCTGTATTATGTGCAAGCGACAAACATTTATGAGACCGTAGGGATGTATGTTGTAAGTATGTATTATTCAGGAAAAGATTGTAATGATATAAGATTGAGATATTATTGTTAGTCAAGTTCTACATGTGATAAACTTGTATATCCAATATAGAGATATGTAAACAGGTACAGGTATGATGCAGATGTATGTATACAGGTATATGTAAACATGGCCATATATGAATAGTTTATGATAAAATTTTATTTACAGGATATGTAAATCATAAAAATATATATATGATTCTAATTATTACAATAGACTAGGTCACAATGAATAAATGTTTGACCAAAGTTTTAATGTATAAAAAGTGAACGTTACGATCCTGGGATAGGTTATGATTATAAGATAAATAAACAGATTTATGGACCGCAATATGGTCAAATATTGATTTTAAAGTTTAAAGGTTATGTATTAATGAACGAAATCGCCGTTAATATGTTTTATGATTATAAAATATGATTTTAAGATTAATGATTACGTTATCCAGATATAATTGGATTAAATAAGGAATGTTGGGATTTCGGTTGTGTTACAAATACGCTTTGTAATGAATTTATTTATATTTTTTACGGGTTATTGGAGTCTAAGTTTATGATTGTTGTATAAGTATTGAATCGTGAGCACTGAACCCGAAGTTCAAGGGACCATAATTTGGGGGTGTCACAGGTTGGTATTAGAGTTGTAAGTTATAAACCGTAGGTAGGGGGGGGAATCTTAGGATTATGACCCTAGAGAAGATAAGAAAACTCATGTCGAGTATAGGAGATGGATTGTAAGAATTCATCAAGTATGAAAAAGTTATGTGCTATGTGGTAAATATGTTTTTCGTGTTGGATACTAATACAGTTGTGGTTGTTGTGGATGTTGGTAATTGTAGAATGTCTAAAGAAGGTGGACTTAGTGAGGTTCCCATCATCTGGGAAGAAATGGTAGTATCACCCGAGCATAAGGCCATGACAACCCCAGTGGGTGGAATTGAGAGATAATGTAATATCTCAGATATTTATGAGATTCAGATATATAATCGAACACAAATTAAGGTTAAGGTTTAAAACCTAGAGTTAGAGAAGTGATATATGCAGAAAATGAGTAAACATTTTAAACCTAATTTATTTGTTAGGGATTAAATGTGAGAAATATGAGTTATAAAATTTAAAACCTATAAGTGATTAATATGTATACTTAGAAGTATAATAATTGTAAGGTAATATAATACCTTTAAAAATTGATAAGATTATTCGGCGAAAGAGTTTATGTGAGAATATTATAATGATGCATGTGGAAGATTTATTAAGAAAATAAAATTTAATTAAGAAATGAAGGTGGTTATATAGATACATATATACCTAAAGTTGTATTTTTTTTTTAGCCAAATAAGAAGATGAGTAAATTAATACTCAACAGAACTAATAAATTAATCAGTTTTACTATGGAGCAAGAAGGAAAGTCATAAAATATAATTAATTAGGTTAATTATATGAGTTATGAATTAAAGTTATGATAGTAAATAGTAAGTTAGAATGATTGTCTATGATGACAATAATAAGAAGTTAATTAATTAGGTAATTAATTTAATTATCAAGTTATAGTATATAGTCCAATAATGGATTAAAACAAGCTCAATATTTTAATTGTTTTAAGTCTTGTTGATAATTATAAAGATGTCCAAATAAATTTATGGATTAAGCCTTACGAATAGTCTAAATAATTTAATTATATACTAGTGGATTAGTCCAAAAGAATTATGTGAGGAGTCCAACTTGTAATAATATTTACAAGAAAGGTGGTTATCAATAATGTAGTCCAATGAATATAAGTGAGCAAGCGAAATGTGTTATAATGTTATCAATGGTTGTAGAGAATGAATATGACCCAAGTAAATTACTATAGCAAGGTAAATAAATATAAATGATGAGCCCAAGGACAAAAGGGATGGTTAATGGGTTAGCTAAATAAATCAACATATATATATATATATATATATATATATATATATATATATATATATATATATATATATATATTAGGATGATATATATTGATGTATATACATATATAGGTATGCATATGTATATTTATTTATCAATAAATGAAAAATCCAAATAATTTAATTAGGACTAGTAGACTAGCCCAAGTGATTATAATCAATGGGAGTCCAACGAAATAAACGAATTTACTAAGTTAGCCCAATATGAGAATACTTTCATAAAGTTGGGTAATTAAATAATAAACTCAAGTGTTATGTTAAGAGATAGTCAATGAGGTAAATGATATAAGCCTAATTAAATAATGTTGGCATTTATTGTATGTAAGGGTGTGATAGCCAAGTAGATTAATTGAATTAGCCCAATCCTTAAATACTTAGGTGTATTGTAAAAAATGTTAAGTGACCCTAATTAATTATTTATTGAGTCCAAGAGTAGTAAAGTAATGAGACCAAATAAAATAAACTAGTAGCCCAAATATTGACTTCAAACTCAATAGTCAAATGTTGGTTAATGTGTTAGGAGAATTTTTAAGTATTGGTGAAATTGTAGAGAGTTAACTTTAAATGAGTTAATTGTTAGGAAAGGTTAACCCTACTTAGGTTAATTGGTGGAGGAATATAATAGATATGCAATTATTTTTGTATAGCTATTTAATAGTAAGTATAAGAGACTCTTGATGTCTATAATTGATAGCTAGGATGGAGTTAGTGAAACTTAGTGAGTCTTGACCAATGTAGGGTTCATATAGTAACCCTAGGTCACAAGAAGGGTTATAGCCTTAACCATCCATGGGTTAAGTGCTAGGAGATGTGTGTGTGTGTGTGTGTGTGTGTGTGTGTGTGTGTGTGTGTGTATAAGATAATAATTAGACATTAAAAATAAACCAAAAATAGGAAAAAGAAAGAGGGAGTGGCAGGGTCCCATGGGGTTCACTTAGGGGTTGTAGCTATTAAGTTGCTTCTAATTCACTTCATATCAAGTTTGTTTACACTCCACCAATATTGGTCAATCCTTATGTCATTCACTAAGTTAATCAAGATGGTCAATTTTATAAATTTATGGATTTATGTTTATAGAGAATTAACCATTGTTGGGTTAGTTGTTAACCCTAAGTGGTAAAAAAAATAAAATCTTAACCAATGTTAGAGTTAAGTGTTAGTAAATATATAAATATATTGAATTCTATATATAAATGATTGTAGTGAGTTAACTAAAGGAGAGTTAGGGAATAGACCCTAGGTGGTATTGAATGTGTGAATTAACCCTCTTTGGGTTAATTGGTGAGAAATGTGTAGACCTATATGATATGTATAAATATTTGATGTGAGTTAATCAAACATTGGTTAATTGGTCGAGGATGAGAAGCTTTGACCAAGGTTGAATTTAGTTGATCAATCCTAGGTCACTTGATGTATTAGTAAGTTAACCACATTTTGGTTAATTGTTAGGAGAAGTACAGATATGTAAATATATAAATAAGATGAACTTTAACCAAGGTGGGGTATTTGAGTGACCAAGTTTAAGTGTAGTACTTTAATCCTAGGTCTTGTGGAGAGTTAACCACATAAAGGTTAAGTGTTGGTGTTATATTGCTTTTATCACACTCAAGTGTCAAGGTTACTTACACTCTATGTTGATGGAAGTCATTTTGTAGTCATTCATTGTAGTCCTTTTCCCTAAACAAAGGATGATGAGATTATAAAAGATATTGGTGATTTTGTAGACTTACATACATGGTATGTATAGATTTTTGATGATATAATTAGCCTATAAATAGAGCCCTTGATTCATTGGTTAAAGGTTGTTCATTTGTTTGGGTATACCAAGAATAGAGAGAAAAATATGGAGAGAGTTTTATGAGTTAAAGAGTTTGGAGAGTTAAACTCTATGACAGTTAAAAAGAAAGAACACCAAGAGAAGTTTGAGAGAGATTTTGGGTGGAAGAAGAAGGAAAGGAAAGAGTTTTAGCCATTTATGACGACCTTAAATCCGGGTTCTGTGAGGATCCGAATTTTCGGAAGTATTTAATAAGATTAAATAAGAATTTAATAGACACAATTTTCAAGGTTGTGTAAAGAAATTATTATTTTATGTGAATTAAGGTATGTGATGAGATTTAATTAGTAAATTAAATTTGTACAGAGATGGTGATAAATTATGTGAATTTGAAATAATTGAAAAGTAAATAAATTGTGTAAATACAATTTATGAAGAATAAAAGAATTTTAGGTAATTGTACAATAAATTGTACAATTAAATTATTATGAAAATGCAGAAATTATGATTTAATTGAGGTTACGTGGTAATGTGAAATATATTAAATTAGATATGTATATATATATATATATATACATTCGTATATATATATAAATATATATATATGTTTAAGTGATAATTATAAATGTTATTAATTAGGGAAATAAAGGGATTAATAATTAAATTAATCCAATTTTAAATGAAAAGCGAATGGGGAAGTTAATAAAGTTGTAATTATGGATTTTAAATTTAATTAAGATTTATGGTGGAAATTTAGAAATTAACTGAGAAGGAAAAGTAATTATATAAATTATATAATAATAATTATATAATTTATATAAGGAAATTAAAATAAGGTATGAGGAAAATAATAATTATATAAATTATATAAGAATAATTATGTAATTTATATAAGGTGATTAAATGGAATAAAGTTGGAGGAAATTAAGAAATTATTTAAAAGGAGAATGTAATTATATAAATTATATAATATTAAATTATATAATTTATATATAAAAAGAAATTAATATGAATATTAAAGAAATTGAATAATAAATTAGAAAAAGGAATGTTTTAAGTTATTAAAAATTATGTTTATGTATAATGGAATTATTATGACTTTTACGAAGAATAATATTTCGGAAACGTGAACATGTTAATGTAACATGTTGTCCAAATAACGGAGTGAAAAATTATGAAAAATAATTTTTATATGTCCTATGAATTATTTTATGATTTTTGGAGGTATAAATTACCTCATATAATTACATGCATGGCATTATGCGTGTACAAAATTTGTCAAATAAAGTACCCAAAAGTGGTATTAAAATTAATAATAAATCATGTTATAATTTTTGGTGAATTAAAATAAATATTTTATATACTTTATATAAAATATTTATTATATGATATAATTACGTAATGTATTTAAATTAAACTTTTGCACGCTATTTTTCTTGAAAAATCCGAAAGATTCACGCAAAGTCGGTGGGCGAAATTTTTATCCAAAATAGGCTTAGTTGGAGAGATATGCACATATATATATATATATATATATATATATATATATATATATATATATGAAGGAAAGAAAGAAATGGAAAAAAGAAAAGAAAACAAAAGCCAAAAACACTCTCTCTCTCTATATTGTTCCATCCGGCCACCACCTTGCCACCACCGTGAACCACCTAGCTAGCTACCAAGAGAGGAAGGATGGGATGCCATCAAGGAAGAGTTTTCAAGCATTTAGAAGGTATAAAAACTAATTTATATGAATTGTTTTGTATATTTTTGGTGATAAATTATTGTGGAAAAAATTTAGAAAATAATTAGTATAATTATTCTAAATAATTTTAGGATGTATGTTTATGAATTACATAATTTTTGGAGTAGTTTTGTGTGAAAAATTTGGAGCAAAAATGGATTTTTTTGGATGAAGTTGACATACTGTTCGCGAGAAAGAGAGAGAAAAATTTTCTGAGAAGCCGCGCATTGCGCGGCGCGGTGTGTGTGTGAACAGGGACCAGAAACAACGTCGTTTCTGGGGCTAAGGGGCGACCGCGCCATGCGCGGTAGGAAGTTTCCGGAATCAGAGGGAAAACGGCGTCGTTTTGAACGACCGGGGGTCGGTCCGCGCAATGCGCGGCCGACCGAAACGCGGTAAAATTACCGTGTTGCCCCTGCCCCTTTGCCGTTGTGCTCATTACTTGCTTAAAATAAACTTTTGCAGGTAAATAAATGAGTTTCAGAAATATCAGATTGTGCTAAAGATGAATTATCTAGAAGGTTGGATACGTAACTGTTATAATTTCGATATCATGATTCAATGTGAGTGAATTGGTAAAATTTATGTGAATGTGTTGTATCTATTTACAAATTGATCCGGATAGAACGAATAGAGTTACATGGCGAACTAGGTTTGTTTAAGATGATTGTTACAATAAAGATTGGTTAAATGGTCTAGTTGTGAATTACGATTGAAAAGAACAAATGTGAAGATATAATTATTATTAAATTTTAAATGTGGAACGTTATGATATTTGTAAAGAAGGAAAAAGTTAAGGTTGCGATCCAGGGACTAGGATCCAGAATGTAAGGATTTTAAATATCCAAATATTTTAATATAAAGATTGAATCGAGAAAAAAAAATAATTTATATGAGAATTTTGATAATTGATGATTTTAAAATCAATTATTGGATTAAAGTAGGAGATTAAAGATTTATTAACGGACCGAAATTTGGACTTAAAGAAAATAATGTTTCATAAATATGAAAATTAAGGTAATAAAGTGGGTCGAATTTCGGGGTCGTTACAGGTTCCATAACCTTGGGTCTGGTTTTCACTATCTCGAATCATAATAACAACTAAATACATAGTCTTCATTAATCTAGCAGAAAATTCATACAGTTCCTTACAAAAAGGTAATACAATCCCAAGGTCTTTAACCTTAATTTTCATCAAATCTATCTTAAGGGATTACAAAAGATTTACAAAAGTAATTACATAGAAAGCAATTAATTAACATGCATTAAACTAATCTAATCTTTGACTTTTCACTTGCCTTTGTCCTTTTTGGAGCATTCAGACTTAGCTGAAAATAAGTTATGATATAATAAGGGTGAGCAACTATCTTGCTCAGAAAGTTTAAGAACAGATAATACAAGATATATCATGATTGAATGAGAAATAACATCAAAGGTTTTAACAATAGATAAAAATAGTGAGAGAACAAGAATCAATTTTCAATGTAAAAGAAAGAATTGAATCTTTACTGTTGAGTGGTCTTTAAGGACCATGAACTGTTGCTAAAGGTAAGACAGATATAGATTTACCACCTTAGTAGTTTGATACTCGAGGGGATCAGCCTCTTGTACCTTATGTATATGCATAACATTCAGACATCTTCGGTTTCCCGACAAAATAATCCCCTTATATAGGGTTGTTTGTTCTCAGTCTTACTATAAGAATCCGCATCAACCAATGGTTTGGATAAGCTCTTAAAATATTCAAGTTGATGAATTTATACATGTAGTGTCTAGTCGAAACAATTAACTTAGACATTCTTAAACAGTTTTTGATTTAATGAACTATATGTCTTGCAAATGCACTATGTGCGAATACAATAACAATACAGATGTGGTGTAACGACCCCGAAATTCGACCCAATTTATTACATTAACTTTCATATTTGTTTAACATTATATTCCTTACGTCCAAATTTCAGTTCGTTAATAAATCTTTAATCACATTAATTGATCCATTAATTGATTTTAAAATTATCAATTACCAAAATCCTCATATAAATTTTTCTTTTTCTTGATTCAATCGTTGTATTGAAATATTTGGATGTTTAAAATCTTTACATATGGATCCTAGTCCCTGGATCACAACCTTAACTTTTTCTTTCTTTTACACGTATCATAAAATTCACATTCAAAATCTAATATGATTTATTTTCATACAAATATTCCTTCTTGCATCATTTATAATTAAACATATAATACCTTCTATCGTAATAATTATCTTGAACATTCACAGTTCACCATTTAATTCTGCTCATCCTATCCAAATCTAAGACATGAAATATCAACGTAAAACTAGCAAATGTAGTCACCTTGAATCATAATATTAAAAATATAACAAATACGTTCACCACTTCTTAGGTTATCCGTCTCTAACATAATTTGATATTCCTGAAATTCATTTCTTTGCCTGCAAAAATTTACATTGAGCAAGTAATGAGCACAGCGGCTCAGCAAGTTCAACAGTTCATACTTCATGTAGCACATACTTTAACATGCTTGGTGTGTGTCATATATCATGTGCTTGTGCTTCAACTACAGCAATATATCTCATATCATTGCACAAAGAACACATTGTGGTCATATTAAACACGTATCACATAGCACATAATTTGTATGCATTTAAAACAAGAATTGCATATCATAATAGTTCAACATTTGACATAACAGGGACTGAAGAACTTGCCTGGCGTCCAGTTATTTAAATTGTTAGCTCAAACCCTTAACTCGATCAACCTATGATCATAAAATAATCAAATAATAATTATTTATCTTTTTTTTGATATTAATTTACTTAATTAATGTCATCTCTGGGCCAATTATTAATTTATATGGTTAATTATATTAACCTCGTCATTTAAAATATTAACATAACTTAATATTTAATGCTTTCACTACGGACAACCCGAATCATCGGATAAAATTAAACATATTTGGTTGTTCGAAAATTTTATTTAAACATTTTCTAAATTATAATCTTTTTAGATTAATATTTAAACATTTAAATATTAATCCCCAATATTTAATATTTATGCAAAAATATTAAATTTAATGCCCAAATATCATTTCTATATGTTTAGTATTTTTCTATAATTTTCTATAATTTTTAAACAATTTTTAAACATTTATTTCAATTAAAATCAATTTCTGGGGGCAATATGGTAATTTTTGCGCCCTTAAGGACCCATCCGGCATTAACAGAAAAGTTCCGGGACATTTTCGTAATTTCCGCAACTCTAGGGGCATATCCGGAATTTCCCGGAAAGTTTGAGGGCATAATCGTAATTTTCATTGCTTCCAGGACACGAAAGGTATTTCTAGAAAAGCTGAAGGGCACGGCTGTAATTTTACAGGGCCAGGGGACGGGGTCGGTATTAATCGAAAAGAGCAGGGGCACGCTGGTAATTTCCAGCGTGTCGTCGGCCGCGCATTGCGCGCGGCCCTTCGCTTCCGACCCCAAAACGACATCGTTTCCTTTCTGTTCCAAATGACTCCGCGCATTGCGCGGCTTCTTCTTCTGCGCCCCCCCCCCCCCCCCCCCCCCAAACGATGTCGTTTTTCACTCAGCGTCCGGAAAAAAATGTCTGCCGCGCAATAATTTTTTTTCTCTTTCAGCCGAAACAGTAAGCTAGCCAAGAAGAAAATTACACCATTTTCTTCACAATTTCCACAACAAGACTACTCCAAAAATCATAAAATTCATGCATACACCTCCTAAAATTATTTAGAATAATTATTCTAATTATTTGCTGTAACGACCCCGAAATTCGACCCACTTTGTTATCTTATTTTTTTATGTTTATTTAACATTATTTTCTTAACGTCCAAATTTCGGTTCGTTAATATATCTTTAACCACCTTAATTGATCCATTATCTGATATTTAAAATCATCAATTATCAAAATTCTCATATAATTTTTTTTTCTTTTTCTCGATTCAATCGTTGTATTAAGATATTTGGATATTTAAAATCCTTACATTTTGATCCTAGTCCCTGGATCGCAACCTTTACTTTTTTTTTCTTTTTCACGTATTATAAAGCTCATCATTTAAAATTTGCTATTATTTACTTTCATACAAATTTTTTTTTTTTTTTTGCGTCATTTGTAATCCAACATATAATAATTTTTATCGTACAATTATCCTGATCAATCACAGTTCATAATTTAACTTCTATCATATCCATGTTCAACTTATATATACATACAATTCATCACAGTAATTTAACAAATTTCTCACATTGAATTATAATATTAACAATATAACAATCACGTCTTCTACCTTCTAGGTACTTCATCTCAAACTTAATTCGATATTCCTGAAACTTATTTCTTTATCCTGCAAAAGTTTATTTTAAACAAGTAATGAGCACAACGGCTCAGCAAGTTCAACAGTTTATGTGTCACATAGCACATACCTTAATATGCTTGGTGTGTGTCATACATCATGTGCTTGTGCTCCTACTATAGCAATATATCTCATATTATTGCACAAAGTACAAATAGTTAACATATTATCCACGTATCACATAACACATAATTTGTATACATTTAAAACAAGAATTATATATCATAACATTCAACATTTAACATAAAAGGGACTGAAGAACTTACCTGGCTTGTTCAATTATTTAATTGATAGCTCAAAACCCTCTATCGATCAACCTATGATCATAAAATAATCAAATAATAATTATTTATCTCTTTATGATATTAATTTACTTAATTAATATCATATCTAGGCCAATTATTAATTTATATGGCCAACTATAATAACCTCATTCCTTAAAATATTAGCATAACTTAATATTTAATACCTTTACTACGGACAACCCGGCTCATTGGATAAAATTTAGCATATTTGGTTGTCCGAAAAATTTATTGAATCATTTTCTAATCATTAAACTCATTAGATTAATATTTAAAATATTTAAATATTAATCTCCCATATTTAATATTTTTACAAAAATATTAAATTTAATGCCCAAACATCATTTCTATATTTTTAGTATTTTTCTATAATTTTCTGGAATTCTTAAACGATTTTTAAACATTTATTTCATTACAAACTAATTCTGGGGGCAATTTGGTAATTTCCGCAGCTAAAGGGACATATCCGGCATTTTCTGGAAGGTCCGGGGGCAATTCTGTAATTTTGGTGCCCTTTGGGACATAACCGGAATTTCCGAAAAAACACAGGGGCATATTTGTAATTTCCGCGGCCTTGGGACACGCTGGTCATTTTCTTAAAAGTTCAGGGGTGCGCGCGTCATTTTACAAGGCCAGGACACGGTCGGTATTTTCTAAAAAGGACAGGGGCAAAGTTGTCATTTCATCGCATTGCGTTGGCCGCGCGTGGCGCGCAGCCTCCCCTCTCGCTAGCCAAACGACGTCGTTTGGCCTGGCGAGGAATTGGCTTCCGCGCAATGCGCGGCCCTTTATTCCGCGCGGCCAAAAACGACTTCGTTTTGGCCTCGCTTCAGCCTTCTTCTTCCCAGCCGAAACAGTAGCCAGCCAAGAAGGAAAAACACCATTTTTTCTCACAAATTTCCACAACAAAACTACTCCAAAAATTATAAAATTCATAAATATACATCCTAAAATTATTTGAAACAATTATCTTAATTAATTTCTAATTTTCCACAAAATCAATTTATCCTCATAAATACATAATTAAATGAAATAACTTAATTTATACCTTTCAAAACTCAAAAATCTTTTCTTGAAGCTTGGTATCTCCTCTCCTTGGTAGCTATGGTGGTCTTGGATGGCATGGTGGTAGCGGTTGGCGGTGGAACAAGGAAGAAGAAAGAGAGTTTTTGCTTTGTTTTTCTTTTTTATTTCTTTTCCTTTTTTCCTCCCTTTTTATAAGCATGCATATTAACTAAATTTTATACAAACTTGATTCCACCGCCTCTTTATCTCTCGGTCCAACTTGGAATTTTCCAGATTTTTCAAAAAAAATCATGCATGCAATTTAATTTTCTAATACATTACATAATTATAATGTGTAATAAATATTTTATATAATGTATATAAAATATTTATTTTAATTCACTAAAAATCATAATATGATTTATAAATAATGATGGTTAATGGGATGGTTAATGGGTAAATAAATATAAATGATGAGCCCAAGGACAAAAGGGATGGTTAATGGGTTAGCTAAATAAATCAACATATATATATATATATATATATATATATATATATATATATATATATATATATATATATATTAGGATGATATATATTGATGTATATACATATATAGGTATGCATATGTATATTTATTTATCAATAAATGAAAAATCCAAATAATTTAATTAGGACTAGTAGACTAGCCCAAGTGATTATAATCAATGGGAGTCCAACGAAATAAACGAATTTACTAAGTTAGCCCAATATGAGAATACTTTCATAAAGTTGGGTAATTAAATAATAAACTCAAGTGTTATGTTAAGAGATAGTCAATGAGGTAAATGATATAAGCCTAATTAAATAATGTTGGCATTTATTGTATGTAAGGGTGTGATAGCCAAGTAGATTAATTGAATTAGCCCAATCCTTAAATACTTAGGTGTATTGTAAAAAATGTTAAGTGACCCTAATTAATTATTTATTGAGTCCAAGAGTAGTAAAGTAATGAGACCAAATAAAATAAACTAGTAGCCCAAATATTGACTTCAAACTCAATAGTCAAATGTTGGTTAATGTGTTAGGAGAATTTTTAAGTATTGGTGAAATTGTAGAGAGTTAACTTTAAATGAGTTAATTGTTAGGAAAGGTTAACCCTACTTAGGTTAATTGGTGGAGGAATATAATAGATATGCAATTATTTTTGTATAGCTATTTAATAGTAAGTATAAGAGACTCTTGATGTCTATAATTGATAGCTAGGATGGAGTTAGTGAAACTTAGTGAGTCTTGACCAATGTAGGGTTCATATAGTAACCCTAGGTCACAAGAAGGGTTAGAGCCTTAACCATTCATGGGTTAAGTGCTAGGAGATGTGTGTGTGTGTGTGTGTGTGTGTGTGTGTGTGTGTGTGTGTGTGTGTGTGTGTGTGTGTGTATAAGATAATAATTAGACATTAAAAATAAACCAAAAATAGGAAAAAGAAAGAGGGAGTGGCAGGGTCCCATGGGGTTCACTTAGGGGTTGTAGCTATTAAGTTGCTTCTAATTCACTTCATATCAAGTTTGTTTACACTCCACCAATATTGGTCAATCCTTATGTCATTCACTAAGTTAATCAAGATGGTCAATTTTATAAATTTATGGATTTATGTTTATAGAGAATTAACCATTGTTGGGTTAGTTGTTAAACCTAAGTGGTAAAAAAAATAAAATCTTAACCAATGTTAGAGTTAAGTGTTAGTAAATATATAAATATATTGAATTCTATATATAAATGATTGTAGTGAGTTAACTAAAGGAGAGTTAGGGAATAGACCCTAGGTGGTATTGAATGTGTGAATTAACCCTCTTTGGGTTAATTGGTGAGAAATGTGTAGACCTATATGATATGTATAAATATTTGATGTGAGTTAATCAAACATTGGTTAATTGGTCGAGGATGAGAAGCTTTGACCAAGGTTGAATTTAGTTGATCAATCCTAGGTCACTTGATGTATTAGTAAGTTAACCACATTTTGGTTAATTGTTAGGAGAAGTACAGATATGTAAATATATAAATAAGATGAACTTTAACCAAGGTGGGGTATTTGAGTGACCAAGTTTAAGTGTAGTACTTTAATCCTAGGTCTTGTGGAGAGTTAACCACATAAAGGTTAAGTGTTGGTGTTATATTGCTTTTATCACACTCAAGTGTCAAGGTTACTTACACTCTATGTTGATGGAAGTCATTTTGTAGTCATTCATTGTAGTCCTTTTCCCTAAACAAAGGATGATGAGATTATAAAAGATATTGGTGATTTTGTAGACTTACATACATGGTATGTATAGATTTTTGATGATATAATTAGCCTATAAATAGAGCCCTTGATTCATTGGTTAAAGGTTGTTCATTTGTTTGGGTATACCAAGAATAGAGAGAAAAATATGGGGAGAGTTTTATGAGTTAAAGAGTTTGGAGAGTTAAACTCTATGACAGTTAAAAAGAAAGAACACCAAGAGAAGTTTGAGAGAGATTTTGGGTGGAAGAAGAAGGAAAGGAAAGAGTTTTAGCCATTTATGACGACCTTAAATCCGGGTTCCATAACCTTGGGTCAGGTTTTCACTATCTCGAATCATAATAACAACTAAATACATAGTCTTCATTAATCTAGCAGAAAATTCATACAGTTCCTTACAAAAAGGTAATACAATCCCAAGGTCTTTAACCTTAATTTTCATCAAATCTATCTTAAGGGATTACAAAAGATTTACAAAAGTAATTACATAGAAAGCAATTAATTAACATGCATTAAACTAATCTAATCTTTGACTTTTCACTTGCCTTTGTCCTTTTTGGAGCATTCAGACTTAGCTGAAAATAAGTTATGATATAATAAGGGTGAGCAACTATCTTGCTCAGAAAGTTTAAGAACAGATAATACAAGATATATCATGATTGAATGAGAAATAACATCAAAGGTTTTAACAATAGATAAAAATAGTGAGAGAACAAGAATCAATTTTCAATGTAAAAGAAAGAATTGAATCTTTACTGTTGAGTGGTCTTTAAGGACCATGAACTGTTGCTAAAGGTAAGACAGATATAGATTTACCACCTTAGTAGTTTGATACTCGAGGGGATCAGCCTCTTGTACCTTATGTATATGCATAACATTCAGACATCTTCGGTTTCCCGACAAAATAATCCCCTTATATAGGGTTGTTTGTTCTCAGTCTTACTATAAGAATCCGCATCAACCAATGGTTTGGATAAGCTCTTAAAATATTCAAGTTGATGAATTTATACATGTAGTGTCTAGTCGAAACAATTAACTTAGACATTCTTAAACAGTTTTTGATTTAATGAACTATATGTCTTGCAAATGCACTATGTGCGAATACAATAACAATACAGATGTGGTGTAACGACCCCGAAATTCGACCCAATTTATTACATTAACTTTCATATTTGTTTAACATTATATTCCTTACGTCCAAATTTCAGTTCGTTAATAAATCTTTAATCACATTAATTGATCCATTAATTGATTTTAAAATTATCAATTACCAAAATCCTCATATAAATTTTTCTTTTTCTTGATTCAATCGTTGTATTGAAATATTTGGATGTTTAAAATCTTTACATATGGATCCTAGTCCCTGGATCACAACCTTAACTTTTTCTTTCTTTTACACGTATCATAAAATTCACATTCAAAATCTAATATGATTTATTTTCATACAAATATTCCTTCTTGCATCATTTATAATTAAACATATAATACCTTCTATCGTAATAATTATCTTGAACATTCACAGTTCACCATTTAATTCTGCTCATCCTATCCAAATCTAAGACATGAAATATCAACGTAAAACTAGCAAATGTAGTCACCTTGAATCATAATATTAAAAATATAACAAATACGTTCACCACTTCTTAGGTTATCCGTCTCTAACATAATTTGATATTCCTGAAATTCATTTCTTTGCCTGCAAAAATTTACATTGAGCAAGTAATGAGCACAGCGGCTCAGCAAGTTCAACAGTTCATACTTCATGTAGCACATACTTTAACATGCTTGGTGTGTGTCATATATCATGTGCTTGTGCTTCAACTACAGCAATATATCTCATATCATTGCACAAAGAACACATTGTGGTCATATTAAACACGTATCACATAGCACATAATTTGTATGCATTTAAAACAAGAATTGCATATCATAATAGTTCAACATTTGACATAACAGGGACTGAAGAACTTGCCTGGCGTCCAGTTATTTAAATTGTTAGCTCAAACCCTTAACTCGATCAACCTATGATCATAAAATAATCAAATAATAATTATTTATCTTTTTTTTGATATTAATTTACTTAATTAATGTCATCTCTGGGCCAATTATTAATTTATATGGTTAATTATATTAACCTCATCATTTAAAATATTAACATAACTTAATATTTAATGCTTTCACTACGGACAACCCGAATCATCGGATAAAATTAAACATATTTGGTTGTCCGAAAATTTTATTTAAACATTTTCTAAATTATAATCTTTTTAGATTAATATTTAAACATTTAAATATTAATCCCCAATATTTAATATTTATGCAAAAATATTAAATTTAATGCCCAAATATCATTTCTATATTTTTAGTATTTTTCTATAATTTTCTATAATTTTTAAACAATTTTTAAACATTTATTTCAATTAAAATCAATTTCTGGGGGCAATATGGTAATTTTCGCGCCCTTAAGGACCCATCCGGCATTAACAGAAAAGTTCCGGGACATTTTCGTAATTTCCGCAACTCTAGGGGCATATCCGGAATTTCCCGAAAAGTTTGAGGGCATAATCGTAATTTTCATTGCTTCCAGGACACGAAAGGTATTTCTAGAAAAGCTGAAGAGTGGGAATATCCTAAATTCCTTAACATTCACTTTCTGCTTCTTCATTTAATTACAAAATTTATTGCTAGGACTATTATTATTTATCATATTAAAATTTCTATCTACTCCAACTTTTCTATACCCCCGTATAGTTCTTCAAACTTGCCATACATTATGAGTCCAGAAACTTGCCACAAGAATATGAGTTTTAAAACTTGTCCTAGCAATATGTAGTCTAAGAACAAATCAAAGACTATCCATATGCTGAGGGGCTCAAAACATACCATACGATTATGAGTCATGGACTTACCATATGCATGAGTTTTAAGAACTCTTGCCTAAACTTAATATTATCTATCTATCAGAAACTCTTAGCGCGACTCTAACATTTCAATGATTATCACATAGTAACTAAGTAATCACAAATCCCCCGCCCATACAAAGGATTGTGCAACTCAGTCACCACATGAGTTCTCAAATGAAATTTCGTACCCAAGTTTTCTATCCCCTTATCATAACCTTTCTGTCATTCATGTCTCATCATTTTCTGAATTCTTCTTGTACTATTACATAGTACCATATCTCTTTTGGACCATTAACAGGTCTCTCTGTTATTTCACATTCTCACTTGATCCCATCATGACCTTGCTTTACAATCCATTCCTTACTCGTTTCTCTTATCTTATGATCGTATCGTAGTACGATCCTCTCACTATTGCTGATCATGATATCTTCCTATACGTTTTGAATTACCTTGTCATCTTTATTGGTTAAATCAGGTGTCCCTGATTATCTTTGAGATTCATCTTTGAGTCATTTCAGATATTCTCTTTCAATTACGTTCCTAATTGAACTTATAAATTTTTCTCAATTCATTACTTTCATTCAGATCTTTCTTAAGATCTTTATTTCTTCCTTATAATCTTATCTCTTTCATATTTCCTTCACTTTAGCCAATATCTGAGAACATTTTTATCAGTTTATATCTTTCCATTCCAATCCCCCCCATGTTCATCAAACTTATCACGTACTTGGACTCAGGAACTTACCATAATCATATGGTTGAGGAGCTTGTCCTAGTCAGGCCATAGTCGCCCATTCGCTAAAGGGGCTCCACCATACAATCATGAGTCACGAGTTTACCATACGCTCGAGTTTTCAGAACACTCAACTAACCTTACTCTTTCTTACTTTAGGTTATAGCCTAAGGTATCATTTACCTAAGGTTCATAACCTCTAGCTCTGATACCAACTGTAACGACCCCGAAATTCGACCCACTTTGTTATCTTATTTTTTTATGTTTATTTAACATTATTTTCTTAACGTCCAAATTTTGGTTCGTTAATATATCTTTAACCACCTTAATTGATCCATTATCTGATATTTAAAATCATCAATTATCAAAATTCTCATATAATTTTTTTTTTCTTTTTCTCGATTCAATCGTTGTATTAAGATATTTGGATATTTAAAATCCTTACATTTTGATCCTAGTCCCTGGATCGCAACCTTTACTTTTTTTTTCTTTTTCACGTATTATAAAGCTCATCATTTAAAATTTGCTATTATTAACTTTCATACAAATATTTTTTTTTTTTTGCGTCATTTGTAATCCAACATATAATAATTTTTATCGTACAATTATCCTGATCAATCACAGTTCATAATTTAACTTCTATCATATCCATGTTCAACTTATATATACATACAATTCATCACAGTAATTTAACAAATTTCTCACATTGAATTATAATATTAACAATATAACAATCACGTCTTCTACCTTCTAGGTACTTCATCTCAAACTTAATTCGATATTCCTGAAACTTATTTCTTTATCCTGCAAAAGTTTATTTTAAACAAGTAATGAGCACAACGGCTCAGCAAGTTCAACAGTTTATGTGTCACATAGCACATACCTTAATATGCTTGGTGTGTGTCATACATCATGTGCTTGTGCTCCTACTATAGCAATATATCTCATATTATTGCACAAAGTACAAATAGTTAACATATTATCCACGTATCACATAACACATAATTTGTATACATTTAAAACAAGAATTATATATCATAACATTCAACATTTAACATAAAAGGGACTGAAGAACTTACCTGGCTTGTTCAATTATTTAATTGATAGCTCAAAACCCTCTATCGATCAACCTATGATCATAAAATAATCAAATAATAATTATTTATCTCTTTATGATATTAATTTACTTAATTAATATCATATCTAGGCCAATTATTAATTTATATGGCCAACTACAATAACCTCATTCCTTAAAATATTAGCATAACTTAATATTTAATACCTTTACTACGGACAACCCGGCTCATTGGATAAAATTTAGCATATTTGGTTGTCCGAAAAATTTATTGAATCATTTTCTAATCATTAAACTCATTAGATTAATATTTAAAATATTTAAATATTAATCTCCCATATTTAATATTTTTGTAAAAATATTAAATTTAATGCCCAAACATCATTTCTATATTTTTAGTATTTTTCTATAATTTTCTGGAATTTTTAAACGATTTTTAAACATTTATTTCATTAAAAACTAATTCTGGGGGCAATTTGGTAATTTCCGCAGCTAAAGGGACATATCCGGCATTTTCTGGAAGGTCCGGGGGCAATTCTGTAATTTTGGCGCCCTTTGGGACATAACCGGAATTTCCGAAAAAACACAGGGGCATATTTGTAATTTCCGCGGCCTTGGGACACGCTGGTCATTTTCTTAAAAGTTCAGGGGTGCGCGCGTCATTTTACAAGGCCAGGACACGGTCGGTATTTTCTAAAAAGGACAGGGGCAAAGTTGTCATTTCATCGCATTGCGTTGGCCGCGCGTGGCGCGCAGCCTCCCCTCTCGCCAGCCAAACGACGTCGTTTGGCCTGGCGAGGAATTGGCTTCCGCGCAATGCGCGGCCCTTTCTTCCGCGCGGCCAAAAACGACGTCGTTTTGGCCTCGCTTCAGCCTTCTTCTTCCCAGCCGAAACAGTAGCCAGCCAAGAAGGAAAAACACCATTTTTTCTCACAAATTTCCACAACAAAACTACTCCAAAAATTATAAAATTCATAAATATACATCCTAAAATTATTTGAAACAATTATCTTAATTAATTTCTAATTTTCCACAAAATCAATTTATCCTCATAAATACATAATTAAATGAAATAACTTAATTTATACCTTTCAAAACTCAAAAATCTTTTCTTGAAGCTTGGTATCTCCTCTCCTTGGTAGCTATGGTGGTCTTGGATGACATGGTGGTAGCGGTTGGCGGTGGAACAAGGAAGAAGAAAGAGAGTTTTTGCTTTGTTTTTCTTTTTTATTTCTTTTCCTTTTTTCCTCCCTTTTTATAAGCATGCATATTAACTAAATTTTATACAAACTTGATTCCACCGCCTCTTTATCTCTCGGTCCAACTTGGAATTTTCCAGATTTTTCAAAAAAAATCATGCATGCAATTTAATTTTCTAATACATTACATAATTATAATGTGTAATAAATATTTTATATAATGTATAT
Organism: Hedera helix; assembly: GCA_947179155.2. Lineage (NCBI taxonomy): Eukaryota > Viridiplantae > Streptophyta > Magnoliopsida > Apiales > Araliaceae > Hedera > Hedera helix. The sequence continues at coordinate 19,201,886 of OX359284.1, forward strand.
AAAATATTTATTTTAATTCACTAAAAATCATAATATGATTTATAAATAATATTAATACCTCTTTTGGGTACTTTTCTCGACAAATTTTGTACACGCATAACGCCATGCATATAATTATATGAGGTAATTTATACCTCCAAAAATCATAAAATAATTCATATCACTTATAAAAATTATTTTCCATAATTTTTCACTTCATTTCTTGAACAACATGTTACATTAACATGTTCACGTTTCTAAAATATTATCCTTCATAAAAGTCATAATAATTTCATTATACATAAATATAATTTTTAATAACTTAAAACATTCCTTTTCCTAATTTATTATTCAATTTCTTTAATATTCATATTAATTTCTTTATATATAAATTATATAATTTAATATTATATAATTTATATAATTACATTCTCCTTTTAAATAATTTCTTAATTTCCTCCAACTTTATTCCATTTAATCACCTTATATAAATTACATAATTATTCTTATATAATTTATATAATTATTATTTTCTTCATACCTTATTTTAATTTCCTTATATAAATTATATAATTATTATTATATAATTTATATAATTACCTTTCCTTCTCAATTAATTTCTAAATTTCCACCATAAATCTTAATTAAATTTAAAATCCATAATTACAACTTTATTAACTTCCCCATTCGCTTTTCATTTAAAATTGGATTAATTTAATTATTAATCCCTTAATTTCCATAATTAATAACATTTATAATTATCACTTAAACATATATATTTATATATATACAAATGTATGTATATACATATCTAATTTAATATATTTCACATTATCACGTAACCCCAATTAAATCATAATTTCTGCATTTCCATAATAATTTAATTGTACAATTTATTGTACAATTACCTAAAATTCTTTCATTTCTCATAAATTGTTTTTAAACAATTTATTTACTTTTCAATTATTTTAATTCAACATACTTTATCATAATCTCTGTACAAATTTAATTTATCAATTAAATCATATCACATACCTTAAATCACATAATATAATAATTAATTTAAACAACCTTGATAATTTTATCAATTAAATTCTCATTTAATTTTATTAAATAATTCTAAAAATTCGGATCCTCACATTCTTCCCCCCTTAACAGGATTCCGTCCTCGGAATCATAATTGCTGTAATAATCATACGTAATTTATTTATAGTGCCTTGCAATATCTTTATCTTGGTGAATAACAACTCATTCCATAATAATTATATTTTACTCTTTAATATTCTTAACTTACATGGATAACCTCATAAAATCATAATTGTTATAATATTCAATTCTTAAATCACATTCACAATTTCTTTGTGACTATAAAGCTTTAGCTCTTTCCTTGATGTATTTGTCAAGATATGTTCTCATTTTTCGAAAACTTTGTTTTCCTCTAATCGTACTTATCCTTACTTAATCAACTTATTTCATACCTTCTATTACACCTCATATATACTCTGTACATTCATCATTTTCTTCTTAATTCACGTTCATAATCTTCTTCATATTTCATAATTTATTCTTTAATACCTCCATTATTCAACATTAGATTTTAAATACTAACCTTTACTTGATTTATCATAATCCTTATTTAAAATTATTTTAAGAATCCTGGGTGTCACATTCACCCCTCCTTCATAAAATTTCGTTCTCGAAATTTCTATGTACTAATACTTCACAATTTGTTTACATTTATTCCACATATTTTTCTGTCCTTTCTTTCTCACAGTCATTGCACATTACCCTTTCTTAATTCATTACATTCCATACTTTCTTTACCTCACCATCATTGCTTTCATCATCGCTCACAATTAAAGAATACTACCCCATCCTACCATCCAATCTTCATAAGAGTAGAAGGATTCAAAATTTTTATTTTGGCAACTTTCATACTTTGCTGAATGAACATTTATCCCGGTTTACAGTACTTCGCTCCCCGAGTACTTCATACTGCAAACCCTGACAGTGGATCAATCTGTCATTAAAGTAATGAATGTTTCACCATATATTGGCACGTCAGATGATCAATCTGCAATGCCTGTGTCTTGCTATGCCAGGTGACCATTCGATCAACCTGCAATAGTCTTAATCTTTTTGTTCATCTCAGCCTTAGAATTTATTCAAAAGTAATTTGATTGGGTATAACTTTCAAAGAATACGAATTCAATAAATATAAAAAATTTGTCTAGCTGAATCAATAGCTCAGACTTATATTTCTTCAACGCTTGTCTAGCTAGATCAATTAGCATAGACTAACTTTTAACAATTTATAATCCGCAGAAATTTTTAAAACATTCATCATGTCAAAACTTTTCAAAACGTCTAGCCGAGTCAAATGGCAAAAACTTATAGTTCCGACATACCTTCATAAATCAAAATCATTTATGACTTCATGTTACCGCGTCATCTTGACAGTACGTTGAGGATTCCGTCGTTAATAATTCCTACACCATAAACCATACTTTATGGTGTTGAATCATATTATAACGAAATAGTACCGCACCGTCTCAACAACACGTTGAGCATTCCGTCATTCATCACATCTACACCGGGCTAAAAGGTGCGTGGATGATTCTTTTGAATTACATTTTGATGTAAAAATATTTTTGTCTAGCCGAAACAAATAGCATAGACACTTTTTAAATCGCTAAAAAAATTTATTTGTATTTTTAAAACATATTCGTGCCAAATTAACTTGAGGCCAAAAATCTTGAAATCCAGCAAAGCTAAAAGAGTGGGAATATCCTAAATTCCCTAACATTCACTTTCTGCTTCTTCATTTAATTACAAAATTTATTGCTAGGACTATTATTCTTTATCATATTAAAATTTCTATCTACTCCAACTTTTCTATACCCCCGTATAGTTCTTCAAACTTGCCATACATTATGAGTCCAGAAACTTGCCACAAGAATATGAGTTTTAAAACTTGTCCTAGCAATATGTAGTCTAAGAACAAATCAAAGACTATCCATATGCTGAGGGGCTCAAAACATACCATACGATTATGAGTCATGGACTTACCATATGCATGAGTTTTAAGAACTCTTGCCTAAACTTAATATTATCTATCTATCAGAAACTCTTAGCGCGACTCTAACATTTCAATGATTATCACATAGTAACTAAGTAATCACAAATCCCCCGCCCATACAAAGGATTGTGCAACTCAGTCACCACATGAGTTCTCAAATGAAATTTCGTACCCAAGTTTTCTATCCCCTTATCATAACCTTTCTGTCATTCATGTCTCATCATTTTCTGAATTCTTCTTGTACTATTACATAGTACCATATCTCTTTTGGACCATTAACAGGTCTCTCTGTTATTTCACATTCTCACTTGATCCCATCATGACCTTGCTTTACAATCCATTCCTTACTCGTTTCTCTTATCTTACGATCGTATCGTAGTACGATCCTCTCACTATTGCTGATCATGATATCTTCCTATACGTTTTGAATTACCTTGTCATCTTTATTGGTTAAATCAGGTGTCCCTGATTATCTTTGAGATTCATTTTTGAGTCATTTCAGATATTCTCTTTCAATTACGTTCCTAATTGAACTTATAAATTTTTCTCAATTCATTACTTTCATTCAGATCTTTCTTAACATCTTTATTTCTTCCTTATAATCTTATCTCTTTCATATTTCCTTCACTTTAGCCAATATCTGAGAACATTTTTATCAGTTTATATCTTTCCATTCCAATCCCCCCCATGTTCATCAAACTTATCACGTACTTGGACTCAGGAACTTACCATAATCATATGGTTGAGGAGCTTGTCCTAGTCAGGCCATAGTCGCCCATTCGCTAAAGGGGCTCCACCATACAATCATGAGTCACGAGTTTACCATACGCTCGAGTTTTCAGAACACTCAACTAACCTTACTCTTTCTTACTTTAGGTTATAGCCTAAGGTATCATTTACCTAAGGTTCATAACCTCTAGCTCTGATACCAACTGTAACGACCCCGAAATTCGACCCACTTTGTTATCTTATTTTTTTATGTTTATTTAACATTATTTTCTTAACGTCCAAATTTTGGTTCGTTAATATATCTTTAACCACCTTAATTGATCCATGATCTGATATTTAAAATCATCAATTATCAAAATTCTCATATAATTTTTTTTTTCTTTTTCTCGATTCAATCGTTGTATTAAGATATTTGGATATTTAAAATCCTTACATTTTGATCCTAGTCCCTGGATCGCAACCTTTACTTTTTTTTTCTTTTTCACGTATTATAAAGCTCATCATTTAAAATTTGCTATTATTTACTTTCATACAAATATTTTTTTTTTTTTTGCGTCATTTGTAATCCAACATATAATAATTTTTATCGTACAATTATCCTGATCAATCACAGTTCATAATTTAACTTCTATCATATCCATGTTCAACTTATATATACATACAATTCATCACAGTAATTTAACAAATTTCTCACATTGAATTATAATATTAACAATATAACAATCACGTCTTCTACCTTCTAGGTACTTCATCTCAAACTTAATTTGATATTCCTGAAACTTATTTCTTTATCCTGCAAAAGTTTATTTTAAACAAGTAATGAGCACAACGGCTCAGCAAGTTCAACAGTTTATGTGTCACATAGCACATACCTTAATATGCTTGGTGTGTGTCATACATCATGTGCTTGTGCTCCTACTATAGCAATATATCTCATATTATTGCACAAAGTACAAATAGTTAACATATTATCCACGTATCACATAACACATAATTTGTATACATTTAAAACAAGAATTATATATCATAACATTCAACATTTAACATAAAAGGGACTGAAGAACTTACCTGGCTTGTTCAATTATTTAATTGATAGCTCAAAACCCTCTATCGATCAACCTATGATCATAAAATAATCAAATAATAATTATTTATCTCTTTATGATATTAATTTACTTAATTAATATCATATCTAGGCCAATTATTAATTTATATGGCCAACTATAATAACCTCATTCCTTAAAATATTAGCATAACTTAATATTTAATACCTTTACTACGGACAACCCGGCTCATTGGATAAAATTTAGCATATTTGGTTGTCCGAAAAATTTATTGAATCATTTTCTAATCATTAAACTCATTAGATTAATATTTAAAATATTTAAATATTAATCTCCCATATTTAATATTTTTACAAAAATATTAAATTTAATGCCCAAACATCATTTCTATATTTTTAGTATTTTTCTATAATTTTCTGGAATTTTTAAACGATTTTTAAACATTTATTTCATTAAAAACTAATTCTGGGGGCAATTTGGTAATTTCCGCAGCTAAAGGGACATATCCGGCATTTTCTGGAAGGTCCGGGGGCAATTCTGTAATTTTGGCGCCCTTTGGGACATAACCGGAATTTCCGAAAAAACACAGGGGCATATTTGTAATTTCCGCGGCCTTGGGACACGCTGGTCATTTTCTTAAAAGTTCAGGGGTGCGCGCGTCATTTTACAAGGCCAGGACACGGTCGGTATTTTCTAAAAAGGACAGGGGCAAAGTTGTCATTTCATCGCATTGCGTTGGCCGCGCGTGGCGCGCAGCCTCCCCTCTCGCCAGCCAAACGACGTCGTTTGGCCTGGCGAGGAATTGGCTTCCGCGCAATGCGCGGCCCTTTCTTCCGCGCGGCCAAAAACGACGTCGTTTTGGCCTCGCTTCAGCCTTCTTCTTCCCAGCCGAAACAGTAGCCAGCCAAGAAGGAAAAACACCATTTTTTCTCACAAATTTCCACAACAAAACTACTCCAAAAATTATAAAATTCATAAATATACATCCTAAAATTATTTGAAACAATTATCTTAATTAATTTCTAATTTTCCACAAAATCAATTTATCCTCATAAATACATAATTAAATGAAATAACTTAATTTATACCTTTCAAAACTCAAAAATCTTTTCTTGAAGCTTGGTATCTCCTCTCCTTGGTAGCTATGGTGGTCTTGGATGGCATGGTGGTAGCGGTTGGCGGTGGAACAAGGAAGAAGAAAGAGAGTTTTTGCTTTGTTTTTCTTTTTTATTTCTTTTCCTTTTTTCCTCCCTTTTTATAAGCATGCATATTAACTAAATTTTATACAAACTTGATTCCACCGCCTCTTTATCTCTCGGTCCAACTTGGAATTTTCCAGATTTTTCAAAAAAAATCATGCATGCAATTTAATTTTCTAATACATTACATAATTATAATGTGTAATAAATATTTTATATAATGTATATAAAATATTTATTTTAATTCACTAAAAATCATAATATGATTTATAAATAATATTAATACCTCTTTTGGGTACTTTTCTCGACAAATTTTGTACACGCATAACGCCATGCATATAATTATATGAGGTAATTTATACCTCCAAAAATCATAAAATAATTCATATCACTTATAAAAATTATTTTTCATAATTTTTCACTTCATTTCTTGAACAACATGTTACATTAACATGTTCACGTTTCTAAAATATTATCCTTCATAAAAGTCATAATAATTTCATTATACATAAATATAATTTTTAATAACTTAAAACATTCCTTTTCCTAATTTATTATTCAATTTCTTTAATATTCATATTAATTTCTTTATATATAAATTATATAATTTAATATTATATAATTTATATAATTACATTCTCCTTTTAAATAATTTCTTAATTTCCTCCAACTTTATTCCATTTAATCACCTTATATAAATTACATAATTATTCTTATATAATTTATATAATTATTATTTTTTTCATACCTTATTTTAATTTCCTTATATAAATTATATAATTATTATTATATAATTTATATAATTACCTTTCCTTCTCAATTAATTTCTAAATTTCCACCATAAATCTTAATTAAATTTAAAATCCATAATTACAACTTTATTAACTTCCCCATTCGCTTTTCATTTAAAATTGGATTAATTTAATTATTAATCCCTTAATTTCCATAATTAATAACATTTATAATTATCACTTAAACATATATATTTATATATATACAAATGTATGTATATACATATCTAATTTAATATATTTCACATTATCACGTAACCCCAATTAAATCATAATTTCTGCATTTCCATAATAATTTAATTGTACAATTTATTGTACAATTACCTAAAATTCTTTCATTTCTCATAAATTGTTTTAAAACAATTTATTTACTTTTCAATTATTTTAATTCAACATACTTTATCATAATCTCTGTACAAATTTAATTTATCAATTAAATCATATCACATACCTTAAATCACATAATATAATAATTAATTTAAACAACCTTGATAATTTTATCAATTAAATTCTCATTTAATTTTATTAAATAATTCTAAAAATTCGGATCCTCACATTTGCTATTTTCCACAAAACTAATTTATTACCATAAATACCAAAATAAATCATAAAAATCTTAATTATACCTTCTTTGAAGCTTAGAACTCCCTCTAGATGGCACCAAAATTTCTTCTTTTCCCTCTTGGTGGTAGCATGGTGGTCGGGTATTGGTGGTTTCGGCGGTGGTCATGGTGGAGAAGAGAGAAGGTTTGTCTTTGTTTGCTTTCTTTTTCTTTTTATTTCTCTTTATATATATATATAATATAGATGTGTAAATTGTTTTTGATATTCATACCAAGTCCACCGCCTCTTACCCAACCAATTTTTCTTTCTCGAAATTTCCAAAATCAATTAATAATGTAATATTTTTATACATTACGTAATTATCCCGTGTAATAAATATTTTATATAATAAATATAAAATATTTATTTTAATTTACCAAAATTCATAATTTGATTTATGAATAATACTAACACCCCTTTTGGGTATTTTACTTAACAAATTTTGTACACGCATAATGCCATGCATGTAATTATATGAGGTAATTTATACCTCCAAAAATCATAAAATAATTCATAGAACATTTAAAAATTATTTTTTGTAATTTTTCACTTCGTTACTTGGACAACATGTTACATTAACATGTTCACATTTCTGAAATATTATCTTTCATAAAAGTCATAATACTTTCATTATACATAAATATAATTTTTAATAACTTAAAACATTCCCTTTTCTTATTTATTATTCAATTTCTTTAATATTCACATTAACTTTCTTTATATAAATTATATAATTTAATATTATATAGTTTATATAATTACATTATTCCTTTTTAAATAATTTTCATTTTACACAAATACAATTTATAAAATTTTCTTTCACTCTTAATTAATTTAATTCTCTTATATAAATTATATAATTATTCTTATATAATTTATATAATTATTATTTCCTTCATACAACATTTTAATTTCCTTATATAAATTATATAATTATTATTATATAATTTATATAATTACATTTCTTCTCAATTAATTTCTAAATTCCCACTATAATTCTTAATTAATCTAAAATCAATAATTACCATTTTATTGACTTCCTCATTCGCTTTTCATTTAAAATTGGATTAATTTAATTATTAATCCCTTAATTTCCGTAATTAATAACATTTATAATTATCAATTAAACATTCACATATATAAATATACATATCAAATTTAATATATTTCACATTACCACACAACCTCAATTAAAACATAATTTTTTGCATTTCCATTTAATTGTACAATTTATTGTACATTTACCTGGAATTTCTCTTATTCTTAATAATTTATTTTTTTAAACAATTTATTTACTTTTTTAATTACTTAAATTCAATACCATTTATCATAATCTCTGCACATGTTTAATTTACTAATTAAATCTCATCACATACCTTAAATCACATATAATAATAATTAATTTGAACAATCTTGATAATTTAATCAATTAAATTCTCATTTGTATTATTAAAGAAATCCTGAAAATTCGGATCCTCACATGTGGAATAACTTTAAATAATTAAACTACTTAAACCTCTGACGAAATAAATGCAAGTTTAGGAACTTGCTCAATAACAATTTGAATAGGTTTAAGAAACTTGCAAAAATAAATACAAGTTAAGGGTTAGAGAACTTACAAAAATAAAAATACAAGTTAAAGGTCAGAGAACTTGTCTCATTTGTTGATTACTGCTAACCAATTCAATTTACTATCCTTTGAACATACCTAACAATTTATCAAGTTGATCTTTCAATTAGTATTATATATAGGTTAATATAATAATCTTTGTATATCTTAACTTACCTACACTTAATCACATATTTAAATAATTAAGGTATATAAAATACTTAGGAAATATTATCATTATTTGATAATATTTTAACCACATAAAACCTACATTAATCATCTGATATATTTTAAGCTTCTATATAATATTATTAATTATTTAATAATATTTTATTAACTTTATAATATTATTAATTCATTAATAATATTTTATTCATTTTCTAATATTATTAAGTATTTAATAATATTTTATTCATTTTCTAATATTATTAATCATTTAATAATACTTTATTGACTTTATAATATTATTAATCCTTTAATAATATCTTATTCATATTATTAATTATTTACTAATATTTTATTAACTTTATAATATTATTAACCATTTAATAATATTTTATTCATCTAATAGCATTTTATTAATTTATTTATATTATTAATCCTTTAATAATATTTATCATTTTTTTTACCTATTAATTTAACTTTCCATAATGTTTAAATTACTTTTATTGGATCCAAAAATAATAAAATAATTTGTAAAACATTTTTTATTTTCTGACCCGAACTGACCCAACCTAGTTTGAAAATAATTTTTCAAATTGTTTGGTTCACCGCTGCGGCGGTGAGAACTACCGCTGCGACGGTGAGAACTACCGCTGCGGCGGTATATTAACTTATCAATTACAGAATGTTTCACCGCTACGGTGGCAGTCCTGTTTTTCAAAATCTTAATTTTCCAGCTTTAATTTATTTGGTTCAAACTTGCATAAATGAAATCTATACATCCAAATAACACAAAATCAGTGTTGTTATCTTCCTAACTTCTTGTTTTATAACATTTCATGGTTCGATCACAGTTTTGAAAACGATTTGACATGAAATTTAAGATCGAACCACCTAGGGTTTCAAAATCGACATGTTTTGCGGTAAGAGCCATAACTTCTTTGTTTTTCCATATTTTTGAGAAATTCAAGTTGTGTTGTCTTCATAACTCATACATACAACTTTCTAGCCATAAAAATCACATCTCTAATTGTACATTTCAAACTACAACAATAAATAGTACTTAGCTACCTAGGGTTTACCGGTAAAATATTATATAAACTTTTCTTCCATTTATTTGTATATCACACATATAAATACATGTAATAAACATATCAAAACATGAATATACCTATATATCATAGTTTTAGACTTCTAGAGTATCTAAATAACTTTTGATTGGTTAAAAATATATTTTGACCATAGAAAACATATATAGACCCTTAAAATGTAATAAGGTAGATGTAGAACACTTTTCAATCTCTTGGACTTGAATGCTCTTCTTCTTTTGGCTATAAAGTTTACTAGTGACTCCACCTTAACTATCCTCTAGCAATTTCTTTGATGGATTCTCAATTTATAAGAGTTCTGTTTATTTTTCTATAGAAAGCTATCTTTTTTCTCTCTTGGTGTTCTAGCAATTGACTAACCAACACTAGGTATTGGTGAAGCACTCTATTTATAGAAAAATGGTAATCCTTCATTAACTCCTTAATCAACTAGTATTGGTGTAATTAGAAGCTAATTTGTGCCTACTATTTGATGGATTGACTAGTTGATTGACTAGGTGATTGACTAGGGTTGTTGGAGTGGTTGAACCACTTAGTCCTTAAAAAGATTTTTCAAGCAACCAAGAGCTACAAGCCACCCCCTTGTGGGGGCCCAAAGTGTCGGCCAAATGGGGAATTCCCCCCCCCCCCCATTTTTGATTTATATATATATATATATATATATATATATATATATATATATATATATATATATATATATATATTGACCAATTTTGACTTTCATTTGGGCTCCACTTTGGACTTAAGAATTAAATATGTTGGACTCATTCATTTAATTTATTTAGGCTCAATTTATTCCCCCGAGCTCCCATTTAACTAACTCATGCTACATTTAATTAAAATAAACATTGGGCTAGTTTAATTATAACATGAACCAATATTTAATTTAATATATGGGCTACTAAGTTAATTAATTGGACATAGTTTAATACCTCATTTGGACTTAAAAATATAATCCTATTAGATTTGCTTTAATTAATTCTATCACCTTACTTTCTTATTAAATAAATACACATATACATAAGTATATTCATTTAATTACATCAATGCACAATTAATTAGTAAATTTTTTTAATTTATTGCAAATTATTTAATAGTTACAATTACAATAACATATAGAATTCGTGGTCATTACACATTCCTAGCAAAATCTTAGCAAGAAGAAGATCACTTAGAAGGTTAAAAGTTTTCTTAACCTTGATCTTTTCATTTTATGTTGTTAAAGGTTTGAACTAGTGTGGATATATATGATGTATGTTATGTGTTATAATGTTGTAGAGTCATATAACATGATGGTCTAGCAAAATAATGCTTGTAGCATCACGTTTGAACTAATCAAATAAGGATTTATGAAACTAATTTTTATTCTGTCCTTATGAGTGATTTTAAGCCCACTTCAGTTTAGAATTTGAATTTATGATCTAAAGAGAAGTTGTAGAGGGAGAAATTATGATGATAATGGACTCAAGAATCACACAAAAATATTTTGAAATGAAGAAGTTATGGCAGTTGGAGTGAAGGAGGTCGAGCAATCTAATAATTAAGATTTTTAGTTTTTGGCCCACCGCCGCAGCGGTAAAACATTCGGCCTAGAATGTGTTGTGCTATCCGGGTCGGGTCTGTTCGGATCGGTTCGGGTCTAGTCGAATCAGCCCGGGTTGGATTTTTTGTGTAAAATAAATATGTTTATATTGTAAACCAACATCTAAGGTTCATTAGTGTCTAATTATTAGAATAGTATTGTACATAAAAGTTGTATGAAGAACGCAAAGTATTGGTGTAAGTTGGTTAAGCGTACCCAACATGTTCAAACTAGGCTTTGGGCTAGGGATTTATCCGGAACTCAATGGTTCATTTGTCAAACATCTTAAGAGTTAATAAATTGAAGTTAGGGTCTTAAATTGAGAATGAGTAAGAGTTATTACAACTAATGATCATGTAAATCTCATACATAATTGTAGGTTGAACGAAAGATGCAAAATTAACTTAAGACGGATAAGCTTATTAGACTAGTTTTTCAGAACTTGTTTTGTGTTAACTTAATAATATGATGTGAAGTTATTATGAATTATTTAAATGTGCATGTTGACATTGTGATGCAATATTAGCTGTCATTATTCGGTGAATATTGAAATAGTTTATGGTATGTGAACTCTATTATCTATATGAATAGGGTAATGTGAAACATGATAATGTGAAGTAGCGTAAAGTATGATAATGTGAAGCATAATAAGGTGAAGTACTATAATGTGAAATATGATTGAACACGATCCATGTATAAAATGTGAAGCATGGAGCATGATTTAAATGTGAACTATATTTTATGTGATAACTGTTAGACTTGCTAGGCCGTCATGCTCATTATTGCAAACCAAAATTTTGCAGATAATGAAGAAATTCCTATGGATATTGGATTTTTAGAAGAAGGATATTATGTAAATGCTAAAAGACAATTACTGGGTTGTTCTTTGCTTTGTTATTTAACTTAAAGTTATTAAGTTTATAAATCATTTAGTTAATCTAAAAGATTGTTATAATTATGAGTCTAAATTGGACAAGTAAAAATAAGTGTATTAATCCAAATAGTTAGTGTGTATCGTGGGTGTTTAAATACTCAAATCGATTGTAATAGAATGAACTCGTATCATATATGATATTGAGATATACTAAGAATTTGTAAAGATTGCAATTCTAGAATAGAAAGAGATATTGTAAGATTTTAAATAAATGGTTATTTAGCAATTATAATATTATTGTAAGTCATGAACGATAAGGAAAATGTAGTATAGTGGTAAACTATATCCGAGGTTTAAGAGACCCGGATTTGGGGTTGTTACAGAGATGTTGATAGACGACGTAGCTGCTGATGATGTATTTTATGAGGAAGGATCTAATAAAGATTTGACATAATTGAGTGGTTTTGTTATGCTCAATAGAAGAGGTTTGATAGCTAGAATTGCTAAATTGAAGAGTAAAGTGCAAGAGATGAAGAAAAAGGGAAGGACTATAAAGAAATGGTTGAAGAAGAAGAGTAAGTAGTTGGTCCGTGTAAAGAAATGAGACCGTGATGATGTGACTATAATTATATACATAGTTATTAATGTATGTAAGGTGTTATATCATATGTAAGAAGGGAGTTAGGTAACTTTTAACTTTTGTGTAGCGTGTGGAATAACTTTTGTTAATTCCAAATTTTGGAATATGCGGTATGTTAATGTAAACCTATGTATTAGGGAATGAATGTAAAAGGGATAGCATAATGTTATAAGATGTATAATGTATTATGAGAAGTATATTAATATAAGATATTTATAAAATGTGCTTGTGATTACTAAATTTTATTAAGGATTTTATTAAGGAATATTGAGGCAAATGAAGAAAGAATAAAATGAGTAAAAGATGAATGATTGAAAGATAAGTCAATAATAACTTATACTTGAAGTAAAGTAAAGAAGGAATTAAACTGTTTTGTATTTGTTTTGTTTTAGGATGCCGCCTCGAAATAGAAAGCAAGCGCAACAAGAAGTAAAAGCGGCAATGAATGAATTGAGGGAACTTAATCAAGATCCCTTTCAATAATTAGTGAAATTAATAGTAAAAGCATATGAAGAAGGTATTAATGAGTGTAAAAGGAGTTTGATGGTGAGTGAGAGAGTCTAAAAAGAGATCACCCCAACAAAAAGAAGAAAATGTTAATTAATCAACAAAACTAAAAGAAGCTCAAACTAAAGAAGATCTTAGCAAAAGTAGTTAAACTATATAAAAAAATGGCAGAATGACAAATATTAAGCTGAACGAAGCCAGTCGAAGAAGATAAAGGCATCTACTTGTACTAATGACGTTAAGAAGCACATGTGAGCGTGCTTAAAGGGAGAAGGGATATGTTACAACTGCGAGCAAGAGGGACATATTGCTCCCAATTGCCCTAATACAAGGAAGAGAGGGTGTTTTAACTGTCATGAACTGGGTCATCATAACAAGGACTGCCTTATGAAGGGTTAGACCCAACGCACTTGAAGATGATAAGAATGGAGAAGAGAAGTATTGTGACACCCAAAAATTGTGTCATGCTTTAGTAGTAATTTTGTAGTAGTATGTTTTTATTATCTATATATGTAAATATAGGCGAATCTCAACTTTTGTTCACTCGAGGGATATATGTTGTGTAATCCCGACTTTTGTGGTTTTTGTGAGATATGTATGTTTTAGCAATATTCTTATGTGGCACTATTGTTTTGCATATCAATATAAGGGTGTTATATTTATGTGTGTTTGATGTAATTAAAGCGTGCATTAGAAAATTAAATGCCTTGAAGATAATATGAGTTAAGAGAATAAAAGACAAGATAATAACATAATTTTTTTAATTTAATAGACAATGCCGCCACGTAGAAGAAATCAGCCCTTACCACTAACTCCTGAAGAATATGTTAATGCAGAGGGAGGATAACCAAATTCGGTACAAGAATTTGTGGAATTACTTTTGGAAGCATTCCACAACTGTAATACTAACGCCACGGGAGCACCAAACCCTACCGCTTCACTGTCTAATTTTAAAGACTTTAAAATAGTAGGACCGCCACTCCATTTTCCACATTTATGATGAAAGGAGAGGCAAACTACTGGTGGAAGGCCAACAAAAATCGGGCAGGTGAGAGAATGGTTATGTGGACTCGTTTCAAGGAATTATTCTTTAAAAACTATTTTTCGGATATTACACAAGCAAGAATGAAGTGAAATTTTTGAAACTCAAACAAGGGAATATGATAGTAGCGGAGTATGCCGCCAAGTTCAATGAACTAGCAAGATTTGCTCTACATCAAGTGGACACAAAAGCGCATAAGGCGAGAAGGTTTAAACAGGGATTGAAGCCCTCAGTATTTAGTAGGGTAACTATTTTACAAATCAATATATTTTCAACATTATTAGAGAAGGAAATCATAGCAGAGGTGGAAACGAAGCACTAACTAAGTATAATCAAGAGCAAATGAGGAATCGAAGCGATGGAGGAATCAAGGATGGGAGTAGTGGTGGCAGCAATTCAAACAAACGCAAGTGGAATAACAATGAAATCTCTAGAAATACGCAAGGAGCTGGTTAGAAGAATGGAAAGCAATGTAGCAAGTGCAGAAAGGAACATGCGTGGGAGTGTTTAAAGGGAAAGAATGTTGGTTATAATTGCGGACAGGAGGGGCACATCGCTCCTAGCTGTCCTAACTTGAAGAAGAGAGTAGGATATTTTGTGTGTAGTTCTACATACCATCAAATTAGGAATTGTTCGACGAAAGAAAGTGGTGGAGGTATTGGTATTAATAGTAGCAATAGCAGATTGATGATTGGAAGGCCGGTGCAACGGAACCAGTCGACGACACGAACGTTTAATATGACAGTACAAGACGTAATGGAATCAAAAGACATGGTGACATGTATTATTGGAAGCTGTCGTTAACACTCCATAATTAATCCTCATTTTCAATCACAAACTCAGTATAATAGCAAGTAAGGGTCGAACCCACAGAGAATAATTAATTTAATTTTATGCAATGTAAACTAAAACTGGGGTTTTGAATTAATTATAATTAACTAAATAAATAAAATTAATTAATAAATTAAAGACTTCAGTTCTTCGGTTCAATCTTACTCTTATAATTAATAAATCAATCATTCAAAATATATTTGTATCCTTCCATGAAACTAATAACCCTAGGCAACAACAGACTCTGCTACCCGAAATTTTCCTTAATTTTAATCTAACAAAACAAGCTCTTCATTAGATTCTAACCATTATACAACCTAGAACAAGCTTTCTAAATTTAATATAATGGAAGCATTAATCACAAGAAAATTAGATTATTCTAAACAACAATCTCATAAGCTCGGATTGTTTAACTTATATCATGATAACAATAGCAATAAATAAAAGCTTGACCACAATCATCTATCACTATTCACTACCAACGATTAGGAACAATATCAATTACACGTAATATAATTCATAAATCTAGCAATTGATAATAATTTGATTAACTCAACAAGCCAAAATTAAATCAATCAAACCCAATATCAAATAAACAATTAAAACATATTATCATAAATAATTTTATATAAGGAAGAATAAATAATATTACTGAATTGATTTAACCATTAATTATAATCGGGTTTGAAATTCCCTAGAACTGAATAAGAAAATTAGCCAAAAGTAATAAAAATAATATATGAAAAACCTGAGTGAGAGAGAGAGAGAGAGAGAGCTCCTAATTATCTCTAATAATCTGCTAATTCTCTGATCTCATGTGCTCTCATAACATATTTATAGAAGTACAATAATAATCCTAAGTTAATGTGGAATTAAAATCCAATTTGAAATCAAATTAATGCTCAAAATCTTGATTAATCCTGTTTCTGGCAATTTTCGCTTAGCCAAACACGCCCTTCGCGCATTTAACCCGGTCAGCGCTCGCCAGCCACGCATTGCCCGTGTTCCACTGCTGAAGTTCTAAACAACGTCATTCACCAATGCTGCTGATTCTGCTACTTTGCGCCTTGCGCGACCGGCTCCTATTCCACATAAACGTGCACATTGCGCGTGACCAACTTTGCTTCTGAAATTACGAAACTGCCACAAGTGCTGGTTATTTACTAAAATGCCATCCAAGATTATTTTCCTACAAAATAAAATATAAAATAAATAAAAATAAATAAAAATAATATAAAAATACTAAAAATAATAAAAACACAAAATTAAATAAATTATCCAAAACACTAAAAATACTTAAAAACTCACAATTAAGTATAAAATACCTAATAAATAGATATAAAAATCTACTTATCAAATATCCCCACACTTATATATTTGTTTATTCTCAAGCAAAATAAGAATAAAAACTATAAAATAAAACTAATAGCCAAAAAAACTTACTTGACTCGAGCAACAAATCAATATGAATCCAACATCAAGCTTAAAGATTTTTAAAATAATAACTCACAAAAAATTTCAAAATTACGCAAAATCCAAAACTTTTAACATATTTAGCAATCTTACTTTATTCAAGACATTTCGTGTGTGTGAATCCAAAAGAATCAAACTAGCAAAAAAAAAAAAAAAAAAAACTTAAATCCGCTCACATAATTAAATGTCTCATAAAAGATATCAAAAATAGTTAATTTAACAAAAAAAACTCTATACTCTTATTTTTCACATCACTTAAAGCTAATGTAAATAAATATGACTAGAAGATCAAAATGTTTTTTAATCTTGATAAACTCACTAGGATTAAAAAAAAATCAAGTACTTTTTCTATTTTTTTTCTTTTTATATTTTCAATGGGTGCATTTTATGCTCCATCCCATTTATTTTTCTTCAAGTTTTTCTTTCTATTTTAGTGAGTGCATTTTATGCTCCATTTCACTTTTCATGTGTTTATGAGTGAGTGCGTTTTACGCTCCATCTTAACCCACCACAAGAATTATTTTTTTCAATATAACAATCCTAATTTTTTTTTTTACCTAAATCATCTCTCTCAAAATAATATTTTGTCTCATATTTCATTCTAAATAATGATAAAATAAGTTATAGAGCTCAAAAATATCTTCCATAAGCATTTAATCATATAAATTTTCTCTAAATTAAAACTAGTTCAAAACAAATGGACATAAGTGCATAGAAATTAAAAGGATCTCAAATAAAGTATTAACCACTAAAAAGTCAAAAATTCAAGCTTAAGCAAAAATTTATCCCTTTTTCAAAAGTTATTAAATAAAAATAAAATTTTATCATTGACTAAAAATTAAAATTCAATTAACTCATTGCTAAGTGACACATCCTAATTTTTTTTTTTAACTAACTACCCATTTTCGTAGGAAACACGGTTACACTTAGTACGTGCAACAAGTCTTTAAACCCAAAGGTTACCCCAAGTGGACGAGTTTTGTCTCGTGAAGGTTTGTAGTGAATTTACCCAAAAAATTCAAAAATTAACCTAAAAATAAAAATAAAAATCCTAAATCCTTTCCCCCATACTTAAAATTTACATTGTTCTCAACGTAAACTATAATACAAAGAAACAAGCATAAATAAATATAAAGAAAAAGAAAAAGAAATGCAAATCTGATTTCTTGGGTTGCCTCCTAAGCAGCGCCTTTATTTATTACATTGACTCGACAGCATGCCAAAGTACTACGTCACTCTAACTTCATGAATTTTGAGTACCCCATCCATCACGTTATTCTTCATCGGTAGATTCAATCTCCATTGCACGTGACATGAACGTTTTACTCCCACTTCAACGAATAGGTATTTAAGATGATTGGGGAGAGTCTTGATATTTGGAATGGGATCCTGCAAAATAAAAGATCAAAATTTTTTGTGAGTAACATGTAATGGAATGGAAATAATTACATTACTATATATAATCATTGGCAAAGAATTGAATGGAGCTTCAACATCCTTCAAATCTTGTTTCAGCTTAATTTCTTCTTCTTCCTCTAACTTCAAACTATTTGTACTTGCATTCTCTAAATTCTCTTTATCTATTTTCCCAAAAAATTTCTCCATCTTAAGCATGACATCACCACAAAGAACATCATTTTCTACATTAATATTGTCCGTTTCTGCACTGATGTTGCCTGCTTCCTTTTGCATCGGCGATGGAATGAATGACCCGTGAGAATCTAATTGACCAACTGTAGTAGCAAGCTGACTTATTTGATTCTCCAAATTATATATGGAAGTTTTTGTCTCTTGTTAGAATTGTTGTACTTGAGTCATGAAAGCTTTAAACATATATTCTAAAGACATATCAGAATTAGACAATTGGTCATGTTGCTGTTGGGCATATGGTTGCTTGTATTGTGGATTCTTTGAAAAGTTTTGATTTACGTGCCAATTCACTAGTGAATTTTCATAGCTAAAATTATGATGACCCCTCCATCCTGAAGTATACGTGTTTGAATGAGGATCATATCTCCTTTCTAATTGCCTAATGAAACCACCAACTGCATTAACTTGTTCATAGGACTCCTCTCAAAGCATTGGGCACATATCAGTTCGGTGTCCTATTATCGCATAAATCCTACAAGTACCTACAGTCATTTGATAAACAAAAGAAGTTAGACTATCAGTTTGTTGCTCATGGGAAGAAATATTTACCTCATTAACATAATCAGGCATGACTTCCATCCTTAACCTGCAAAACTTAATTAAACTATGAAAAACTATATAAAAAAAAAAAGAAAAATTACTAAATTAAAATAAAGTTTACAAAAACACAAAAATAAATTATAATCATTCCCCGACAATGGCGCAAAAATTTGGAAACTGTCGTTAACACTCCAAAATTAATCCTCACTTTCAATCACAAACTCAATTTAATAGCAAGTAAGGGTCGAACCCACAGAGAATGATTAATTTAATTTTATGCAATGTAAACTAAAACTGGAGGTTTTGAATTAATTATAATTAACTAAATAAATAAAAATAAATTAATAAATTAAAGACTTCAGCTCTTCGGTTCAATCTTACCCTTACAATTAATAATTCAATCATTCAAAATATATTTTTATCCTTCTATGAAACTAATAACCCTAGGCAACAACAAGCTCTGCTACCCGAAATTTTTCTTAATTTTAATCTAACAAAACAAGATCATTAGATTCTAACTATTATACAACCTTGAACAAGCTCTCGAAATTTAATATAATGGAAGCATTAATTACAAGAAAATTAGATTATTCTAAGCAATAATATCATAAGCTCGGATTGTTTAACTTATATCATGATAACCATAGCAATAAACAAAAGCTTGACCATAATCATCTATCACTATTCACTACCAACGATTTGGAACAATATCAATTACACGTAATATAATTCATAAATCTAGCAATTGATAATAATTTGATTAACTCAACAGGCCAAAATTAAATCTGTGACACCCCAGGATTTTATAGAATTCCAAATGAGGATTATGATTAATTAAGTAAAGGTTAATAGATAAAACCTAGCGTTGAATGATAGAAAGTTGTAAGAATGATTAAATAAGATTCATTATTTAATTAATATGCTATTATGACCTATGTGGTAGACTGTGTATGTATATATGTATATTTGAGTGAATAAAGAAAGAAGGAATAATTTGACCTAATTGATATATTAGGGATTATGGAATAATAAAATTAATGGGCTCTGAATGCTTAAGTTATAAAATTGAGAACGAGGTTAATGAATAGGCCTGGAGAGGCGATTGTATGAAAATGGCAAGGTAAGGTAAGTATGTTTGTGCAGTAAAGAAGAAACCGTATAATTAAATTGGTTATTAAGGATTTATGGAATATTAAGTGTCAATATATGAATATGTGGAATTGTTAAGGAAATTGATATTAAATGATGGAAATAAGATAATCGTGACATGATGTGTAAAGACAAAAATGTAATACTCTTAAATATGAGTATAGGGAACGTAGATTCCAAGTATGTTGAGAATTGGTTTATGTGAGTGAAGTAAATAAGTTAAAGAACGTTAAAGTCGTAAAGAAGTATTATGAGTTTAAAAAGATAAAGGACGATGAATTTTAGTATTTCGGTCGAGGTTCGCTTCTCGAGAAAGCGGTTTATGGAAAAGATGAGCAATTTGACTATACTAAAATGTCGAGGATTGAAAATTTATGAAATATGGAACCAAGAGGATTAAAAGGGAACACAAACTGTATTATATGATTTGAAAGGAAGACATGTGATCGAATTTCGATTAACTAGCAAATGAAGTAATAAAATGAGGCTATGTGGACATAGTACGATGGAAAGCGAGTGACCTAGTTGGTCGATTGGAAGAAGAACCAATTTAAACGAGCATGAAATAAATTAATAGTAGAAATGTATGAAAATTGCTCAAAAGATGGAAATTGGCTAGAAAATGGAAAAGCTAGCAATTTTGACAAAAGTCCAAAATGCCCTCAATAAATTGGATAATGACCATTGTGTCCTAAAGGTTAAAAGACTAAAATACCCTTGATAAATTAGGTAATGACTTATATGTCCCAAGTGGTGAAATGACAGAAATTCCCCTCACTTATTATGTGGAATGATTAAAATACCCTTAGATGGGTTAACCATGGTTAGTTGCTTAACCAAGCCTAGTTAAGCTTTATAAAAAAATCAAACCAAACATGCAAAGACTCTCATTTTGTGCATTTTGCTGGAAAAGAAGAAGAATAGCAGCCCTAAGAGAGAGAAAGAGAAGAAATCATGGAGGCTAAGGAAAAAGTTAGAAATCAAAGAAGCTATGATGCATATATGACCAAGGAGCAAGAAGAAAAGAGGAAGAGCTCATCAAGACAAAGCTAGACATGTAAAGAAGTTTCCCTTCCAAGAAGGTATAAAGATGTTCAAACCATAAAACTTGTTATCTAAGTGTTTAAATTCAAGTTCTAGTATAGTCAGGTATGAATTTTTGAAGAATAAGGGCTTATTATGAAGTTTATATGAGTATGTTTAAGAATTGATGAAATCCCTAAGTGTTTAAGTATAGTAACAAGGGTGTTATATTATTAATGTATGTTTTTGAAGCTAGAATCATGAGTTAAATGATGATCATAAGTTATTTGTTGGAGATTTTAATGAAACCCTAGTTAGAGATGTTCAACATGTATGATTCATGTATATTGTATGTTAGAGATGATCCTAAGTGTTCAAATGAAAAAAGAAATATGTTTTGTTTGAGGGTAGTGTGTTATTAAGGTAAAATTAAGCTATGATTTTTGAAGAACTGTTGGTTATATGTGGTTAAATTTGATTTAAACCTAGATAGAAAGGTTGAACATGTTTGATTCATATGAGGTTTCATGTTAGAAAGCATAAGAGTTTATGAAAGGTTGAAAACTATGATTTATAAGGGAAATATACAATATTAGGCTATACTTTGTGTATAGACTGAACTGTAATCTGTAAAGTGCATTGATATGTGCATATGAAAGTTATATGGACGGACAAAGTCGTTAAAAGTGCATGTGGTCGCTTATGTGGTACTTGGAGATTAAAGTTTCAAGTTGAGTTGAGTTTTGAATTTGAAAAGCTTTTAAAAATTGTTAAAATGGCATTAAAAGGTGATTTTTGGTAATTTCAAGGATTTGAAGGTAAAATGAAATCAGATGAGTCATATTTATGATAATACACATGTTAGAGTTGATTTGGTGATCAACGGATTTAAATTCAAATGAAAATGCAATTTGAAATGGATTTTACGGACAAAAGTTGCCTCGTGTGAAGTTTTACGGTTTTGAAAGTTTAGACATGTCATAAATAGGTTATATGTACTATCTCAAGTGATGGAATGATGTTTTAAAGCAAATGGCTAAAAATCACAAAGTTGGCAAATTTGGTTTTCAAAGTCTGAAATTTTTTCTAAGTGTTGAACTGTTGCGAATAGCCTTCCTATGGACGAGTTTTTCACTGTTTTCAAGAAGCCAAATGAGTTAAGAGAAAATTTTATAAAATACTATGTAGCAAGGTCTAGCACTGGGCCAAATTTGGTGTAAATTGGATTTGTGGTTAAGGAATTAAAAATCAGCAAAGCAGGACTAAAAATCAAACTGTGCTGGTTCAGGGACTGTGCCGGGGCACAGTGCTACTGTTCATGGCCGAGAAGATTTCACGGCCAGCGAGATTGGGAAGAAGCAAGATGGCGCCGGGGCGCAGTGTTCTGAAGCTAGAAAAATTTTAAAGCCCTAAATGAAATATTTTGATATAGAATAATAAAGATGGGTTAAGTAAACCCTAGATAACTACAGAATGACCACTATAAAGGATGTTAAGGTATAATGAGATAAGAACGACATAACATAGCATGCCTAAGGCTAAGCCAAAGAGAGTTATGGGTTATGAAAAAATGTCGATAATGAGTTAAAATGTATTATGAACCTACATAAAATTTACTACATTAAATGGGAAATGATTAGTGATGAATGGTCATGTAATTATGAGTTAAGTTTATTAAGTTATATTAAGTTATGATCCTATAATGATGATACAGATGGTATGTTTCAGATAAGGTTCAAACAAGCAACCTGATTCAAGGAAGGATAACAGGGCTAAGAGCCGCAACAGAGGTTAAGTTAATAAATGCATTCCAGGCAAGTTTTTCAGACTTGAGTGTATTAGATATTCTATGTGAGCTACGTGATAGCATATGAGTTGAACGTGCCTTATGTGCAACTATGTAGTTTAATTGCTAAATGAATTACGTGACATTAAGCATAGTAGGTTAAGGTAAAGGATGCATGACGCATATTATAATTGTGGGCATGAAAGGTGTTAGCTGAATTGTTTGCTGAGCTTTATGCTCATTCTTGCTATGTACAAACTTTTCAGGTAAAATATAAGAAGGTCGGGGGTTATGGTTATGCTAAGGTAAAGAATGTGATTACATGGAGAAGCATGAAGGGAATTGGATAATTTCATCTATGTAATATTCTTGTATAACAAATAAATGTAAACCATAGTGGTGATAAAGGTTATATGATTTGTAAATTTATAGCAATGATTATGTATGTATTAATCAGAGAAAGATTGTGATGATGTGAGGTATGGTATATATGTATGGAGCAGGTTATGTATGTGTACCAGTATTTATGAACAGGAACAGGTATATGTAAATAGAGCCTTAAACAAATAGATCATGGCGAAATTTTGTTGACAGGTTAAATCATAATAATATATATATGTTTATGAATCTGTAATATACTAGGTCACAGTTGTAACATGGTTGACCTAAGTTCTAAGGAAAGGTAAGTGAACGTTACAATCCTTTGACAGGTAAGGAAAATAAGATAAAGTTTTGATAAAAAATCAATGGACCAAACTATGGTCAAATAAAGGTAATATAAGATTAAAGGTTTAAGTTTAATGCACGAGATCCCTGTTAACATGCTTTTAAAGTTAATAATTATGTTATCCAGAGATAATCGGATATAATTAAGGAAGGTGGGGATTTCGGGGTGTTACAAAATCAATCAAACCCAATATCAAATAAACAATTAAAACAGATTATCATAAATAATTTTATATAGGGAAGAATAAATAATATTACTGAATTGATTTAATCATT
Source organism: Hedera helix (assembly GCA_947179155.2). Lineage (NCBI taxonomy): Eukaryota > Viridiplantae > Streptophyta > Magnoliopsida > Apiales > Araliaceae > Hedera > Hedera helix. The sequence continues at coordinate 19,226,309 of OX359284.1, forward strand.
AATTATAATCGGGTTTGAAATTCCCTAGAACTGAATAAGAAAATTAGCAAAATATAATAAAATAATATATGAAAAACCTGAGAGAGAGAGAGAGAGCTCTTAAATATCTCAAATAATATGCTAATTCTCTAATCTTATGTGCTCTCATAACATATTTATAGAAGTACAATAATAATCTTAAGCTAATGTGGAATTAAAATCCAATTTGAAAGTAAATTAATGCTCAAAATTCTGAATAATTCTGTTTCTGGCAATTTTCGCTCAGCCAAACACACCCTTTGCGCATTTGAGCCGGTCAACGCTCGTCAGCCGCGCATTACGCATGTTCCGCTACTGAAGCTCTAAACGACATCGTTTGCCAACGCTGCTGATTCTGCTGATCCACGCCTTGCGCGACCGACTCCTGTTCCACACAAACGCGCATATTGCGCGTGACCAACTTTGCTTCTGAAATTACAAAATTGCCACCAGTGCTGGTTATTTACCAAAATTCCATCAGTCTTTTCTAGAATTTACAAAAATGTCATCCAAGATTATTTTCCTACAAAATAAAATATAAAATAGTTAAAAATAAATAAAAATAATATAAAAATACTCAAAATAATAAAAACACATAAAATTAAATAAATTATCTAAAACACTAAAAATACTTAAAAACTCACAATTAATTAAGTATAAAATACCTAATAAATAGATTAAAAATCTACTTATCAATTATTCTGGTCAATAATATAATTGTTTAAGTATTATTTGATTTGGGTATTATCTGTTCAATTGTATCTGACGATTTCACTAAATAATTTGAATTACTTGGAAAATGTTAGTGTACTTTATTAATATAAAGGTCATGTATGTGTAAGTAACACCTGTCGTGTATATACACTGAAGCCATACTCTTCGTAAGGAACACCTAAGATAAAGGTGTCAAGTTGATAGGTACGACTATGAGGTGCTATCCATTTATGGATTAGAGTCACATGTGCTCTAAGGTTGTCTAAAAAATCAATTCGAATATGAAAAGACAAAAGAAAAGAAAAGATTATAACAATTTTTTAGTAACCTTATAGCGATGATTCTGGGGACAAAATCTTTATAGGGGGTGGGGATGTAATGACTGAGAAAATTACGAACCAAATTATTTATTTATTTATTTTATTATATTCTTGAGGAAATATAATGTACAAAGATATGTTATGTATGTGTATAGGTTATGCGATTAAAGTTAGTAAGTTAGTTAATTTAATTTATTGTAATTAACTAAAGATGGCAAAGAAATACTAGAGGAGTTTATGTGATGTGATCACAATGTTTAAATGTTGGCCTTGAATGACAAATAAGAAGTTTAATTATCAACAAACATATTACTTATATGATTAATGAGGAAGAATAAATAAATGAATCATTAAAGTTAACCCAATGTGGTAATATGTGTAGTTTATGTGGTTAGTTATATCACAAGCCCAATGTAAGGTTATGTGGTAGTTTATTGAATCAAGTTGTAGTACTTGTATGTATGTGTATTAGAGTTTTAACAAAATAAACCCAAGATATGTTAAGTGTTAGTGTTTTATAAACTAACTCAATTAAGTAGTTCAAATGACTTTTAAATGGTTAGTCTAATTGGATTATTTAATTAACCCAATAAGATTATATGGGTAGCCCAAGTCTTAATATTAACAAGTCATGTAAACTGGTCCATGTATTTTAATAAGAGGAGCCCAAGTGTTATTTTATAAGTAGCCCAAATAATTTAAATTGTTGGGAGCCCTATGTTGGCAAATTAAATAAATCAATTAGTAGCCCAATTGGTTTAATTTTAGAGCCCTGTCAAATTAAATATGAAGCCCAAAGGAAAATGATATTAAAGTACAAGCTGGAGCCCAAATAAATGCAAGTGTTGGTCATATATCTGTGTGTGTGAGCATAATTGGAATAAAAATAAATCAAAAATGGAGGGAAAAAGGGAGTTGGCCAGTGGTGGTGAGGTGGGACCCTTGAGGTGACTTACAAGTTTTGCGGTCGAGTGATTTACACTCAAGATGGTTGCTTGTTTTGATTTTTGATGGAGGTCAATCAACATGTCATTCATATGTATAGTAATTGTGAATGAAGTCTTTAATTGACTAACATTAGATGATTCGTTGAATTAATGATGTTTAGATAAGTCCTATAAATAAAGGTCATTGCCTAGCCTAGTGAAAGTTTGTTCATTTGTTAGCATTTACCAAGCTAGAGAGAGAGAGAGAGGGTTCTAGCGAGAAGGGAGAGCTCCTTCGAGAGTTTTATCTATATTTTTCCAAAGTGTTGGTGTATATTTGTAAGTTAAAAGTTAAGTCATCAAAGAGGCTAGCTATTTCGGGTATTAAGAAGTCAAGAAGAAGATTTTCATAGAAGGTTTAAAAGTCTCTCAAAACCCTAGCTTGTTATTTCTTTATATAAGTCTTGTGATATATTGGTTGTGAGAGAAATCTATGTGGTGGTAGATCTTGATTATTTATGAAGGGCTATGGTTAAATATGCTAGATACGTGTTCTAACATGTGTTATATGTAAAATGATAGAAGAAAAGGTTGTATAAGCATGTGTTGTTTTGAAACCCTAGTTGGATGTCTAGGTTGGTTATGTGTGTTTTATGACATGTAAGTTGTTTATGTGATTTTTGTGTCTTGTATATTAGAAGGGTGAGTTTCGATCATAACGAAACTTGAATCGTCAAAAACTAAGTTAAAACGAACAAGTTATGAGGTATTTGGTAAACATTATCATTTTGAAACCCTAATTGGTTGATATTGATTTTTGTTATCAAAAATATTTTTGAAAGTTATTTGATTCTTGAAGAGTTAAAAACTATTAAGCTACCAACAAAATAAAACAAATTTGAGATCATTTGATCACGTGTGACATATTTTATGAAGGATTGAAGTCAATGAAATCAAAAGTTGGAAAAAATAAAAAAAAAATTCCTAAAAATGAACTACCGCTGCAGCGGTGAAATATTCTGTAAGGGACCGCCGAAGCGGTGGTCTTGAATTTTTAAAAAATTAAGTTAATTCAAGCAGGTCGACCCGGATCGGTCCAAATGGGTCGGGTCAGATTTTTTAAGTATAAAGTGGGTCAAAAAATATAATTTAATATAATAATAATATTAGACATAATTTAAATAATTTAAATATTATTAAATGAATAATAATATTAATGAAATTAATAAACGTATAAAATATTATAAAAAGATTAATAGTATTAGAAAATAAATAAAATATTATTAAATAATTAATAATATTAATAAATGATGAAGATATTATTAAATGATTAATAAATGATTAAAATATTATTAAATAATTAATAATATTAGTAAGAGAATAAAATATTATTAAATAATTAATAATATTTATAAATAATTAAAGTATTATTACATAATTAATAATATTAATAAGTGAATAAAATACTATTAAATGATTAATAATATTACTAAATGATTAAAATATTATTAAATGGTTAATAATATTAATAAGTGAATAAAATATTATTAAATAGTTTATAATATTAACAAAAGATTAAAATATTATTAAAGGATTAATAGTATTATTAAGAGGGTAAAATATTATTAAATTGTTAATAATATTTATAAAGGATTAAGATATTATTTAATAAATAATATTATTAGAATGGGTGCATGACATTACTAAATGATTAATATTGTTAATAAGTGTTTAAAATAATTAAGACATTAAGATGATTATTAAATGATTAATAATATTGATGATTGAATAAAATACTATTAAAATGATTAATAATATTCGTAAACGGTTAAAATATTATTAAATGGCTAATAATATTTATTTGTGGTTAATATATTATCAATGGTGATAATATTATAAAATGATTAATATGTTCTTCAATGATAATTATGTGATTAAAATATTATCAAAGGTTGATAATATTATTAAGTGATTAAATGTTATGATTAAATGTTAGTTGATTTAAGTGTTGTATAATAAGGTTATGTGATATACCGATTGGTAGATCAATGTGTTAAATGTTAGGTTATCCAAAGGAAGTTAAGATAAGTTGAGTAGCAGTAGTTAGCAGAACATGCAAGTTCTTCTAAACCATAACTTAATTCTTATTGTACAAGTTCTTTGAACCTTAATTTGTATTTATTTAGAAAGTTCATAACCTTACTCAAGTTTTAATTAAGCAAGTATCTTAAATTGAATTCATTTGATTATGCATGTTATTGAACTTAAACTATTTTATTATGTAAGCTGAAATAATTATTGTACATTATTCCATATCGTATGAATTATTGTTATTCGCATAAATGTGCATTTGAAAGTCATGTTCTAAATAATGAACTATTTAAATAAATAGATCTATGTTAATTGTTTCGACTAGACATTGTATGTATCGATTCTTTAATTTGAATACTTTTGAAAAGCTATCCAAACTAGTAGTTGGTGCGGACTTTTATAGTAAGACTAAGTAGAACAACCCTTATAATGGGGTATTCTTTATTGGGAACGAAAACTTTTGTGCACATCATAACTGAATGTTATGCATATACATCGGATACAAGAGGTCTGATCCCCTCGAGTATCCAATTTGAGTGTTTAAAGTTTTGTAATTGTTAAATACTCCCGAGGTGGTCAGATATGCCCTGATAAGCCCTCCTTACTTCTGAGATATTCAGTTCAGAGCTAGAAAGTTCTTACGTATATTCTTGGTTCTTTATGACCAACTCAGTGGTAAATATTCTACAAATTCTTTTATTGAATATAGTATGTATGTTACATAACTTCACAATTACTGTATAATGTTGAAGTTCCAAAAGAGTAATTCTTTTTCATTCATGATATATCTTCATCGCTTATTTAAACTTGCTGAGCAAAGTAGTTACTCACTCTTGCTATATCATGAACTATTTTTCAGCAAAGCTTGAATGTTCTAAGAAGGACAAAGGCAAAGAAAAGACAATTGAGTAGAACGTGTAAAAACTAGCTTTAAGATTATTGTAGATCTTATGTAACTCTTTTGTGTAATGAGATGGTGTATATATTTAAGGTTAGTGGAACCTGGGATAATGGTACACTTTGTAATGAATTTATTTATATTTTTTGCGAGTTATTGGAGTTTAAGTTTATGATTGTTGTATAAGTATTGAATCGTGAGCACTGAACCCGAGGTTCAAGGAACCCAAATTTGGGGGTATTACAATTTATATTTAGGAATTCAAGATTCACCTGTCCTATCTTCTTAATACATAACTTTAAAGGATAAAAAAGGGTTCACTTTAGTGTTAACACCAAAATAATGGGATAACATCTCTCTCTGTTTTATAATATAGACAAATGATGCTCTGATTAACTGCAAATGCAGTACTTCTAATATAGCTAAACGATAGTTAAAAATTAGAGGGTTAGACTTATTTTTACACAAATAAGATTCTTCGAATAAAAGAAGGTGATATAACTCTTCGATACGAAGATTTTCCAAGTGGATTAACTAAAATCGATTTAAAACGAGTGAGATATGATTTTTTTAGTAAAAGACCCCGCTGTCAGAGAAACTGCACTGATAGCCAATTGTTTGGCCACTTTCAGTTGCCAAACCTTGTCCAAATAAACAATTAGATGATGGAAAATTGTAGTTTAAGAAGATGCGAAACTAACAAGACCGACTAGAGGTCAATCGGAGTTATAGAACTCAAGATATAAGTGTTTTTGCTTGGGACCCCGAAACTGTCCAAAAATGTGCGAATTTGCATCATGTTAAAGCCATTTAATCATTTAAAATCTTAGTTAATTAAATTTTTAATGCATGTTAATGGATGTTTTAACTAATTAAATAATGTTTAAGTGTATTTAATCATTTAATTATTATTTAAGTAATATTAGGTAATAATTAATTATTAAAGTTAGTATTGTTAACTAACTATTCAGATTAAATGATAGATAGAGTCAAATAATTAATTAATTGTTATTCAAATAATATTAAATAATAATTAAAGTGTATTTAAGGTAAATAAATAAATTTTTTATTATTAAATAAGAAGTAAAGATAAACAATTAATTAATTATTATTTAATTAATATTAAATAATAATTAGAGAGAAATAAGAATTTAGAAGTCATTAATTATTATTTAATTAATAAATAATAATTAAATATAAATAAAGTTAATAATATTATTTATTATTTATTTATATTAAATAATAAATAAGGATAATTAGTAATTAATTATTATTTAATTAATATTAAATAATAATTAAAGAGAAGTAAGGTTAATTAATTAATTAATTATTATTTAATTAATATTAAATAAGAGTATAATAAAGTTAAATGATTAATTACTATCTAATTAATCTTAAGTAATAATTAAGACGCATTAAAATAAATAAACTAAGAATTTAAGTAAGACTAATTAGTTATTATTTATAATTAAATAATAACTAAAGGCAGTTAATTAATTACTATTTAACCAATTACAAATAGTAATTAAATAAAGAAAGAGTTAATTAAATATAAAGTATTTAATAATTCACTAATTAAACAATTGTATTAAATTGTTTAAAGGATCCTTAAGTGTTTACTACTTAGGATGAATACTCTTAAGTTATTAAATCATTAACCTAAGTGTGTTTATGTGTCTATAGGGACTATGTTAATATGTCAAATGATGCGAACTATGTGTTAGACTTATTTGTTAGATAAGTTCGTAGTAAGCGTACAAACGTGCCAGTATACGTAGTACTAATTGTTAGACCGACTTGATTAATGTTAAATCCTTCAAAGCCATGTAATTAAAGCTAGATTTTTGTAATTGAGCAGACAGGCAAGTTCCTTATCTCTAAACTTATTTCATTGAGCAAGTTATTTATTTAAGCTGGAACTGTAATTCTAAGCATGCTTTAAGTGGTTTAATTACTTTACAATTATTCCACATCGATATTATTATTATTCACACTTAGTGCACTTGAGCTTGTATAGTTATGAGGATCCGAATTTTCAGAATTATTTAATAAAATTAAATGAGAATTTAATCGATAAAGTTATCAAGGTTGTTTAAATTAATTATTATTTAGGTGATTGTAAGGTATGTGATGAGATTTAATTGATAAATTAAATTTGTACAGAGATGATGATGATTTGTGTTGATTTAAAATAATTAAAAAGTAAATAAGTTGTTTAAAAACAATTTATGAAGGATAAGAAAAATGTCAGGTAAAGGTACAATAAATTGTACAATTAAATGGAAATGCAGAAATTATGATTTAATGAAGGTTATGTGGTAATGTGAAATATATGAAATTAGATATGTGTATATATATATATATATATATATATATATATACATTTATATATTTATAAATGTATATGTTTAAGTGATAAATATAAATTTCATTAATTATGAAAATTAAGGGATTAATAATTAAATTAATCCAATTTTAAATGAAAAAAATTAATGAGGGAGTTGTAATAATATAATTATGAATTTTAGATTTTATTAAGAATGGTGGAGAAAGTTTAGAATTTATAAAGAAGAGATGTAATTATATAAATTATATAATAATAATTATATAATTTATATAAGGAAATTAAAGTAAGATATGAAGAAAATAAAAAATTATATAAATTATATAAGGATAATTATGTGATTTATATATTGGGATTAAATGGATTAAAGTTGGAGGAAATTAAGAAATTATTTAAGAAATGAGAACGTAAATATATAAATTATATAATATTGAATTATATAATTTATATATAAAGAAATTATTGTAAATGTTAAAGAAATGAAATAATAAATAAGGAAAAGGAATGTTTTAAGTTATTAAAAATTATATTTATGTATAATGAAATTATTATGACTTTTATGAAAGATAATACTTCGGAAATGTGAACATGTTAATGTAACATGATGTCCAAGTAATGAAGCGAAAAATTATGAAAAATAATTTTTATATATCCTATGAATTATTTTATGATTTTTGGAGGTATAAATTACCTCAAATAATTACATGCATGGCGATATGCGTGTACAAAATTTGTCAAGAAAGGTACCCAAAAAGGTATTAATATTAACTATAAATCATATTATGATTTTTGGTGAATTAAAATAAATATTTTATATACATTATATAAAATATTTATTACACGAAATAATTACGTAATGTATTAAATTAAAATTTTGCTTGAGAATTTGGAATGTTCGCGAGAGGGTAAGGCGGTGGAATTGGTGAATCAATTAAAATTTGTTTACTTACAATTAAGTGGTTTATATAAAGGAAAGGAAATAGCCAAAAAACATGCAATATATATAATAAAGAAAAGAAAAAGAAGAAGAAACAAAACTTGTTGTTGCTCTTCTTCTCCACCGGACCACCCTCACCAGTACCACCACCACCAAGCCACGCCGGAAAACACCACAACCACCAAGGAGAGAAGGAATATCAAGCTTTCAAGGAAGATTTTAAAGCATTAGAAGGTATCAAAATTCAATTATTGAATTTATTTGGTATTTATGAGGATAAAATATTTTTGTGAAAAATTAGTAAATAATTAGAATAATTATTCCAAATAATTTTTGGATGTATGTATGTTGATTTTACCATGTTTAGAATAATTTGTGGTGGAAAAATTGGAACAAAAATTAATTAATTTGCATGTTGGATCACTGCTGCCGGAAGAAGGCTGCGGAAAAAAAAAATAAAAAAAATTTGGGTCGGCCGCGCATTGTGCGAGCCGTAATTTTTCCGAATGCCGCGAACAAAACGGCGTCGTTTTGGGGGAAAGATGGAAGGCCGCGCCTTGCGCGGCAGAAGCTTCCGGAATAGGCCAGCGAACGACGTCGTTTTGGATCGACCGAGGAGAATCCGCGCGATGCGCGGACAAGTTTTGGCGCGGAAATGTCAAAAGTGCCCCTGCTCTTTTCGGTTAATACCGATCGTGTCCCCTGGCCTTATAAAATTACAGCCGTGCCCTTCAACTTTTCTGGAAATACCGTCCGTGTCCTGGGAGCAATGCAAATTACGATTATGCCTCAAACTTTCCGGAAAATTCCGGATATGCCCCTAGAGTTGCGAAAATTACGAAAATGTCTAGGACCTTTTCTGTTAATACCGGTTATGTCCCTAAGGGCGTGGAAATTACCAAAATGCCCCCAGAATTAGTTTTAATTGAAATAAATGTTTAAAAATTGTTTAAAAATCATAGAAAATTATAGAAAAATACTAAAAATATAGAAATGATATTTGGGCATTAAATTTAATATTTTTGAGTAAATATTAAATATTGGGTATTAATAATTAAATGTTTAAATATTAATCTAATAAGGTTACAAGTTAGAAAATGATTTAATAAATTTTTTGGACAACCGAATATGCTAAAATTTACCCAATAAGCTGGGTTGTTCGTAGTGAGTGTATTTGATATTAAGTTAAAGGAATATATTAAGGGAAGAGGTTAATATAGTTAACCGTATAAATTGGAAATTAGTCCAGAGATGATATTAATTAAGTAAATTAATATCATAAAGAGATAAATAATTATTATTTAATTATTTTATGATCATAGGTTGATCGAGTTAAGGATTTGAGCTAACAATTTAAATAACTGGACGCCATGCAAGTTCTTCAGTCTCTTTTATGTTAAATGTTGAACTATTATATGCAATTCTTGTTTTAAATGCATACAAAAATTATGTGTTATGTGATATGTGTTTAATATGACTACAATGTGTTCTTTGTGCAACGATACGAGATATATTGCTATATCTGAAGCACAAACACATGATATATGACACACACTAAGCATGTTAAGGTATATGCTACGTGAAATATAAACTGTTGAACTTGCTGAGCCGTTGTGCTCATTACTTGTTTAAAATACACTTTTGCAGGATAAAGAAATAAGTTTCAGGAATATCGGATTAAGTTTGAGATGAGTTGCCTAGAAGGTAGAAAACGTGTTTGTTATATTGTTCAATGTGAGAAATTTGTTAATTTACTGTGAATTGTATGTACATATAAGTTGAATCTGGATATGATAAAAGTTCAATTAGGAACTGTGATTGATCAGGATAATTGTTACGATAAAAATTATTATATATTTGATTACGAATGACGCAACAAGGAATATTTATATGAAAATAATAACAGTGAATTTTAAATGATGAGTTTTATGATATGTGTAAAAGAAAGAATAAGTTAAGGTTGCGATCCAGGGACTAGGATCGAAATGTAAGGATTTTAAATATCCAAATATTTTAATATAATGATTGAATTGTGAAAAAGAAAAATTTATACCGAAAATTTGGTAATTGATGATTTTGAAATTAAATAATGGATCATATTAGGTGATAAAAGATATATTAACGGACCGAAATTTGGACGTAAGGAAAATAATGTGTATTAAATACAAGATTTAAGAGACTAAAGTGGGTCGAATTTCGGGGTTGTTACAATAGTCTTTGACTTGTACCTTATTTAAAGTTCTATTGTTTAAAGGACTATTCAAAGTTAGGTCTAAGTCATTGTTCTGCTAGACATTTATGTTAAAGATTTTAAAAGCTATCCAAATCATTGAAAGTTCGGATTCTTAGACTGATATGAACACCCCTTCAATATAGGGGAGTAACCCATGTATCTAATATAAGATACAACCCTCGAAAATTAAATGTTATGCATAGACATAGTGTACAAGAGGTTGATCCCCTCGAGTATGTATTTCTGGTAGTAACTATTGGGTCAATTAGCTATTGACTCCAGTGGAAGTTTATAGTTCATAGTTTATTTGATTATCTTGATTCTAAAAGCAAATCATTATTCTTGCTTATGTTATTCATATTGTTGAATTGTTTCAGTTCTTCCTTCATTCATGATATATTATCTCTCGTTGTTATTTAAACTTGTTGAGCAAACTCTTGCTATGTCATGAACTCTATTGCAGCTAAACCCAAATCATCTGGGAAGGACAAGGGTAAAGGAAAGCTGAAGTGATAGACTTCAAGAGGCAGTCTTTAGTTAAATGTCTAGCTAAATTACTTGTTGTATAACGTAAACCCTAAGTACTTTATTAAGGGTATTTGTGTACTTTTGTTGTAAGGTTACTGTATCTCGGGACTAGTAATACCTTTTACATAAACAACATATGTTTATTATTCTGTATTTAGTTATTGTATGTTGTTTAGTGGTGAATGTTCGTATTGGATCATGATGACCGGATTCGGGTGATTAGGACCTGAATTTGTGGGCGTTATAGCTAATCTCATTTAATGTACTCTCATAATGTATTTATAGCAGTACAATAATAATATTAAGCTAATGTGGAATAAAAATCTATTTTGGAATCAAATTAATGCAAGAAATCCCGAATAATCCATTTTTGGCAATTAATGCGTCTGCCAAACAAGCCTTAACGCACAGCTGATTTGGTCTAACGCTTCGCTGACGCGTTGATAGCTGGCCGCTCGCGTGATTCACGCATTGTGCGCATGTCTTCTAATCCTTCTAGAGCCGAAACGTTGTCGTTACCCTCTTTGCCGCTGATTCTGCTTAAATGCACGCATGGCGCGGACGTGCGAATAGTTTATTTACGAAACTGCAACCGGTTGCCAACTTCGTCTTAATTACAATTTTGCCATCCAGCAGCTTGAATTACTATTTTTCTACTTGACTTTTATTTAATTCATTTTTCATACAAAATAAAATATAAATTAAATAAAAATAATATAAAAAATACTAATAATAATAATAATAATAATGCAAAATAATAAATAAAACACATAAAATACTAAAAATACTTAAAAACTCACAAATAATTAAGCCTAAAAATACCTAATAAATAGATATAAAATATACTTATCATTACCCGAGATGCTGGCAGGATCAGTGATTATAATTGGGGATCTTTCACTTTTGCCTATTTTCTTCAGGGCATGCACCTTCGTTTCGAGGGTCAGAATGATGCGTAGCTTGGCTTATACCCATTCCTCTTGGTAGATTTCAATGTTTTGTGTCATTTTCATTTTTCTTTCTTTCCTTTTACTTGTACTAATGTAGTCGTTGTTTTAACATTTCAGTTCTGGGCTTACAGGCGGTTTCCTTGTCTGTGGTCCGTCACTGTTCTAGGTTTAGATACCAATCCTCGTGGGCGCCGATGAGATCATAGCACCTTGGAGGAGATGCATGTTTATGAGAGTTTTTGTCACATCCCAAATTTTTGACAAAATTTTTAAATAAGGATCTTGGATAATTAAATAAAAGTTAAAAGTTAAAACCTAGTTTGGAAGGATAAAAAGTGTAAGAAAGTGATTTAATTTAATTTAATATTTAATCAATGTATTAAGAATGACTAATGTGGTTTATAAGGTAAAGAGAGACTCTTGATATAGCAATGGCTATATAGAGGTTATAAGGATTAGTCATTAATTTAAAGTACATTAGTGGCTTGATGTATGATGAAATTATAATAAGTATAATTTACTATAGTTGAATGAAAATAGAATAGATTTAAGATGCAAATGACATAAATGAGTACACACAATTAGGTAGTCAGAAAGAAATTGTTATAGGACATTGTGTTGTGTCAGAATGGGATAGGTTGAATGTATATATATATATATATAATCTAATAATGGAAGAAAAATTAAGAATTTGAGAAAAGTTAAGATAATGGAAGAAAGTGTAAATTAAGCTTTAGTTGTGAATATTAATAACTAGCTTAATGAATAGGCCTTGAGAGGCAAAGTTATGAGAAAGTGACAAAGTAAGGTAAGTCAAAATGTGCAAAAAGGATAGAACAGTTTAGCCTAATTTATATATTAGGAATTTACTGTGTAATAGGAGTTATAAGATTTAAAATCTAAAAATTATTTAATAAATAGACATGAATTGATGAAATTAAGCTGAGTAGTTATACAGTATATTAATACAGAAGATAATACTTTCGATGAGAAGTAGAACGAGTTAAGAAGGTATGCATGTCGTAAATTAGCAAATATGTATGATGTAAATGAATGTAATGACCTAAAAGTTCTAACATGTTAATATGAGCTTAAATGGTAAAAGGAGTGAATTTCTAAAAATTCGAGTAGGGTTCACTTTTCGAAAAAGTGGATTTATGAAAATGTGAGAGTTTCTGTTATTTGAAACGACGGGAATTGAAATTGACTAAGTGTGTAAAAAGGGGAAGCATAGTGAAGAATTAAAACGTAATTTTAGCTAAGGAAAGTGAATTAAGCAATTTAAATGAATTTTATAAAAGTATCAAGAACGAGAATGAATTACCTCAATCTAAATGAGAATGAAAAGGACAAATGGAAGAAAGTTAGAAAATTTGCCAAATAAGGAAAGTTTCTTAAATGAAAACTTTCCATAAAAGGAAAAGTCTAGCAAAAAAGGCAAATGTCCAAATTGCCCTTAACAAATTGATTAATGACCTTTTTATCCTAAGGTATAGAATGGCTAAAATATCCTTAACTAAATATGTGAAATGACTAAAATGCCCTTGGTTAAATTGACTATGGTTAAGTTGACTTAACCCAACATGGGTTAAGTCTTATAAAATCTAACTAAGAGAGGAAATTGAGCTCATTTGGCTTTGCTGGAAAGAGAGCCCTAGGAGAGAAAAGAGAGAAGCCATGGATGAAAGCTTGAAATTTGGAAGCTTAAATGCTCGGATGATCATGGAGCAAGAAATAAAGATGAAGCCCTCGTCATGGTGAAGCTTCCTATGTAAGGAAGTTGGTCATTCAATAAGGCTTAAAAATTTTCTAAACTTCAAACTTTGATTTATGTTAGTCTATATTTGTATTTATGGTTAAAGTTATGAGTTATGAAAGAATATGTGTTTTAAATTGGAGGTTCATGGTGAAACTTTAAGTTATAAGGTTGAACATAAGGATAGGAAGTGTATTTGCATGAAATATAACATGATAAATACTTAAAAGTATATAAAATATAATTTTGAAAGCTAAAACTAGCTATGGTAGTTATATGTTCATATAAACATATTTTAACGGTAAAGGAATTTTGAAAGATTCATATATGTGTAGTATAATACTAAAAAGCTTGAAAATGAACTCTTTAATGAGTATATGAAAAGTGGAGTCTAAGGACTTGTAAATGATTTTTATGAAAAACTATGTTAAGTGGATGAAAATCCAACTCAGGGGTATTTTTGGCAATTTTGAGTATTTAATGGTGAAATGAAGTCGATTGACTTAGTTTTATAAAGTTACATGTTTCTACGTTAATTTAGTAGTCAACGGATGAAAGTTAGAATAAAAATGTGTTTCGAGCGATCGAAATTGATCGTTTCAACCTAAAACGAGTTTTTATAGACAAACCTCGGTTCTTTAAGAACTACATTGTTTTAAAGGTCTAGACATATCTTATATGATGTATAGAGACTATATCAAGTGTTAGAACGAACTTTAGAAGAAAATGGAAAATTCACTAATTGACGATAAAGTATGAAAACGTGTTTAAACGCCCTTTTATGGGCTAATGCTTTAATGATTTTAAGAAGACAAATGAGTAAATTTATATTTTTTTTAAATACTATGTAGTAAGGTCTAGCTATGGTTCAAATTTGATCTTAATTGGATGTAAGATGAAGGAGTTGAAAATCGGGAAAGTGGCTGTAAAAATCCATTTTCAGGATTCTGAACACTGCGCCTAATCGCAGTGCTTTGCACTAAACACTGCGCTGGGGCGCAGTCAACTACAAGGATTTCTTCCTTAGTGAGTTTAAAGCTCGTCGGGGGGTAGTAGTGCCTTGTACCCGATTTTTTTTTTTTTTTTTTGTCTGAAAAGCTATATTTTGATATGGGATGATAGGGATAGGTTATGTAAATCGGAGATTGATAAAATAGTCAATATAGTGGGTGTTAAGATATAATGGGACAATAAATGGTATAATATAACATACCTAAAACTAAGTAAATGAATGATAGTATTTGTGTAAAATGGTCGGTAATGTGTTTAAACATGTTATTAACCTATGTAAGGTATAATACGCCGAATGTAAGTTGATTAAAAGTTAATGGTCTAATGCTCATGATTTAAGTTGAAAAAGATTATGGAACGTAGTATGACCCTATAATGATATATAGGTTATATGTTGACAGTTATAGTTCGGATTAGCAAGCTGTCGTATATGAAAGACATTCAAGGAGCGTAAATGTTAAGTTTAATGATGATTAACATACAAGTTTTTTAGAACTTGATAACATATAATAATTGTTTTATGTAAACTATTTGATAGACCATGTGACATTAAATGTTTTTAAATGTGCATTTCGTGCAACTATTTGTTTTAACTTTTAAATGTAATATGTGGCATTTATCTCTTGAAAATGCACAGCATGGTAAAGTAAGGAATGTATGACGCATGTATATGAACTTCAAGCATGAAAGGTGTTATCTGTTAGACTTGTTAAGCCTTTGTGCTCATTCTTACTCTAAACTGACATTTTCAAATAAGTACAAGAAGGCCAGAGATTTTGATAAAGCTAAAGGGTAAGGAAAGATGTTTATATAAAGATAATAGAGGGATTTGATATGTTTCCTTATGTAATATGACAAGTCATTAGAAAATGTAAACCTATAAAGGTATAAGATGTTTAATGTCTTAGTTTTAATTCTAAACGTTGTCGTTAATAAAGAAATGCATGAATTGTAAATCCATTAAGAATGAGATGTATATAAATTTTATTCAGAGAAAAATTGTAATAAGATAAGATTAAGGTATTATGATAAGTCGAGTCTTATATATAATAAACTCGCATGTATAGTACAGATATGTGTAAGCAGGGTTACGTATGAATAATTTTAATTGTGATTGTATTAATATGTTAAGTTAAGATAAATCATAAGTTGTATGATTTTGAACTGTAATAAACTAGGTCATAATTTATGTATATATGATTTGAGTTCTAGTATGAGGAATGTGAAGATTATGACTCTGAGACAGGTAATGAATGTAGGTATAAATAAACAGATTTATGAACTGTATTATGATTGTATGGTGTGGTTTTAAGGATAAAAGTTATGTTTTAACACACGAAATCGCCATTAGAAAATGATGGGGTGTCGGGGACGCTACAGTTTTGCCCACTGCAGCCTCCAACTAGAGTTACTTTCTTCCTCTGATGTGATATGGGTTCCTTACACTCCTGAACATTTGACCATAGGTTTCACTGATGGTCTTCTGATTGGGCCAGATTTTACTTTGTCGACTCACCGTATTCTTCTACTGACTTATGGCGGTTGGGAATTGTATCTTGGTGAGAGGGCCTTCAGATGTGTATCAGGGAAGATCCGTATTTTCTTTCATCATCCTTCCCTATGTAGGTTCGATTATCTGATGGCCTATTACTACAAAGTCTTTCTCTATTTGGTTGAGACCTTAGACCATAGTTTCATAGACCATAGCTACTTATTTTCTAGGAGACCTAATGCCCAGTTCTATGATGATGACAAATTGGATGACCTGTGTTCGGACCTCGACACATGTGGATCAAATAGCCTCTTTGAGTCACAGAGTTGACCGATTATCTTTCTTTATTCATCAATTAGGTAGAGATCCTACAGAGGCTGATGCTTATGATCTTGATAATTTAGATGCCGATGCAGGTCCAGGTTATGATACGGATGGCGTCCCTGAGGCAGGCCCTTCGATGCTTTACATCCTAGATATTAACTTTGATGCCGATGCCTTGTGACAAGAAGATCTATCGAGGATGGATCAGTTTGATGATACTGATTTTGTTGATCATATCGAATTTACAGTTTAGCTTGTATTCATTTATATTGGACCGCCTGTGCTCCTTTCCTATTCGTTTTACTTTATAGTTTTGGCATGTATATATGCATGATGTATGGATATAGATGATGTATTTATTATAGTATCTATGCACATAGTTTCCATTTAATATCATGTATGTTTATTTTTTTTTATAATGTATGATCATGATATATTATTGTATAAAATTGAGCCCTATTTAGCCTCGTTTTGATACTAATTTTATAGATGTCGTCGTCCTCAATCAGTCGTTTGGACCAGGTATCGTCTGAGGGCATGGATTTAAGAATTCATGGCTGGTTCGATAGTTTGCCTACTCCAGATCATTTGGCCATAGAGAGGCTCTTGGGTCACTCCATGTCATATTTATCGTCCAGAGTTCCAAATGGGTTTATTGATGGCATTCTATCTTATTGGATCATGGATCACCATGTGTTCCGATTTGGTAGGCAAGAGCTCACTCTAACTCTTTAGGAGCATACTTGCATCACGTGTTTATCTTTGGAAGGACCCTGCGCTAGAGTGTCTACAGGTTATATGCACTATCAGTTTTTGACTTTCATTGGGTTGAGGAGGTCGGCTTTACAGAGCATGGTGATTGATGGCCGTGTTATACCTCTTGGCTTCTTGATTAATCGATTTTACTCTCCTAAGAGTTACGCTTCTTATAGGGATGGTTTCACTGTTTCAGTAGAGAGGTGGAAAGTGTTTCGGGCAGATATTCTGATGGCATGTATCCTATCATTCTTATATATGCTTGTGCATTCATATCATATGGACATTAGAATGGCAATGGCAGTACCAACTCTTCATGAGGATCACACCATTCTTCCTATGATTATGGCTGAGACTTATATCTCTCTATCTTACTTCTGCACTTCTAGAGACAGAGAGTTTAGAGGGAGCTCCATCATTCTATATGTGTGGTTCATGACTCACTTGAGGCCGATTGGAGCTTTTCATCGCCATGACTTCTATTTTGGCCATAGCATTGCTTCACAATATTCTTTTTGACCGTTTTCCTATGAGGATCCGATTTCTTAGACGAGGTTCTTTTTATCTATTGAGGATTCATTCTTTATCGTGATGCATACGGGATATTGTTCTCCTTTGCGCTTTTTGACTCACATAGAAGATCTTGACTTTCTTCCCTTTCCTGGCTTGAGGGGTGTAACTATGTATCATCCCCTGGCAGTGATAGGGCAGTTTGATTAGACTCGGGATCTTCACTCTTTTTCTGCATTTGCTAATTATTAGTTCCCTATTTCAATTGTCGATCGAGATTGATCTAGCAAGGGTTTACGATCTGTAGGCCCATCGCATATCTTCTAAGTTTACTGGTGGGCATCCTGGCCAGACATTAGAGTATATGGAATGGTTGGACACTGATTTATGGGCTTCCCCTAAGGGTCTGACAGAGTAGTATGGTGATATCATAGAGGATCCTATTGAGGATACTTATGTTGATTTGACAGAGGATGATCTTTTTGCTAGGTTGACAGAGGATAATCTTTTTGCTAGGTTGACTGAGGGTGCTACCTTTACTACGCTTAGTTTTGGTATTGTCTCGAAGCTTGAGGAGGAGTCCCACGTATGCATCCTCATATTTGAACATGATCAGGCTCAGGTATTGATGTTAACATCTATTGTGGATAGGGACACTGCCTACGCTGAGAGAGATGCAACCTTAGTGGCCCAGGATGCTGCCATTGCTGAGAGGGACACTCTTCGAGCATATTTGGATGATATGGTTGAACGGATGGAAGCTGCTTTAGAGCGCATCGACACAATGATACAGCAACTTAGATCAGCTCTAAAGACCTTAGAGACCTTGGGTTACCTTGCTTTCTTGGCTCGTATGACTTCAGATCTGTAGCTTATGTCTTACTTCCTGTACTGACTACCCATGTTCATTGTTTATCTTTAAAGAAAATTTTGGCATATCAAAACAGTTCATAAATATATAGGAAGTTTATATTTCAGTCACTTCCCTTTTTGGTGCATTGTGGCCCTTTATTTGGCGGTCATTTTATCAGGATGATCATGATCCAGCATATCACTGTCTTTTTCATTTTCAGTACTCTGCGTCAGATTGGATGGATAATATCTCTGGTACCCTCGAATTTCATTAGAATGGACCTTAGACTGGCTAGTTGGGTAATATGAATATGTGGTTTAGGAATATTATGTGATTCTCTCGGGGGTTCTAGGGTTTGTAGTTGATATACACTATGAAGGGTTTTTTTATAGGCTATATAAAATTATGGTTTTTAGGTGGTTTATAGGTCGTCCTGAGTTTCATGTTTGGTAATTGCCAATTCATTGAAGGGTTTTACAGATTTTTCAAGCATGAAACTGCACCATAAATGACTGCCAATGTACTCCCTATGCATAAGGAGATCAGGTCACTCTTAGTTCATGCAAATGACAAAATCACTTTTTTTATGTTTAACGACTTCATAAAATCAAATTTTATAAGCTGGGGAAAACATCGTCATCCATCTCTTATAGTATTAAAGCTCCCCTGACAGTAGCCTTTTAACAATGAAAGGCCCCTCCTAGTTGGGGGGGGGGGGGGGGGGGGAATTTTCCTTTAGCCTTATCTTGATTTGGAAGGATTCTTTTTAACATTAAATCATTTTCCTTGAATGCTCGTGGTCGAACCTTCTTATTATAGGAGTGGGAGATTCGTTTGTGATACAATTGTCCATGAAATATAGTGGCCAATCTCTTATCATCTATAAAGGATAATTGATTATATTGATCTTGCATCCATTCACTCTCGTCTATCTAAGCATCCAAAAATATCCTAAGCGAGGACATTTCCACTTCGATGGGCAGAACTGCCTCCATACCGTACACTGAAGTCCGGATCGACGTTCAATATGCTAGCAAAGTAATAGATAATAAATCTGGCCATCCCCGATGATTAGCGGCCATCTTTTTCATGATCTTCTTGATGTTTTTGTTTACTTCTTCCACAACGCCGTTCATATTTGGTCGATAGATAACCGAATTAAGGTATTTGATTTTGAACCTATCACATAACTCCTTCATTGTCGAATTATTTAGGTTTTTCGCATTATCTGATACTAATATCTTCGGCTATCCATATCGGCAGATGATGTTATTTTTGATAAAATTGACCTTGGCTTCTTCAGTAACTTTAGGAAAGGATGCTACTTCCACCCATTTAGTAAAGTAATCAATTATGACAAAGATGAAGCGATACTCATTACTAGCTTTGGGATCGATGGGGCTGATAACATCCATTCCCCACATAGAAAATGGCTAAGGGGAAGTCATACAGTGCAATTCGTTTGGAGGTGCGCGATTGACGTTAGCATGGACTTGGCACTAATAACACCTTTTGACGTGATCGTCGCAAATAACTTTGAGTGTTAGCCAAAAATGTTTAGTTCTCAATATCTTCTTTGTGAGCAAGGGGCCGCTCATGTGTGGCCCACACACTCCACCATGCACTTCAAGTATTAATGAACAACGATAGTTGAAATTGTTTTTAAAAAGTTTGTAATCCTAATGTAACTAGAATTTGGTTTACTTAGGGTTTTTAATTCCTAGCTTGAATTTGATTGTTATGTAATTCATTCCTTTTATTATTAGGATTAGGTTTAATTATAATTAGCATAAATAGGGGTTAAGAGTTGATGTAATACAATACATTTATTGAATAGATTACTTGTGAGATTGTTCTTTTATTTTGGATTTTAAAGAATTTCTAAGATGATCTTAGTTTTATTGAGATTCAATTTGACTTCTGATTCAACAGTTTATAGTTGTGTGTGGCATCTTCTACCTATTCAAATATTCTTGTCTCTATATAGACAATGAGTCGAGGTTCTATTCAATGCATAATACTTCATTGCACAACCCACCATTCCTAAGGATCTCTTTTGAGATAGCTAATCGGTAAGTTTTTGCTTCAGTTTAGTTTTTCATCATGTGTAATAGGTTTGCTTTTTCAAAAGCCTAATAGCATATAGATTTCTCTATCAATTACAAAGTATCTACTGTAAGATATGTGGTTTGACACATGCTAGCTATTTGCTCACTCCCATTGTTGCATTAAGCTTAAGAGACCACATTTATGTCTTCAATTCTTAATGGTCTATAATTCATGATCTGTTTTTCTGTTTAGCTTAACACATTCGGAATTGTCTAGTGTATTCTACGAGAAAGAGCTGCTTCTTGCTTGGCAGTAAGTTTTACTTTTTTCTCTCTCTTATGCTTGTGATTTCTATGGAAATAAAGTGTGCAAACTCACAAAATCTACTATTTTACTTGGGACTACAGGTTGAACAATGTCATAATTCTTGTAATTGGCATAATAGTATTTATTTTTTCAACTAACATAACTAACTAGTCTTTGCTCCACCAAAAAGATTATAAGATTTATAACAAAATTAAATTGTTACACCTGAAATTTTAACAACTATAATTTAGATGTACTGGACTTGTGTATATATGAATTCTTGTTGCAAGTGACACATAAGGAAACTATCTGGTGTATTAAAATTCTAACATTAAATTTTACAAATAAAAACCAAGTAAGATAAATACAGGACAAGTTTCTTGTGTGTGATTATAAGATTTAGTTTTTGTGGCGACCCCAAATCCGGGTTCCATAACCTCGGGTTTGGTTCTCCACTGTACAATACTTACTAACCATTAAATACATAAATTGCATTTAAACTTTGCACAATATTACAAAAGGTTAGTTATAAAAAAGCTACACTTCCCAAGGTTGATTAACCTTAACATAAACATTACATGTCTTAAAGGAATACAAAAGATTTACAAAAGAAATTACATAACAAGTAATTTAACTAGCATGCATTAAGCTAATCTAAGCTTTGGATTTTCCCTTTGTCTTGTTTAGAACTTTCGGGCTTAGCTGAAAATAAGTCACGATATAGCAAGAATGAGCAACTAAATGGCTCAGCAAGTTTAAGAACAATAACATAAGATATATCATGATGAAAGGAAAATTAACATCAGGGTTTTCAACAATAGATAACAATTGTGAAAGAAATCAAGAATCAATTTTTCAATATAAGAATGGATTGACTCTTTATTGCTGAGTGGTCTTTAAGGACCATGAACTGTTACTAAGGTAGAACAGGCATATATATGTCTGACAGCTCGAAAAGAATGTGGTACGCGAGGGGATCAGCCTCTTGTACCCTATGTATATGCATAACATTCAGACATCTTGTGTAAATTTGATTTCCCGACAGATAAAAATCTCTCTTATTTAGGATTGTTCATTCTCAGTCTTACTATAAGAATCCCCACCAACCAATGGTTTGGATAAACTTTTAAAATATTCAATTTGATGAATTTAAACATGTATTGTCTAGCCGAAACAATTAGCTTAGACATTCTTAAACAGTTCTTGAATTAATGAATTAAAACATTTACAAAAGAACTATGTGCGAATACAATAACAGTAATGATGTGGAATAAATTTAGATAATTAACTCACTTAAAGCTCTGTCAAATATCTACGAGTGTAGCTATTTGCTCAACAATAATTGAATTGCTTAATGTAAATAAGGTTGATGAAAACTTGTAACAATAAATACAAGTTAGGGTTAAAAAAACTTGCAACAATAAATACAAGTTAAGGTTAAGAAAAACTTGTCTCTTGCGCAGTCTACTACTAACCAATTCAATTAATTCTCTTTGAATAGACCTAACAATTAATCAGTTTGATCTTAAATTAGTATCATATATACATTCATATAATAACCTTTATCACTCTTACTTAACTACATAATTATATAAACATTTAGGTAATATTATCACTACTTGATAATATTTCAATCACATAAAACCTATATTAATTATTTAATATAGATCACACATTTATCTAATATTATTAACAATTTAATAATATTTTATTAACCTTGTAATATTATTAATCATTTAATAATATTTTATTAAACACCTAATATTATTAATCCTTTAATAATATTTTATTAGTCTTCTAATATTATTAATCATTTAATAATATTTTATTTATTAGCTAATATTATTACACATCTAATAATATTTTATTAATTATCTAATATTATTAATTATTTAATAATATTTTAATCATTATTTAATATTATTAACTATTTAATAATATTTTATAAATTATCTACTATTATTAATTATTTAATAATATTTTAATCATTATCTAATATTATTAATGATTTAATAATATTTACATCTTTTTTTAATATTATTATTCTTTTAATAATATTTTATTAACATTATAATATTATTAACTATTTAATAATATTTTATTGACTTCATAATATTACTATACATTTAATAATATTTTAATGATTTTCTAATATTATTATGTTAATAATAATATTTGATTAATTTAATTTATATTATTAAACCTTTAATAATATTTATCCTCTTATACTTATTAATAAAATTATCTATACTTTTAAAAATACTCTTATTGAGTCAAAAAATAATAAAATAATTTTTGGAACATTTTTTATTTTCTAACCGAGTCTAGCACTGTCGAAAACAGAATGCCTAAGCACTGCTGACGCTTAGTTTTGAACTGATGCAGCGCCGCCGGCGCTCGGGTATTCCAACCAAAATTTAAAAAAATTTAACTTTGAGTTATTTTGATTAAAACTTGTATAAAATGAAATCACCACATTCAAATGACACAAAATCAGTGTTGATGTGTTCCTAACTTCTTATTTTACAATATTTCATCGTTCAATCACATTTTTGAAATCGTTTTGACACAAATTTAAAGATCGAACCACTTAGGGTTTAAAAAAATGACCCACTTTACGGTAAAAGCCATAACTTCTTTGTTTCTACATATTTTTGAAAGCTTCAAGTTGGGTTTTCTTTAAAACTCATATATGTAACTTTTTGGCCCTAGAAATCTATTTCCTAACTTGTACATTTCAAACTATAACATTAAATACCATATACTCAACTAAGTTTTACCGATAAAGTTTAATATGAACATTTCTTCCATTTTTATGCATACCACACATACCAAAACATGATTTACACACATCAAACCATGAATATACATATATAACATAGTTTAAGACTTATAGACCATCAAAACAACTTTTGATCGGTTAAAAATACATTTTAACTGTCCAAATCAAATATAAACTATAAAAATGAACTTAGAAAGGGTTAGAGCACTTTTTAACCTTAGTGGCTTGTGTGCTCTTCTTCTTCTCCTTTCAAAGTATGATGTGAAGCTATTGGACATTCACCAAATTTCTTTTCTAGCTATCTCCTTCAACTCACAAATGTATATCTCTATTTCTCTCTTGGAAGCTCTCACCTTACTCTCTAGGAAATGCTACAAAATGACTAACAAACTCATCTAAGGTGTGGAGAACTCTATTTATAGAGTCTCATTGATCACCATCAACTCTTCCTAATTCACCAACATAGTCAAATTAAAGGCTAATTAGGATTATTATTGGAGTGAATGACCATTTGATTGACAATGTGAATGACTAGTGTGGTTGAGCTACTATGACAAGGAGTGTAATTTAAGCAACACAAGCCATCTTTGTGGCCCTTGATAGGGTTAAATTATATGCTATTTTTATTTCCTAATACCTAGTTTTTATATTTATTGTATGCTTAAATGTTTAATTATTTAGCTTATTTTGGTTTTAATAGGTTTTATAGGGTTTTAGTTAATTTAGGTAATTTTATATTTCTTTTTATTTATGTGTTTTTATTTATTTTAGGTGTTTTATTTATTATTATGTGTTTTTAGGATTTTTAGTATTTTTATATTATTTTTATTTATTTTATTTTGTAGGAAAATAAGCTTTGGGGGCAAATTTGTAAAATCTGCAAAGATCAGATGGCATAATGGTAATTAACCGGAAAAACAGGCGTCCGCGCATGGCGCGGGGAAGGAATTAGCCGTGCGGATCAAAACGACGCCATTTTGGGCTAGGAAAAATCAAAAGCAGTCCGCGCAATGCACGGCCGGGTTCAGTTGGTTCGGGCGCGTGTCTTACACGCGCCAACGGTAATGAAGGAAAACGGTGGCTGGCGAGTGCTACAGCTTTTTTCTCTCTCTTCATGATATGGCTGACGCGTGATTGACAGACTTTGTTCTTTTTCCTTCCTTATTTTGGATTTCCTACACTGCAATGCAACAAATCAATAGAATAAAAATTCGATTTTAATTTGGAAAAGGAAGCAATAATTCTTTATTTTATTTTTAATATTTTATTTAGAATTCCAATTAGGGTTAGGATAATAATTATTTTATTTTTCTTTTATTTTTAATTATAAATCATGTTAGGGTTTGGACAAGTTAGGAGGTTTATGGAGCCTATAAATAGAGGGCTTGAGACACAATGTAACATATAACTCTCATTAGAATAAACATTCTCTCTTTTATTCTTTAGTGTTCTCTATAATTATGAGTAGCTAAATTATTTTTCTTGGTTTAAGTGATTGAAGTCATCAAGATTTATATACTGTGAGATCTAATTTATTTTAATTGTTCAATTTATATTTTGAATATTGAATATTTTCTGTGCTTAATTTTATGATTGATTTGTTTAATTGCTAGGAGCGCTACTAGTTTATTATTCATATTAATCTACTGCTATTTTTGAAGCAACTAAGTTTAATAATTATTTTGCAGATCAAAAGATTATTTTATCTTAGGAAGAATATTCATCTAAATTAAATGCAAACAAGTGACTTGTGTTGTTTAATTCAACGATCTCTCTAATTCTTTATCCTACTATTAAATTAAATATTTAGTAAGTGTCGGAGGTTGTTTAATAGTAAGGGTATTTAGACCAAGTGGCTCTACTTATCTAAAATTAAGGAGAGAGGAGAAAAATTATTCCACCTGCGAGTAGTTCTTTCTACGGTGAATCTTCAAAATATTAATTGATTTATTTCTGCATCAGTGATTAGTTGTAAATTTTTGATGGTGGATATTAACTTAAACCAAGACTTTTTATTTTTATTTATTTCTTGCGTAATTATTTTAATTAGTTTTATTTAAATTATTTCTTTAATTACAAAACCCCCCAACTTTTGTTTGCGAAAACATAAAATTAAATTAATCATTCTCTGTGAGATCGACTCTTACTTGCATTACTACATTAATATTTTTTCAAAGTAAGATTTTATTTTTGGGTGTCTGCGACAGCACACCAAATTTTGGTGCCGTTGCCGGAGATCTTAGCCATTTTTTCTTTAATTTTTATTGATTAATTTTACATATATATATATATTGTTTGACCAATTTTGACTTTTTATTGGGCTCGACATTGGACTTAGGAATTAAATGTATTGGGTTCATTCATTTAATTTGGTTGGGCTCAATTTAATTGTTACATTGGGCTAACATTAAATAACCTATGTTACATTAGGCTAACATTAAATAACATATGATACATTTAATTAAAGCACGCATTTGGCTAGTTTAATTAATTACATGGACTAAGATTTAATTCATTACATAGACTACTCGGTAAATTAATTTGACCTAGTTTAATACATCATTTGGACTTATAACATAATCCAGTTAGACTTGCTTTAATTAATTATACACCTTGCTTTATTACCTTAAATAAATACAAATACACAAGTATATTCATTCAATTAATTAATGCACAATTAATTAGTACAAAATTTTTAATTCATTGCTAATTATTTAATAAATATAATTATAATATCTAAAAGAATTCGTGGTCAATACAGTTTTTCTGTAATTTCAAAGATTTTTTGTTGATTCATTTCGAACTTTGATGGGAATTTTTAAAAATTGTTTAATATTTGACATTGAGATGCAGGTTTAGATAATATGGGTTTTCGTAATATGTAATTATCTCATGGCGATATTGTGCAAATAAAATAACCATAATTATTAATCTTCTTCATATTCTCATATTAAGTGCTATGGTGGTGATCGAAAAGGAAAATTACTCCCAGAGCTAAAGGACAGTGCAACAGATATTGCAAACCAGAAGAATAATCTGATGGATATGGATCCATCCCTTGGAATCTATTTGTGAGATATTTATGATTTTAGTTGCATTTTGTGTTCATAAGTTCTTCTCTGTAAAACATATATTGATGTGAAGGAATTTTTTTCTGCCCCCAACGAGAAGTGAGTGGAGATTGCATTGATTTTACTTTATTCTATTTTCTTTTTCATTTTTGTTGTTTGTCATTTTAGCCTTGATCTGTAGCAGTTGTATATGACAACAACTTCATCTTATAGAGATGGTCTCAAGAGCTTTATAGAAGGGTATCAAGAAAGTATCAATGAAATCATATATCAAGGAGTTTAAATGCATTGTCCGTTCATTTTGCAGTTTTTTATTTTCTAAGCCAAGTATGTATGTTATGAATATAATGGAAGATTTTGGTATACCTCATAACCATTTGTAATACTTTTTTCACTATCTGTTAGATTCATGCTTATTATATTATTTAGTCTCAGCATATCCTCATTTTTCATACTTTGACAGTGTTTTTCATTTTCTTGCAAACATAAAGTCTTTTTAAAATAATTTATATGAATACTCACAAGTACACTTTTTCTTAAACACATGAGGGATTTCAGGTTCTATCATTACAGTTATCTGATTAAATTCTTTATTTACTAGTATTAGGTGCAAATCTTATAAGAAAGTTGTTGCTATTATGGTTAATAGTTTAACTGCAATTACATGCAAATGGCTTTTATATGACGGAAAGAGAAGAACAGAGTTTCTAGGACATCAATATTTATGAACTGCTGCTTATGGAAGGGAAACTAATGCATGCTTTATTTATTTTATTTTTTTTGTAGGTGGGAGAATTATTCCTAGGTTTCAAGAGTTAACGCCAGAAAAAATAGGAAAGGTATTTTAGATTGTATCATGTTTTTTGTTTTTGTGGAAATAAGGCATTTCCATCCATTCTTAGTTTTCTTAATAAGGCCCTGACATTCCCTTCGAAGTTATAGTACACCATTCTGGATAGCTCATATTCTTTTATTAAGGTTCATTAAATTATGTGCAAAAATTTTCTAGTATAATTATAACCAATTATGACAAAGAATACATGCAAGCTTCCTGTGTTTTGTATTTTTGTATTCCACGTAAGTTGGAGAGATATAGAATTGGTTGATGTAATGTGACTCCTCGTATGGTTCACTGGATGTAGGTAAGATGTAACTGCTAAGTTCAAACACTCAAACACTTTGGGATGTTCTTGGCTCAGATTTGCCAAGAGTTGTCCGCTAATAATAATAACGGACTTGTATGGGATTTAGCCACTAATTTTCGTCTGCTAGTACTACTAGCGGATCACAATTTCCCACATACTCCCAACTAGTGGTGCACATTAGGCCGGCCTGGTCTGGTCCGACCTGGGCCTGTCAGGCTTTGGCCGTTGACCAGGTCAGGCCAGGCCTCGACTTTAGGCCTTCTAGGCCAGGTCAGATCAGACTTGGGCCACGGTAATCTTGTCTGTTGAGGCCCAGAGGCCAGGCCTGAGTTGGACCATTCGGTGTACACCCTTTCCAAAGCCTCCACCTCCTCAGGCGTATACCTCACATGCTCAAATCCATTTTGTTGATCTCTATTAATGGTAACCGATAATCAACCAAACAAACAAGTGAAAAAGACCCAATAAACTTAAGACACTTTGTATAAAATTTAAAAATCTGAGTCTTTCCACAAATCAAATTATAAACATTACCCATCAATCGATTTGTAGCAGATCGGATGACATATTCACAGATCTATGTTGAGTTTTTCTCAAAAACAAAATCTTGTTCTTAGATCTAAAAGTTTATACGTAGATCTAGATGTATATGTAAAAAATTCTAAGCAATCGTTTTTAAAAGAAATGATTTGTTTTTCAAAAGTAATCGATAAGCATGTTCATAGACCATGTAACAGCGATTTAATCGGACTGATTTGATGAAAAACTTGTTTGAAAAACATGATCCAATCTTTAAAGAGAAGAAACAGTCCGCTAAATGCTGATATAAGAGAGAGAGAGGATAAAAAATGATGCATTAGAAGTGGGTTCGGTCCATTAGAAGGGGATGAAGGAGTAAATGCTGCGGGATTCACGATAAAAAGCTCTGAAGGCTCTCGAGGGAAGTGTGAAATGTCCTCGAAAAAAACAAAAAAAAAATTGTTATAAGTATATTGCGCCTTTTAAGGGAAACATGTTTAACTAAAGCATACAACTTACTTAAAAGACTTAAAAAATGAAGTCTGCAGTAATAAATTGCATGGCGTCTTAATTTAATCAAATTATTCAAATAGGTAGTATTATTTAATAGACTACTCCCTTGTCTTTTCATGCCAGCCATTATTGACCAACTTTCTTTATATTCATGCAACTTGAACTATATCATTGAAAATCACGTGACAAAATTTCTTTTATTTAGGCTATTTAGCCTTAGGTATTATAGCATATTGCTTAGGAATTAATAACCCAAAATAGATTAAATGTTTTCACAAATACATATGAATAAATAAT
Organism: Hedera helix; assembly: GCA_947179155.2. Taxonomy (NCBI): domain Eukaryota; kingdom Viridiplantae; phylum Streptophyta; class Magnoliopsida; order Apiales; family Araliaceae; genus Hedera; species Hedera helix. Next base: position 19,255,652 of record OX359284.1, read on the forward strand.
ATTATTTTTATTTTTATTTGAAATTATAAAATTATTATTAATTTTTAAAAATTAATTTAAAATATTTATAAACTCAAAATTAAAATAATTCTATAAAAAATATGAAAGATGATCTATCTTGAGAGTTGAGAGATGATCAATTTTACATCAATTTGATTAATTAAATATTTTTATTCTTATTATTTCATATATTATAGTATAATTTAGAATAGAGTATTTTTAACTATTTAAAAATATTATACATGGTGTAATTATTTAATTATAAAAGTATATCTAATTACTTGAAGAAGTATTTTCAACTATTTTAAAATAAGCTTTTATTTTAAAATATATCTTCAATATTTATAGATGTGCACTTTCGGCAGTCCTTGCTCCAACTTTGAGATCTTCCGAATTATCTTGATCAATTGGTGTGTATAAAACTCTATAATTATATTTTGACTTTTATAAATATTTTTAAATAAATCATATCAGCAGAACCAACCATGAGCAAGGGCTACCAAGGCTATCGCCCAAGGCCCACAGTTGAGGGAGACCCAAAATTTAATAACCCACTTAACTTATTTCACTGACTAAAAAAAAAATCAACACTTGCATGCATTCATTTAAAAATTAGATTTATAAATTATATATATATATACACACACACACACACACACACACACACACACATTACATTCATCCGTATATAATATATTTATACATATATTATATACTAATACATGTATTATAATTATAATTACACCAAATTATAAAATATTAATCATAATTGTATAATTATACATAGCTAATATGTATAAAAATCATTCCATCAATTATGGAATTAATCCATAATTTATTTTAATACCTTTTGTGAAACGAACCAATTAATTAAATAAATAATATTCATTCCATTAATTATGTGATAAACTAATAATTCAAAATATTCAAATTTTATAATTATTTTTTGTATAAACATTTCAAAAATTATCCAATCTGTAATAGAAATATAACTAATTTGAAGTTGATAATTAATAGGCCAAATATTACTAGTTAAACAAATTTTATCATAAAAATTATTACAATATTCAATTAATTTATTTTTAATTTATTATATAATTTAATTGCACAAAGGGATTACTATATATCAATTTATATTATTATTGTCGATGCCGGGATTTCGTCGTTTCATTTTTTAATATCAAAATGCCTTTTCCAATTTTAGCCTTTGGTTTTAATATGTGATTTTTGAAAAGGGTCAGCTTTAATGTCGACGGGGTTTGAAAGATCGATTTTATAATGAGCCAATTGACCAGAGTCGCCAGTTGGTATATTTAAAATGGATGTACCAACTCATTCGAATTTTGTTTTCGTAATCGCTGGCTCATATGTGACTCCGAGTTAATTGGTCCGCAAATCGAGATTCATAGAGTTCGGGGGCTTGCTTAAGCGAAGGGAAGGTGTTAGGCACCCCCCGACTTCCGTGAAACACGGTTACCGCTATCTCGATATTTTCCTATCCTTTAAATCCTAAAATGTGTGTGTGCGTGTATGCCTATGAAAATCGTTGGAATGCTTTATTTTGAAAGTGTTTCAGAAATCTCGTTAACCCTATGCACGAAGGATTTGATTTAATCGAAAAGTTCATTGTTATTGTTTTTGTTTCGATAATAAAACCGATGATATTTTGTAAAACATATTTTTTCAAATCTTTCGCCAAATAGGAATAGAGCTCATCCGTCACTTACGATTTTATTTTTAGCCTACGAGTGATCTAATATCCTACTTTGATTGATTTTATGCAAATATTTATCGTTTCATTCCAAAATCATTTTTGTCGCGTCAAAAGGGAAAACCAAGCATTAAAATGGCGTTGGAGTTATTCATGGGCATGTTAGTCATCCAAATAACCCCAAACGCCCACAATCGAACATTTCACTATCACGAGGCCTTAAACCCGATTTTCGACTAGATGTCGTTTTAAGGCCCAAAAATTTACATATTTACATAAAGGTGCATTGCAATTGCTACATACGTAAAAGCTAAAAACAAACTAAAAGGATATCATCGGGAGGTTAGGAGGAGATTCAATTCGCAATAAATCCTCCCTAACCGTCCCTAATCCTCAGATCGACAACATATATTGACTACATTGGATCTAATTTCAAAATACACAAAATTAAACTATTTAAATAACAATGCACCAAATATTTTCGGATCTACAGTAGATCCACCCAACAAATACAATAAGAAAGAAATGAAAATAGATCTAACTAGATAAAACCTCAAATGCTATAAACATGTATTTTTCACATTTCAAATGACGAAATACATGCTTTAACACTTGGAAATCAAAATAGGACACAAAGATTGTACAAAAGAGGAAGAAATCTCACTTTTTTTTTCCTCTTTTTTTCTCTATTTTTTTCTCTCCCGTCGCCTTCCTCTCTCCCTTTTTTCGTTTCCGTCCGCGTCTCTCTAAGAAATGAACTTGAAGTGGCGATTTAGATCTTCAGATCTTGGCCGCAGGTGCAACTGCGGCCAGCCGCAGGTGCAGATGCGGCCGGCTTCGGTGCTTCCTCGATTTCCGCGTCTGATGTCGGTCTTCCATTTTTTTGCTGGAAGGCTCGTATTTTGCAATTCGGAAATCCCTGGGAAACGTGCCATATCGTTCTGGGAGGCTAGTTCGGAGGGCTGCGACTTGATATAGAATTTGCTCCGGTGAGCGAGACCCCCGAACATCGTAAGCGTAGTGGCCATTAGTCGTCCTTTGTGATCAAATCAGGCTCTTCTGGATCAGCTGTTTATCTCGCCTCAAGTAACCTGATGCTCGTTGTTCGTTGTGGCGGCTTTGGCCGTAAGTCGTTGGGGTGGTTTCGTGTTGGGGTCCACCTTCCCTTTCGCATGTTGGGTCAAGTCACGATTTTGCCCTCCTGCCAGGGTTAGTAGAGAAGTGCAAAATTTGGGTGTCTACAATTATTTAATAGTATTACTAATATATATATATATATATATATATATATATATATATATATATATATGTATTGACTGAATGCCTTGTCTCTGTCAATTGAATGCCTTATCTCTATCAATTGGATTATTTAATCATCCATAAATCTCAAACCGATGACTCACAGTCGCTGTTACTTTCTATCTCTAAAAATTAAAAAAGAAAACTCTTAATTTCTATCTCTTCATCGATTAATGTCATCAAATTCAATACAAATATTTCTCTATCATTACTTGGCAATTTTGCATCTCTCATCACTCTAATAATTTTCTCTCTATTTCTCTCTCTAACGAATTCACGCAGTCAGTCTATTTTAATTTTCTGTCATCAATTTATTTTAATTTTCTCTCCCTAAGGTTTTGATGCAGACATGAACCGACCGATTTGTAAAGAAGAGTTGGGAATTTATATGTTGTTTATATTCTGGCGGAGGAAGGGGAAGAGGAGATTCAACTGTTCGGAACAAGAAACTGCTTTCATTGGTGAGTCTTCTGAGTTTCATCCCAAATTTGCAGCTGCAACTAGAATTCACTCTCAATAATCTGATTGGTATTTCTTTTTTCCCAGATTTATTATGCTTGATGATACTACTATTACATGGCTAGATTCAATTTAAAGCTACTACTGTATCTCACCCAGGCCAGGTCGGTCTTAGTCAGGTCAGGCCGGTCCAGGCCAGGTTTTTGGCCAGGCTGGGCCAGGCCAGGCTATTCTCGTCCAGACTGTGGCCTGTTTAAAATCTGCAGGCCGGCCTGACCCGGTCCAGGCTTTGACCAGGCCGGACTTTGACCAGGTTAGGCCCAGGCTGGACCAAGGCCAGATCACAGGCCCCGGGCCTTTTGTGCAACCCTACTCCCAACAGCATGATTAAAAGCATGAATTGAAATACACTCCCAACAGCATGATTAAAAGCAGGAATAAGTAAGACTTTTTACGAGCCATAATTCATAATTTATTACAACCATAAATAATAATTCTTTACAGCCATGATTACTATTTTTTTTGCAAAAAAAATAAATACTATTACAACCATAATTAATAATTTTAAACAATTATAATTAATAATTTTTACAATCATAATTAATATTTCTATACCATCATAATTACTAATTTTTTACTAAAATTTTTTTTACAACCATAATTAATAACTTTCTAGGGCAGCAAGAGGTAACATGGCAGTATCCTTTTTGGCAGTAAAAGGTAACAGGGCAGAGATATAAACTGATCCGCTAGAATTTATAGCAGATGTATTATTTTTATAATCATCCTTTTGACATGGCAGGGATATAATGGTCCAGGAATGTTACTTATTCCTCCAGCTAGAATAACTAGCGGACGCTGTTTATTTACATTAAATATTGTCCATACATTTTTAAAATGGAGGAATAAGATGGTGTATGCCCATTTTTTGTCCATAGTACCTGCTATGAACCCCCCCCCCCCCCCCCCCCTCATATATATATATAAAACACCACAAAAAAAAAAAAGGAAACAGGAGGCAACCTTTTATTATTCACCAAAAACATGTTTTTCGATAAGTGACTCTAATTTCGGTATTAAAAAATAATTTTATACAACAAATTATGTCCAATAAATTATGATAAACATATATGAAATCAAAAAAATTAATAATTCGCATTAAGTTTGGCTCTTGATACCATTGTTGATTTGTAAAAATTCATAGACGTATAATTAAATTGCACAAATAGCAGAAGCATGGTAAAATCATAATTTAGAAATTTACAAACCATAATTCAAGATCGACCTTTATACACAACTATTAATTAATAAAAAAGAAGTTAGAGAATTATACCCTTGTAGAACACAAAGCTTCAACGGGTATAAGTTTAACTCCAAGTTCTTCGCGTTCTTCTTGAATTTCACCGATTGGATTCCAATGATCAACGTTAGCCACCCAAGTGTTTAGCCTATAAAGGTGATCCACAAGGAATAATAATTATTCAAGAAGTGGGTCACCGACAAACACTAATTTTCGTTCTCTAGAGAATATGTGAGTACTCTCCCAAAACTTTTGGAAATGTATGTGTAACCCCAATCCATAATAAGACTTATCTTATTTATAGATATAGTTAACCCTCCTAACACTTTTAAGAATAGGAATTTTAATTAAAACTCTTAATCTAAATAGGAATTTAATTAATTTAATCTAATAATTATAATTCCTAAATCAATTAGGAACTTAATTATCAATTATGAGAGTACTCTTATTAATTAATTTCTAAACTATTTATGAACTAAATAATAATGATAATAGTAATAATAATAATAATAATAAGGCTCTTCTTATTAATTTATAATTAGTATTTCTAAAATACTAAATAATAAATATTAAGCTATTTAATTTTTTCTATCCCCATAGTATAAATTAAATATACTTAATTCATTATTATAATTATGTCATTTACTTCTTAAATAATTATTTTCCTTTTGAGGTGTGACCCTTTAGGTTTTTCATATTAAACCAGTTATAGAATAAATATTAAAACTATTCTAATCTTATTTATATAAATAAATTAAACTATTTAATTTATTTAAATAAATAATATTTATTTTATAATAAAGGTAAGCCCCCTTAGCGATCAACGACTTTTCAGTTAATATAAATTTTAACATTTAATCATAAAAGAACCTATTCAACAAATAGTTACCGTACAATTTAATCATTCTACCTCACAACATCCCAATCAAATTTAAGACATGGTATTACTGTCAAATATTATTTTATTAGATTATATGCATTTCGATCCTAAAATGAATAACTCTAATTAATATAAATTAGAAACTACTTTCAAATTTTCATTATTCCTTGGCCAATGACTACTGAGTTGTCATTTATCAAATAGTATAGGACATTCTTTTCTTTTACTAGAAGTGGTAGATTCTTTATTGATCATTCACCTATCTTCATATATGACTTATTATATCTGATCATACTCTTTGATACACCTTAAAGGTTTTAAAGAATATATCAAAATATAATTCATTATATATATGATACTATGATAATCTCAAGTCAAATGATAACTTGTACTACTATCACAAAAGAAACTCTTATTGACAATCAAGTAAGACTCCGTTAGATGTTTCTTTAGCGAGTCACGTTTAGTGAACTTATTCTCTAATAAGCACCTACATACTTACATTAGTGTCTCTACACAAATTATTATGAGATCAATCATCCTCTTCATAAGAGCAAATATAATATGTACTAATCTATCCAGATTCACTAATTTCCATTTTAGTAATCCCACGTTTAGGAATAATTTTAGTTTTGAGTTATCTTAAATTTAGTTCTTATTAGCATGATCATCATCATCAGTCTAAAAGCATTGCTCAATAACTATGGGTTTATCACAATTAATATTATTTATTAAATATGGATAAAGAAAATACCTTTGTATAAATAAATTTTTATTAATAAATGAATAAGATTACAAAGTACATGCTACATCATATCAAATATGATTGCCTTGTGTACATACTACTTTCAACATGTCGTGAAATAAGACCATCATATCCTTCTAATAGATAACACCTACATTCGTGAGGCCAAACGCGAGACATTGATAACAAAACGTGCCCTAAGTGGTGATGAAAGCAGTTTTCTCCCTATCTTCTTTTGCCACCATAATTTGATGATATCCCGCAAAGCAGTCAACGAACGATTACATTTCAAATTGAGTTATATTATTGATCAAGATGCGTATAAACGACACCGATAAATCGTCTTTAAGGTTGGCTTTATTGAGGTCTCGATAGTCTACACATACTCACACTTTTCCTCCTGGCTTTGGCATGGGGATGATATTAGAAAGCCATTCAGGATATGTAGAAACAATGATGATATCGGCTTTGAACTGCTTTATGATTTCTTCTTTTACCTTTAACTCCATTCTGGTTTTAGCCTTCTTAGCTTTTGTTTAACTGCTTTAAACCCTTCTTTGATGGGCAATTGATGAATAACAATATCGATGGATAATTTGATCATATCCTCATGCGACCATGTAAAGACATCGTCATATTGGGTTAATAATTTGGATATTTCGTTTATTTGGTTGGCGGTGATTGGATCAACTCTTCGAGTGATTGGATCAACTCTTCTTGATCATTTGGGGGTATGTAATCGAAAGTGCATCCGCCGTCTTTGGGCTCCATGGTGCCATTGTGTTGTTGACCTTTGGGAAGTGGATGTCTGGAATTGGGGTGGAATTATTTTGTACGGGTTCCTTCGTTTGGATCCTCATTGATATCCTAATTCAAATTTACCCAAATGTGTTGGTAACTCAATCAGATGTTTAATTCCTTGCCTAATCTTGTCGAGCCCCTGTCCTAGTTGAAACTATTTTTTGTTCATTTCTCGTGCTACTAAATTTACCTCAGGAACTACTCTTGGTTTTAAGGTGGGAGTTCCCAACGGATGATACTGGGCTGTACTGACTTCAAAAGCTTTAAAACTTGCTGGTTCAACAGATTCATCCATTCTTATCATGGGAATATCCTTGTTGGTATGCAAAGGATACCCGAGCTCAATCGATGCTGTCACTAAATTTCCATTGATGATATACTTCAGTTGTTGATGAAGGGTTGAAGGGACAACTCCAATGATGTGAATCCATGGCCTCCCTAGCAATAGCTTGTATCCGGTGGTAATGTTTAATACTTGGAAAGAGATGTCAAAAAGTATAAGGTGATGACTAGTTTTTATACTTATTTATTTAATTCATTTAAACTTGATGATCTTGTGAATTCTTTAGCATTTTAGTTTGTTTTATATGTTTTTATGTTATTATTGTAACATATGGTGTATTATTAATTTTATTTGTTTAAATTGTATTTTAGGTAATTTATATTAATTAAATATATTTTATGTACTTTAATTTATTTTTGGTAGGAAAATATAGCTAGCAGGGGTATTTTGGTAATTTCTAGCAAAGCCACCTCCATAGCAGTGTCTTGCTACCTCCATAGTGGTAGTACAAAGCAGAATCTAGCAGCAAGTGTAATTGATGCGGCGCTCAATTTCTGCTCAAAGGTTCTGCCCAGAAAAATTATAACTAACGCCGCAGTGCTCCCCTGCTACATTCGTGATGGTGGTACTATAGCAAGTGTAACGACCCCGAAATTCGACCCACTTTATTACCTTAAATTTCTTATTTATTAAACATTATCTTCATAATGTCCAAATTTCGGTTCGTTAAAAAATCTTTAATCTCCTTCTTTAATCCATTAATTGACATTACAAAAATCAATTACCAAATTTTTAGGTATAAATTTTTTTTTCTTTTTCTCAATCGTTGTATTAAAATATTTGAATATGTAAAATCCTTATATCTCGATCATAGTCCCTGGATCGCAACCTTCACTTTTTCTTTCTTTTCTGTTACCAATATCTTAAATCTCATCATTCAAAATTTAATATCCTTTCATATCTGCATAACTATTTATTGATTTAAAATTTACAGTCATTTATTTTCATACAAATATTCCTTGTTGCATCGTTCATAATCAAACGTATAATAATTTATAACGTAACAATTAATTTGAACATTCACGGTTCACAATTTAACACTACTCGTCCTATTCAGATCCAACATATATGTACATACAAAATATTCATGTAACCTTGACAAATTATCCACCCTGAATGAAAAATATAACAATAACGTTTCCAACCTTCTAGCCAACTCATCTCTAATTTAATCTGATATTCTTGAAATTTATTTCTTTCCTGCAAAAATGTATATTAAGCAAGTAATGAGCACAACGGCTCAGCAAGTTCAACAGTTTATGCTTCACATAGCGCATACCTTAACATGCTCAGTGTGTGTCATACATCATGTGCTTGTGCTTCTACCATAACAATATATCTCATATATATTCATATCGTTGCACAAAGTACACGTTGTGGTCATATTAATCACGTATCACATAGCACATAATTTTTATACATTTAAAACAAGAATTATATATCATAACAGTCCAACATTTAACATAAAAGGGACTGAAGAACTTGCCTGTATGTCCAATTAATTTAATTGCTAGCTCAAACCTTTTACTCGATTAACCTATGATCATAAAACAATCAAATACTAATTATTTATCCTCTTATGATATTAATTTAATTAATTAATATCATCTCCGGACCAATTATCAAATTATATGGTTAATTCTATTAACCTCGTCCCTTTAATATTAATATAACTTAATATCAAATGCCTTTACTACGGACAACCCGACTCATTGGATAAATTTTAGCGTATTCTGTTGTCCGGGTTTACATTTATTCATTTTCTAATCCTTTAAACTCATTAGATTAATATTTAGAATATTTAAATATTAATCTCCAATATTTAATATTTTTACAAAAATATTAAATTTAATACACAAACATCATTTCTATATTTTTAGTATTTTTCTATAATTTTTAAACAATTTTTAAATATTTATTTCAATTAAAAACAATTCCTGGGGGCATTTTTGTAAATTCCGCACGTTTAGGGATACAACCGGCATTAACAGAAAACCTCAAGGGCATATCCGTAATTTTTCAATGCCAAAGGACACGCTGGTCCTTTCCAGAAAAGGCTGGGGGTAAAATGGTAATTTTAACCCCGAAACTTGGTCGCGAATGGCACGACCCCCTCTTTTCCCGTCTCCGCCTAAGCCAAACGACGTCGTTTGGCGTGGCAGAATCTGCTTCCGCGCATTACGCGGTCATCATTTTCCCCAAGCGACCGAAACGTCGTCGTTTCGGCCCGCGTCTGATAAACTGCAGCCGCGCATTGCGCGGCCAAGCCCAGAATTTTTTTCTTTCTTCTCGCGAACAGTGTACCAACTTTCCCAAAAATAACTCATTTTTTCCCAAAATTTTCACAACATAATACATCCAAAAATCATATAATTCATAACTATACATGCAAAAAAAATTTAGAATAATTATTCTAATTATTTACAATTTTTCACAAAATTTATTTAACACTAATAAATACAAAAATAAACTATATAAATTAATTTTTATACCTCTTCAAGCCAAAAACTTTATTTAAAGCTTGCTCCACACTTGTTGGCACAAAAAATTTCCTTCCTTTTGGCGGCTATGGAGGTTTTCCGGTGGAAGTGGTGTTCGGTTAGTAGGAGAAAAGAGAGAGAAGGTGTGTATTTGTTTTTGTCTCTTTATTTCCTTCCACCCATATATATATATATATATATATATATATATATATATATATATAACATATGTGCATAAATTATTTTTAATAACACCCCTTAAGTCCACCGCCTCTAATCTCCCAATTCGGATAAACCAAAATGCAAGAATATAAATAAAAATGAAAATTTACTACATTATGTAATTATCTCGTGTAATAAATATTTTATATAATGAATATAAAATATTTATTTTAATTTACCAAAATTCATAATATGATTTATGAATAATATTTAGACCATTTTTGGGTACTTTACTTGACAAATTTTGTACACGCATAATAACGTGCATGTAATTATATGAGATAATTTATACTTCCAAAAATCATAAAATAATTCATATAACATATAAAAATTATTTTTCATAATTTTTCACTTCGTTATTTGGACAACATATTACACTAACATGTTCACGTTTCCGAAATATTATTTTTCATAAAAGTCATAATAATTCTATTATACATAAATATAATTTTTAATAACTTAAAACATTCCTTTTTCTTATTTACTATTCAATTTCTTTAATATTTACAATAATTTCTTTATATATAAATTATATAATTTAATATTATATAATTTATATATTTACATTCTCCTTTCTTAATGTTTTTTTCTTAAATTCCTCCATAATTATCAATTAATCAATAATTTCATATTTATTAACTCTCTCATTATTTTAATTCTCTTATATAATTTATCCTTATATAATTTATATAATTATAATTTCCTTTAAACATCACTTTAATTTTCTTATATAAATTATATAATTTATTATTATATAATTTATATAATTACATTTCTTCTTAATAAATTTCTAAAATTTCACCATAATTCTTAATTAAATCTAAAATCAATAATTACAATTTTATCAACTTCCTTATTTGCTTTTCATAAAAAATTGGATTAATTTAATTATTAATCCTTTTACTTCCATAATTAATAACATTTATAATTATCACTTAAACATATTATATATATATATATATATATATATATATATATACACACACACACACACACACACACACACACACACATACACACAAATGTATATATACACATATTTAATTTCATATATTTCACATTACCACTTAACATCATTTAATTTCTGTATCTCCACAACCATTTCTAAATATCCATAATTTCATCAAAGTTTCTCTTATTTTTCATAAATTGTTTTTGAACAATTTATGAATTCTTTAATTGTTTCTATTCAATCACCATTTGTCATCATCTTTATACCGATTTAATTTACCAATTAAATTCCTTTACTCACTTTAAATCACATATAATTCACAAGTAATTTAACAAACTTGATAATTCTGTTAATTAATTTCTTATTTAATTTTATTAAGGAAATTCGAAAATTTGGGTCCTCACATTCTTTCCCCCTTAACAGGATTCCGTCCTCGTAATCATAATTACCGTGATAATACGTATTTTATTTCTAGCAACTTGCTATACTTTTAACTTGATAAATAACAACTATATCCATAATAATCATATTTTACCTCATTAATTTCCATAACTCACATGGATAATCTCATAATGACCATAACTGTTAGAATATTCAATTCTTAACTCAGTTTATAATTTCTTTGATTTCTCATTCTCTGAAACTTTTTATTTCTTTAATCGCATTTACCCAGATTCAATCCACTTATTTCATACTCTCTATTGCACACAATTTATACACTGCACATTCAATGTACTCTTCTTAATTTATATTCATAAATCTTCTTCACATTCCATAAATCATTCCTTAATACCTCTATCATTCAACTCTAGGTTTTAATTGCTAACCTTTTCTTAATTAATCACAATCCTTATTTGAAATTATTCTAAAAATCCTTGGTGTCACATTCACCCCTCCTCCGTAAAATTTCGTCCTCGAAATTTCTATGTACTCATACTTCATTCATTTGTAACATACACAATTTCTTTACATTTATTCCACATATATTTATTTCCTTCCTTTCTCGTAGTTATTGCACATTGCAATTTTCTAATTCACCACATTTCATAATTTATTTACTTCACAATTATTACTTTCATTATCGCTCGCAATCAAATAATACTAACCCATCCTACCATCCAATCTTCATAAGAGTAGAGGAATTCAAAATTTTTTCTATGGAAACTTTCATGTTTTACTGAATGAACACTTATCCCAGTTAACAGTATTTCACTCCCAGAGTACCTCATACTGCAACTCACTAAAATAATGAACTTTTATAATAGTCTGAACATGATCCCGGTTTACAGTACTTTGCTCCCCGAGTACCTCATACTGCAAACCCTGACAGTTGATCAGTCTGTCATTAAAATGATGGATGTTTCACCATACTGTGTTTCTTATGTCAGGTGACCATTCGATCAACCTGCAACATTCTTAATCTTTTTGTTCATCTAAGCCTTAGAATTCATTCAAAATAAATTTGTTTAGTTACAACTTTCAAAGAATACGAAGTCAATACATTTTAAAATTTGTCTTGCTGAATCAAATAGCTTAGACTTGTAATTTTTTTAATGTTTGTCTAGCTAGGTCAATTAGCATAGACTTTCTTTTAACACTTTATAATTCGCAGAAATTTTTAAAACATTCATCATGTCAAAACTTTTCAAAACGTCTACCCGAGTCAAATGGCAATAACTTATAGCTTTGACATACTTTCATAAATCAAAATCATTTATGACTTCATGTTACCGCATCATTTTGACAGCACGTTGAGAATTTCATCGTTGATAATTCCTACACCATACTTTATGGGGTTGAATCATCTTATGACGAAATAGTACCGCACCGTCTCAACAACACGTTGAGCATTCCTTCATTCTTCACATGTACACCGGGCTAAAAGGTGCATGGATGATTATTTTGAAATACCTTTTGATGTAATTTTTTTTTTTTGGTCTAGCTGAAACAAGTAGCATAGACACTTTTTAGATCGCTTAAAAATTTCATTTATATTTTTCAAAACACATTCATGCCAATTTAGCTTAAGGCCAAAAAAATTTGAAGTCTAGCAAAGCTAAAAGAATGGGAATATCCTAAATTCCCTAACATTCACTTTTTGCTTCTTCATTTAATTACTGTATTTATTGCTACGACTATTATTATTTATCATATTAGAATTTTCTATCTACTCCAACTTTTCTATACCCCCGCATAGTTCATCAAACTTGCCACACATTATGAGTCCAGGAACTTACCACAAGAATATGAGTTTAGAAGGTTGTCCTAGCAATATGTAGTCTGAGAACATATCAAAGACTATCCATATGTTGAGGGGCTCAAAACATACCATACGATTATGAGTCATGGACTTACCATATGCATGAGTTTTAAGAACTCGTGCCTAAACTTAATATTAATACCTATTAAAAACTGCTAACGCGACTCTAACATTTCAATGATTATCACATAATAACTAAGGAAACACAAATCCCCTGCCCATACAAAGGATTGTGCAACTCAGTCACCACGTGAGTTTTCAATTGAAATTTCGTACCCAAACTTTCTACCCCCTTATCATAACCTTTCTGTCATTCATGTCTTATCATTCTCTGAATTCTTCTTGTACTATTTTATAGTACCATATCTCTTTATAGCATCAAGCTATACCTTGTTGACCATTAATAGGTCTCTCTATTATTTCACATTCTCACTTGATCCCATCATGACCTGGCTTTACAATCTATTCCTTACTCGCTTCCCTTATCTCGTGATCGTATCGTAGTACGATCCTCTTACCATTCCTGATCATGTTATTATGATCTCTTCCTTTGCTTTTTGGATTACCCTGTCATCTTTAATGCTTGAATCAGGTGTCCCCTGATTTTCTTTGAGATTCATCTTTGAATCTTTTTAATTATTCCTTCAGATATGTTCTTAATTGAACTTATAATTTTCTTAATTTGTTTCATTCAAATCTTTCTTAAGATCTTTATCTCTTTCTTATAATCTTCTATCTTTCATATTTCTTTCACTTTAACCCATATTAGAGAACTATATCTCTTAACTTATATCTTTCTATTTTAATTCCCCCATGTTCATCAAACTTATCACGTATTTGGACTCAGGAACTTACCATAATCATATGGTTGAGGAGCTTGTCCTAGTCAGGCCATAGTCGCTCATTCGCTAAAGGGGCTCCACCATACAATCATGAGTCACAAGCTTACTATACGCTTGGGTTTTCAGAACACGCAACTAACTGTACTCTTTCTTACTTAGGTTATAGCCTTAAGGTATCATTTACCTAAGGTTTATAACCTCTGGCTCTGATACCAACTGTAACGACCCCGAAATTCGACCCACTTTATTACCTTAAATTTCTTATTTATTAAACATTATCTTCATAATGTCCAAATTTCGGTTCGTTAATAAATCTTTAATCTCCTTCTTTAATCCATTAATTGACATTACAAAAATCAATTACCAAATTTTTAGGAATAAATTTTTTTTTCTTTTTCTCAATCGTTGTATTAAAATATTTGAATATGTAAAATCCTTATATTTCGATCCTAGTCCCTGGATCGCAACCTTCACCTTTTCTTTCTTTTCTGTTACCAATATCTTAAATCTTATCATTCAAAATTTAATATCCTTTCATATCCGTATAACTATTTATTGATTTAAAATTTACAGTCATTTATTTTCATACAAATATTCCTTGTTGCATCGTTCATAATCAAACGTATAATAATTTCTAACGTAACAATTAATTTGAACATTCACGGTTCACAATTTAACACTGCTCGTCCTATTCGGATCCAACATATATGTACATACAAAATATTCATGTAACCTTGACAAATTATCCACACTAAATGAAAAATATAACAATAACGTTTCCAAACTTCTAGCCAACTCATCTTTAATTTAGATATTCTTGAAATTTATTTCTTTCCTGCAAAAATGTATATTAAGCAAGTAATAAGCACAACGGCTTACCAAGTTCAACAGTTTATGCTTCACATAACGCATACTTTAAATATTTTATTAAATATGGTTAATTCTATTAACCTCGTCCCTTAAATATTAATATAACTTAATATCAAATGCCTTTACTACGGACAACCCAGCTCATTGGATAAATTTTAGCGTATTCTGTTGTCCGGATTTACATTTATTCATTTTCTAATCCTTTAAACTCATTAGATTAATATTTAGAATATTTAAATATTAATCTCCAATATTTAATATTTTTACAAAAGTATTAAATTTAATACCCAAACATCATTTCTATATTTTTAATATTTGTTTATAATTTTTAAATAATTTTTAAATATTTATTTCAATTAAAAATAATTCCTGGGGGCATTTTTGTAAATTTCGCACGTTTAGGGATACAACCGGCATTAACAAAAAACCTCAGGGGCATATTCGTAATTTTTCAATGCCAAAGGTCACGCTGGTCCTTTCCAGAAAAGGCTGGGGGTAAAATGGTAATTTTAACCCCGAAACTCGGTCGCGCATGGCACGACCCCCTCTTTTCCCGTCTCCGCCTACGCCAAACGACGTTGTTTGGCGTGCCAGAATCTGCTTCCGCGCATGGTGTGGTCATCCTTTCCCCCAAGCGGCCGAAACGTCGTCGTTTCGGCCCGCGTCTGATAAACTGCAGCCGTGCATTGCGCGACCAAGCCCATAATTTTTTTCTTTCTTCCCGTGAACAGTGTACCAACTTTCCCAAAAATAACTCATTTTTTCCCAAAATTTTCACAACATAATACATCCAAAAATCATATAATTCATAACTATACATGAAAAAATTATTTAGAATAATTATTCTAATTATTTACAATTTTTCACAAAATTTATTTAACACTAATAAATACAAAAATAAACTATGTAAATTAATTTTTATACCTCTTCAAGCCAAAAACTTTATTTAAAGCTTGCTCCACACTTGTTGGCACACAAAATTTCCATCCTCTTGGCGGCTATGGAGGTTTTCCGGTGGAGGTGGTGTTCAGTTAGTAGGAGAAAAGAGAGAGAAGGTGTGTATTTGTTTTTGTCTCTTTATTTCCTTCCACCCATATATATATATATATATATATGTAAGGACCCCGAAATTCGACCCACTTTATCCCCTTAAATCTTATATTTAATAAACATTATTTTCATTACGTCCAAATTTCGGTTCGTTAATATATCTTTAACCACCTTAATTGATCCATTATTTAATTTCAAAATCATCTATTATCAAAATTCTCATATAAATTTTTCTTTTTCTTGATTTAATCATTGTATTAAAATATTTGGATATTTAAAATCCTTACATCTCGATCCTAGTCCCTGGATCGCAACCTTAACCTTTATCTTTTCTTTTACTAGTGTCAAACAACTCAACATTCACAATTTAGTATTGTTCATATCCATACAATTTTCTTTGTTTCATAATTCATAATTCATAATTCATAATTCATAATAATTTTCTATCCTGACCATTATCATGAACAATCACAATTCATAATTTAACACTACTCGCTCTATCCAGATCCAACATATATGTACATACAAAATATTAACGTAACCTTGACAAATTATCCCCATTGAATTATAATGTTGAACATATGACAATTACGTTTCCAACCTTCTAGGTAATTCATCTATATCATATCTGATATTCTTGAAAGTTATTTCTTTCCTGCAAAAATATTTATTAAGCAAGTAATGAGCACAACGGCTCAGCAAGTTCAACAGTTATGATTCACGTAGCACATACCTTATCATGCTTGGTGTGTGTCATACATCATGTGATTGTGCTTCTACTATAGCATTATAACTCATATATATTCATATCGTTGCACAAAATACACATTGTGGTCATATTAATCACATATCACGTAACACATAATTTGTATACAGTTAAAACAAGAATTACATATCATAACATTCCAACATTTAACATAAAAGGGATTGAAGAACTTGCCTGACTTCCAGTTATTTAAATTGTTAGCTCAAACCCTTAACTCGATCAACCTATGATCATAAATAATCAAATAATAATTATTTTTCCTCTTATGATATCAATTTAATTAACTAATATCATCTATACTGTAATTAACCCTACCCGACGATTTATTTTAGGGTATCGGGTTAATTATTAATTAATATGGTTAATTATATTAACCTCTTTCCTTAATATATTCATTTAACTTAATATAAAACATCCTCTATACGGACAACCCGGCTTATCGGATAAAATTTAACATATCTGGTTGTCCCAAAATTATATTTAATCATTTACTAAACTTTAAACTCATTAGATTAATATTTAAAATATTTAAATATTAATCTCCAATATTTAATATTTTTATAAAAATATTAAATTTAATGCCCAAATATCATTTCTATAGTTTTAGTATTTTTCTATAATTTTCTATGATTTTTAAACAATTTTTAAACATTTATTTTAATTAAAAACACTTTCTGAGGGCATTTTGGTAATTTTCGCGCCCTTAGGGACATAATCGGCATTAACAGAAAAGGTCAGGGGCATTTTCGTAAATTACGTGCGTCAAGGGACACGGTCGGTATTAACTGAAGAGGCCAGGGGCAAAACCGTCATTGTACCTCGTGACGATCGCCGCGCATTGCCAGCCAAACGACGTCGTTTGCTGGGTCGGTTCCGAAATTCTGGCCGCGCATGGCGCGACCCCTTTTTGCCCCCCCCCCCCCCCCCATACGCCGTCGTTTTAACGCGAACGGCTGAAAAAAAATTGGCCGCCGCACAATGCGCGGGCGGCCATTTTTTCTTCTTCTTCAGCTTCCTTTGGCAATAACCCAAAAATAAAATAAAACACCATTTTTGTTCACAATTTCTCAACATAATTACTTCCAAAAATCATAACATTCATACATATTCATCCAAAAATTATGTAGAACAATTATTTTAATTGTTTACAATTTTTCTACAAAATTAATTTATTACCATAAATACCAAAATAAACTAAATCAATTAATATATACCTTCCTTGGCTTGTTTTTCACATGGAAGACATCAGATATCCCTCCCTCCTTGGTAGCCATGGTGTTTTCCGGTGACATGGGGGTGGTTATGGTGGTGTTCGGGTGAGAGACAAAATGGAGAAGAAAGTTTCTTTTTTTTTTTTCTTTTTTTTCCGCTTTTTGCTTTCCTTTTCCTTTTCTTTTATAACCCACAAGTCTTAACAAATGTTGAAATAAAATTTTTTTTGCCACCGCCTTAATCCACGCATGCAACCGACTTAGACTCTCTCGAAAATTCCAAATTACACATGCATAAATTCTAATTTAATACATTACATAATTATTGCGTGTAATAAATATTTTATATAATGTATATAAAATATTTATTTTAATTCACTAAAAATCATAACATGATTTTTAAGTAATATTAATACCTTTTTCGGTATTTTACTTGACAAATTTTGTACACGCATAACGCCATGCATGTAATTATATAAGGTAATTTATATCTCCAAAAATCATAAAATAAATCATAGGACATATAAAAATTATTTTTCATAATTTTTCACTCCGTTATTTGGACAACATGTTACATTAACATGTTCATGTTTCCGAAATATTATTCTTCATAAAAGTCATAATAATTTCATTATACATAACCATAATTTTTATTAAATTAAAACATTCCTTTTTCTTATTTATTATTCAATTTCTTTAATATTCATATTAATTATATAATTTAATATTATATAATTTATATAAATACATTCTCCTTTTAAATAATTTCTTAATTTCCTCCAACTTTATTCCATTTAATCACCTTATATAAATTACATAATTATTCTTATATAATTTATATAATTATTATTTTCTTCATACCTTATTTTAATTTCCTTATATAAATTATATAATTTATTATTATATAATTTATATAATTACTTTTCCTTCTCAATTAATTCTAAATTTCCACCATAATTCTTAATTAAATCTAAAATCAATAATTACAATTTTATTAACTTCCTCATTCACCATTTATTTAAATTTGGATTAATTTAATTATTAATCCCTTTAATTTTCATAATTAATAACATTTATAATTATTAATTAAACATAACACACATATATATACAAATGTATATATATACATATTTAATTCATGCATTTACATTATCACATATCCTCCTTTAAAATCATAACTTCTGTTCTTCCACAATAATTAAATTGTACAATTTATTGTACATTTACCTGGAATTTCTTTTATTCTTCATAAATTGTATTTACACAATTTATTTACTTTTCAATTATTTTAAATTCACATAATTCATCACCATCTCTGTACAAATTTAATTTACTAATTAAATCCCTTCAAACACTTTAAATTACTTAAAATAATAATTAACTTAAACAACCTTGATATATATATATATATATAACATATGTGCATAAATTATTTTTAATAACACCCCTTAAGTCCACCGCCTCTAATCTCCCAATTCGGATAAACCAACATGCAAGAATATAAATAAAAATGAAAATTTACTACATTATGTAATTATCTCGTGTAATAAATATTTTATATAATGAATATAAAATATTTATTTTAATTTACCAAAATTCATAATATGATTTATGAATAATATTTAGACCCTTTTTGGGTACTTTACTTGACAAATTTTGTACACGCATAATAACATGCATGTAATTATATGAGGTAATTTATACTTCCAAAAATCATAAAATAATTCATATAACATATAAAAATTATTTTTCATAATTTTTCACTTCGTTATTTGGACAACATATTACACTAACATTTTCACGTTTCCGAAATATTATTTTTCATAAAAGTCATAATAATTCTATTATACATAAATATAATTTTTAATAACTTAAAACATTCCTTTTTCTTATTTATTATTCAATTTCTTTAATATTTACAATAATTTCTTTATATATAAATTATATAATTTAATATTATATAATTTATATATTTACATTCTCCTTTCTTAATGTTTTTTTCTTAAATTCCTCCATAATTATCAATTAATCAATAATTTCATATTTATTAACTCTCTCATTATTTTAATTCTCTTATATAATTTATCCTTATATAATTTATATAATTATAATTTCCTTTAAACATCACTTTAATTTTCTTATATAAATTATATAATTTATTATTATATAATTTATATAATTACATTTCTTCTTAATAAATTTCTAAAATTTCACCATAATTCTTAATTAAATCTAAAATCAATAATTACAATTTTATCAACTTCCTTATTCGCTTTTCATAAAAAATTGGATTAATTTAATTATTAATCCTTTTACTTCCATAATTAATAACATTTATAATTATCACTTAAACATATTATATATATATATATATATATATATATATATATATATACACACACACACACACACACACACACACACACACATACACACAAATGTATATATACACATATTTAATTTCATATATTTCACATTACCACTTAACATCATTTAATTTCTGTATCTCCACAACCATTTCTAAATATCCATAATTTCATCAAAGTTTCTCTTATTTTTCATAAATTATTTTTGAACAATTTATGTATTCTTTAATTGTTTCTATTCAATCACCATTTGTCATCATCTTTATACTGATTTAATTTACCAATTAAATTCTTTTACTCACTTTAAATCACATATAATTCACCAGTAATTTAACAAACTTGATAATTCTGTTAATTAATTTCTTATTTAATTTTATTAAGGAAATTCAAAAATTCGGGTCCTCAGAGCAAGTCAGGGATCAACCTTTTTAAGTCTATTTTTTCAGGCCTAAATTATAACTCTCATTTTCCTTATTTCATTTGGGGCTGAGAGAGAGAGGCTGGGGTTTGAGAGAAGAAGAGGGAATGAGGATTTCCATTATGGAAAATTTCCTAACCTTGGATTCTTGATCCCTCAACTTCCTATTTTTTGAATAGAAATGAAGAAGATGAAAAGCAAGCAAGGTTGCCATTGATGGAAGCCATAGATGAGGGAGCTTGGAGGTTTTGTTTGGATGACAACAAGTGTTATCTTCTATTTCTTTATTATCTTTGTATTTCGTTGTATGGTGAATTCTTGTGGATTATGTAATGAATATTGGTTAAACTTCTAAATTGAATCTAATTATGCTTTGAAACCTAAATTGTTGTGTAAATTGATTTTTTCTCTTTTGATGGGCACCATATGGATTGGTTTATCATATTATATGCTTCATTTAACAATTAATTACAAGTGATTGATTTGGGGAACCTATATGATATTGGAAGATAGATTATAGGTTTGGACCCAAATATGATAACATGTGTTGTGTAATTATTTTTAGGAGTGTATGTATGATTTGCTTGTGGGATAGATATATACTTGCATGTCGCGTGTAGCTAATGTGAGAATTTGTGCTTTAAAACCCTGCTTATGTTAGTTCTCACAGAAATATAGTGAATTATCTTGCTTGTATTGTTCTTGTCTGAATTCTGTCAAATTAGATAGGCTTGGATGGGATATGCTTATTTGGCTATCGAAAGATGCCCTTAAGTACTATCATATTCTCGATTGACAATTCGACAGCTTAATAAGAGAGTTAGGAGATTTAAATGACATATTTAGAGAAATTGCAGGCTTAGGTTCACCTATCATTAAATGCTTTCTAGTTTAATTGTTAATTTTCATTATTTCCTTTCCACTTACCTAATTCAATCAAATGTTTAACTAAGAGTGGCTTGATGATGAATCGGTACTTGAAAACCGTTAGAACTAATTCCTCGTAGGATCAATAATTTACTTTCACTTTATTACTTGTTGACTGCGTATGCTTACACGTTATTCATTTAAACAAATTCGAGATTGAAATTTAACTAATAAATAAAATGTAAATAAACCGTTCCGATTTCGACCAACATAAGGCCCAATCTCCATAAGTAGCTCAATTTCTCCCATGGTATCTATTCTTCATTCGTTAAACGCTCTTACTACCACAGGGCTATTTCGAATCTGATTTGGTTTGGTGTTCATCCTTTCCAGAGTGTCATATGGGCAAATATTAAGGGCTGATCCGCCGTTAATCAATACTCCACCCAAAACATAGCTAAACGATATGATGACTATGTGTGGGAGCTTTTGATGCCCTGTCCCTTCAGATGGTACATCGTCGTAAAAAAAAGATATCACATTATTATCCAAGATAAGTCCAACCAGATGAACAAACTTCTCTGTATCTATTGTTTTGGGTAAGTATGCCTCCTTTAACACCTTTATCAAAATTTGACGGTGGTCTTCAAAAGCTAATATCACATCTAAGATAGAAATCTAAGTTGGTGCTTCTTCAAGCTTTTTCACAATTTTCACATCTTTGTGCTTCATCTTCTCTAAAAATTTGACTGCCTTTTCCTTGGGCACACCTTCATCGGCCTTTTTCACCTTTTTCGTTACTCGTATTGGCAAGTATAGGGGATTGCCTTTTGGTAACACAGCTGTGCATTCAAGATTTTCTTCTAGACTAGTTCCATAATTCCAAGGAACCGCCTTTAGACTGACTGCAGATACTAGAGGTTTAGGTGCAGATAATTTCACCAGTCATGTTTCCACTTCCTTTGCTATCCCTCTGACTTCAATTGTTTCGTTCTGCCCATGGTCCAAGTTTGTGATCATGGTCACAATAGCTTCCGCATTTTTACCTTTGACGGATGGGTCAAAACCTTCAACCCTATTACGTCTTCTCTTCAAGTGATAATTTCAATGTGACTCGCTATCTTTAGATTACCGCTTTCGATGGGATCTTAATTTTTATGCTGTAATGCCCAGCATTCCTCCGTAGCATGCCCGAGAGAGTTAGAATGATACAGAAATATCTTAGTAGGGTTATATATTTTGGCTTAAGGATTTGAAGGGGGTAACAACTCTGTGATCTTCTTTTTATCAATGAGCAAATGCAGAATCTCTTCCTTGGATTTGTTCAATGGGTAAACTTTCTTTCTCTTACAAACGATTCTTGGCTCATTTTTTGTTGGGCTTGTAAAGTCCCTTCCATTCAATTGATGATTTTCCTCAGCATTCAACTGCTTTGATTCCCTTGTTATTTTTTCTATCCATTTTTGTCGTTCCCTCAACTGTATTTGATTGCCAACCATCACCGAAACTATTTTAGGAGCCATCGGGATTGAATCGGGGGTGTCTTCCCTCTATACCCTAGCTATTTGACTCTTAAGTTGCCGAGTGAGCTGATGTTGATATACGATTAAATCTGCCAGTCAATTTATCTAATGTCGGATCATCCCGAGTTGTTGTATTATGACTTTATTCTTCTTCGGGTGTTCCTACAGTAAAGTCATTGGCTCAAGTTTTAGAGGATGCTCCTTAATTCTTCTTAAATATTTTGGGTTTTCTCCCATGCTTCTAACCCCTATTATATTCACACTCTCCATGTTGTGTTGTGGGAAAGGATTAGCATGTACGTTAGGCTGTTCTGGCTCTTCGACCATGATCTCCCCACTGTCTATTAGATTCAGTATTTTTGTGCTTTAGAGACCAACACTCTTGTTGTCGTGTCTAGGTGATCCGGAGTGATAGGCACAACACTTTTTAGGGTTATATCTTTTCCCCTTAAGATCGACGAGTAAAAGAAGTTCGGTAATCTTCTTTTGAGCTAACAATAGGGTCAACACATTCTCAAGAGGATCTCCTAAAAGAGTGAATTTTCAATTACTTATGTACTCAACCTTCTTTGGGTGTTCTTAAGTTTGGGGGAATATCGGTTATTGCAGTGATGGCTTACTTGATTGCATTATAATGGGCATGCTATTGCTGACTTTCTTAGATTGCCCTTGCAACACAAAAGATACTTCTTCTTCCCTCTTCTTTTGGTTTCTTCTCGAGGCACTCGCATAGTTTCCTAGTTAAAGTTGTTCGACAACTGCTTCCAATGTTGTAAAGTCTTGGATTTTTCCAGCCTTAAGGCCCATCTAGGCCATCTCACCATGTTTGATCATTTCTGATAAGAGCATACCAATGCCAGCCAACACTCGTTCGTAATAAGGGGTCTCTTGGATAATGATGAAAGTCATCACCATTTCATTAACATCCATCAGAGGGTTTACTTGAGAGGCTAACCTTTGCCACCTCTATGTATATTCTCGAAAGGGTTCGTTAGGTTGATTTTTCACTTCCGTCATTTAAGATCGATCTGGCGCCATATGAGACTGAAAGGTGTACTGAGTTAAAAAGGCGTGGGTCGTGTCCTCCCAATTATGGATTTTTTCATTGTCTAGTCAGGTATACCAAGTCCTTTCTTCCCCTGTGAGGCTTTTATGGAATAGATGCATCCTCAATCCTTCATATTCGGCATAAGCACCAAGTTCCCCGATGTAAACTTTCGAGTGAGTATACGGGTCGCCCGATCAGTTATATTTTTCAAATTCAGGAATCTGGAATTTTTTAAGATAGCGGGTACTAAAAAAGATGCATAAATCTGAGTAGTTAACACTGCCATGGATTCCAATTCCTTTTATGCTCTTGATGGTCTCTTCCATTTGTTTCATTTTCTTTAGGATCTCTCCGATCTCATTATCTTCAGGAACATCAATGATTCTCTTTTGCTAAACGTTGTTAGGAATATTCTTTGTGCATTTACTCCCCAACTAAAATATAGGCGGCGCAATCGACGTATCATTGACCTTAAGAGGTATTGGATCTTTTCCTCGAGAGGGTGACTCAGGAGGAACATTGACTTTTGGATTTTGAATGACTTTACATTGTTCTTTCAAAAGATTAGCCATCTCGGCTATCTATTTTTTGAAACTTTCGAACTCCTCTCTTGAGATGAAGGTTAGAATAGGGTGTTGGCACCTCTGATGTGACACCCTCAAATTCGGGTTCCATAACCTCGTGTTTAGTGCTCACAATCCAAAACATAATAATAACTAAATGCATAAATGTTTCTTATAAAAAATGACTGCAATCCCAAGGTCTTCTAACCTTAATATAAACAGTACATATCTTAAGGGATTACAAAAGATTTATAAACTATAATTACATCTTAAACAATTAATCTATCTAACATACAATAATCTAATCCTTGGCTCTTCCCTTGCCCTTGTCCTTCTTGGAGCATTTAGGCTTAGCTGAAAAATGATTCATGATATAGCAAGGGTGAGCAACTAATTTGCTTAGTAAGTTTAAGAACAATTAATAAAAGATATATTATGATTGAATGAGAAATAACTTCAGAGATTTCAACAATATAATAATTGTGAAAGAACAATAATTAAATTTCAATTAAAAGAATTAATTGAGTCTTTACTGCTAAGTGGACTCAAAGGACCATGAACTAATACTTAAGGTAAATCAGATATTTGTCTGACCTTTTATTGTTTTAGTACTTGAGGGGATCAGCCTCTTGTACCCCATGTATATGCATAACATTCAAACATCTTGTGCAAAGGTCAGTTTCACAAAATATAATCCCCTTATTTAGGGTTGTTCATTCTATGTTTTACTATAAGAATCCACACTAACCAAAGGTTTGGATAAACTTTTAAAAGTATTCAAGTTAATTAATTTATACATGCAGTATCCAGCCGAAACAATTAGCTTAGACATTTTTAAACAGTTCATGAATCAAAGAACTATAAAGCTTCAAATGCACTATGTGCGAATTCATAAACAATATGGATGTGGATTAATTTTTAATAATTGAACCACTTAAACTCTTGCAAAAATAAATACAAGTTTAGGTATAGAAAACTGACCTCATTTGTTGATTACAGCTAACCAATAGAATTTAATATCCTTTGAACAGACCTAACAATTAATCAGGTTAATCTTTTAATTAGTATCATATCTAAATTCATATAATAACCTCTATACATCTTAATTTACTAACACTTAATCAAATAATTAAATAATTAAGGATATATTAAACACTTAGAAAATATTATCATCATTTGATAATATTTTAAGTCACATAGAACCTATATTAATCATTTAATATAGTTTAAGCTTCTATATAATATTATTAACTATTTAATAATATTTTATTAAACTAATAATATTATTAATCATTTAATAATATTTTATTCATTTTCTAATATTATTATTTATTTAATAATATTTTATTCACTTGCTAATATTATTATTCATTTAATAATATTTTATTCATTTTCTAATATTATTATTCATTTAATAATATTTTATTAATTTCTTAATATTATTAATCATTTAATAATATTTTGTTTATTTTCTAATATTATTATTCATTTAATAATATTTTATTTATTTTATAATATTATTATTCATTTAATAATATTTTATTTATTTTTTAATATTATTATTCATTTAATAATATTTTATTAATTTCTTAATATTATTAATCATTTAATAATATTTTATTCATTTTCTAATATTATTATTCATTTAATAATATTATAATTATTTAAAACTTGTTAAATATTAATGTTATATAAAATTATATTTTTTGATCCATTTCATTTTTAAAATATCCGACCCGACCCGGTTAATAAACGATTAATTTTCAAACATTCTGGACCACCGCTGCAGCAGTGACTCGCAGAGTGTTTCACCACTGTGGCCTGTGAGACCTACCGTTGCGGCGGTAGTTCTGATTTTCAAACCCTAATTTTTTTCACTTTAATTTCTTTGGTTCAATCTTTTATAAAATAAAACATACACGTCCAAAATACACCAAATCAGTTTTGTTATCTTCCTAACTTCTTGTTTTTCAACATTTCATGGTTCGATCTCGTTTTCAAAAATGTTTTTGACATAAAATTCAAGATAGATTACTGTAGGGTTTCAAAATGACATAGTTTGCGATAAAAGCCACAACTTTATCATTTTTTCATATTTTTGAGAAATTCAAGTTACGTTATCTTTATAACTCATACATATAACTTTCTAGCCATCAAAATCAAATAACCAACTTTTACATTTCAAACTACAATTATTTATAGCACATAACTGATTAGGGTTTTACCGGTAAAGTTTTATATGCACATTTCTTCTAATTACTTACATGCCAAACATATTAGTGCACATATTAAACACACTAACTCATGAATCTTTATATATATCGAGGATCTAGCCTTATAGAACATCAAAATAAGTTTTGAACCATTAAAAACATATTTTGACCATTTAAATTATACATAGACCATAGAAATGAAATGATGAAAGTATAGAATACTTTTCAACCTCCTAGATTTGGATGTTCTTCTTCTTCTTGAGATAAACTTGGGTAAAGACTCCACCTTGAATAATCTTTAGCAACTTCCTTGGTGAATTCTCAAGCTCACAAATGTTCTCTCTATTTTCTCTCTAGGAAACTTTTTTTTTTCTCTCTTGGTGATTCTAGCAAACGACTAACCAATATAACCAATAGGTGAAGCATTCTATTTATAGCACTTTGGTAGCACTTCATTAACTTTCCTAATCAACTAACGTTAGTTGATTAAGAGCTTAAGTGAACTTACTATTTGATGGATTGACTATATGATTGACTAGAATTGGTGAACCACTAAAGTTTTATGTGCAAATGAAGCAACTTTGATCAACAAGCCACCCCCATCTGGGGCCCCCAAAGTATCGGCCAAAGTGGCCTATTTTTGCCCCATTTTTGCTTTATTTTTCTTGTAATTGTATACATATATATATATATATATATATATATATATATATATATATATATATATATATATATATATATATATATATATATATACATACATTGACCAATTTTGACTTTGATTTGGGCTCCACTTTGGATCAATTAAATCATTTTATTGGGCACATTCATTTAATTTATTTGGGCTCAATTTATTCATTCCATTTGGGCTAACATTTAACTAGCACATGCTACATTTAATTAACATAAGCATTGGGCTAGTTCAATTATAACATGGACCATCAATTAATTATCTTCATGTACTTACTAGGTTAATCTTATTGAACCTAGTTTAATAATTCATTTGGACTAAAAATATAATACAATTAGATTTGCTTTAATTAATTCTACTACCTTGCTACATTATTAGATTTATATATATATAAATCATGTAAATGCCCAATCAATTAGTACAAATTTTATTTTTTTAATTCATTGATAATTATTTAATAATCATCATTACAATGAACTTAGAATTCGTAGTTATTACATCTGACACTTTTATTGGCCGAGTTCTAACTTTCCTAGATCGTAATCAAGTCTGCAGACCAATCTTGGGGAAACAAACAAAGTAATCAAGTTAGTTTTGAAACTAAAAAATGTGGATGCGTGCATATGCATATTCATTTTTTTAGGGTTTTTTTTCAATCTTTTTGTACAAAACAACGTTAGTTATTTTTGTTATGACAGGATGTAGAAAAAAATGATATATAAATCGGATGTGAAGTGCTTAATAACTTAAAGAGTGATAGGACATAAAGAAACTGTAATGACCACGAATTCTATATGTCATTATAATTGTAATTTTTAAATAATTAGTAATGAATTAAAAAATTTGTACTAATCAATTGTGTATTGATGTAATTAAATGAATATACTTATGTATGTGTGTATTTATTTAATAAGGAAGTAAGGTAATAGAATTAATTAAAGCAAATCTAATTGGATTATATTTTTAAGTCCAAATGAGATATTAAACTAGATCTAATTAATTAACCAAGTAGTCCATGTATTGAATTAAATATCGGTTCCTGTTATAATTAAACTAGCCCAATGTTTGTTTTAATTAAATGTAGCATGAGTTAGTTAAATGAGAGCCCAATGGAATAAATAAATTGAGCCTAAACAAATTAAATGAATGACCCCAACACATTTAATTCTTAAGTCCAAAGTGAAACCCAAATGGAAGTCAAAATTGTTCTCTCTCTCTCTCTATCTCTCTCTCTCTCTCTCTCTCTCTCTATATATATATATATATATATATATATACACACTACAAGAAAAAGGCTCAATTCCGACGAAAATTTTCGTCGGAAATATACCTATTCTGTCGGAATTATAATATTATCGACGGAAAGTTCGGTCGATGATTCGGACGAAAATAACTGCTTCGGGATTAATTTCGTTGAACATTCGGTTGAAAATAAATAATCCCCGACGTCTTCTCCCCATCGCAGTTTTCTTCAAAATTCATATATGTCTGACATAATATATTCCGTCGAAAATAAATAATTCCGTCGGAATTTTAATATATATTTTCGACGGAATTTCCGTTAGAAAAGGCACTCCATCCGTCGAATATAATCAGTTAATTTCGACGAAAATTTTGTCGTAATAATTTCATTCCGTCAGTAATAGTCCTTCCGATATTTAGGAAATTAAACATTTAATGCAATAATTCCGACGGATGTTCCGTTGTAAATACCTAATTCCGTCGGAAATACTAGTTTTTTTTAAAAAGGTTCTTTTTGCTTTTTTCAATGCTAGATTTTAAAACCACATTTTTTGTACCTGCAAACCTGCTTTATCCTAACAGCACAACAACAATCCATTCTTTATGTTCACACACTTGATATAAATATAAACGACGACACATTATAAAATAAATTATCGTACTTTACAAAACTAAACAAAATTACGATGAATTACAATCAATTAAGCTAAATTAAAGTAAGTACAACTAAATTATAATCTACAAATAATCATCGCCCGGAGATCTACGGTTCTGCTGTGGTGTATGAAAATCATCGTTGTCACCCCCCCCCCCCCCCCCCGCTCGCGATCGGCATCGCCAGCATGCTCGAAATTGTCATCCTGTTAATACAATTACAAATATCAGTCATTAGTCCGTACTTGAGACAAAAATTAATAGTTAAATATTTTTTGCAGAACATATAGAATATACAACTTAAATTGTATAAAATACCTGTGCAGTCGGGCACTGAGTCAGCATCAGGCCAAAAGCCTCCAAAAACAGGGTAGTCACCATCCGAATCACCTCATCTCGTATCACGGCGAATTGCTTTGGAGATATGCCCGTACTCTCGACACTGGCCCCTGTTGCAACGTCCTGAGCAAGTTGGTGAAGACGAGCACTGGTAGGTAGGATCTGACTACGGAATATCGGATTCGTACGAAACGTCTCCGACACCGCCGCCATAACCCGCTGGAACAACGCATCGTCCAAGCCAGCGCCCGTATGAGATTGTCTAACATATCCTTCCGAACGTTGGCTAGAACTTGCAATATTAAATATAACAAAAAAAAAAAAAATTAAATATCAATATAAATTTTGAATTATCGAGCAACATACTACAATAAATACCTTCGATCAATGTATATGTCGGCACCCTCGGTAGCTCCAACACTCGATATCTGCTCGGCACCCTCGGTAGCCCCAACACTCGATATCTGCTCATAGTGCTACTAGGGGGATCTTGAGACGCGACCCAAAGAGCCATCTCCTCATCCCTAGATAAGCTAACGTCGAACGGAGGGATGGTAGAATCTCCCCTAGCAGCCTACAACTCAGCTACACGCTCGTCCCGAAGGCTCTGAAATCGGTCCTGCAATTTTTTATGTATATGGTAGTTTATTGACTTATTTAATTAAGTACATGATACTAATTATTACATAACTTTATAAAAACTCTTACTCGTATAGCTGCAGCTGCCTGTGACATAGTACATTTCTTTAGCGTGTGGGCTCTATCCCAGAACTCGATCATGGTGGAAGGTCGTCCTAACTCACCGCCCATGACCTAACAAATAAAATTTTAATTTATCATTTATTTAGTACATCTTTTTATGAGAATATTAAAGTAAACTAAGTATATACATACCGATTTTACTTCTTCAAATGACCGTGAACCCATAGTATGTACTACTCGGAGCTGGCTACGATTTTTCTTCATTTGTTCTGATTTTTTTTGGAAGTCGTCAGCATCCCAATGAGTACACATGACCTCCCATGCTGCATCTGAGACAATAGGGGGCTGATGGTCTCGAATAGTAGTCCTGGGCTGGTCTACAACTGCCCGGGCAGCCCTATGTCTCATCTCGTACAATCAGCCGGCGTAGTTCTTCGTGACATGCGCAATAATAACACCGTCGCCTGTCGCCTGAGAGATGCCCTCCTCATATCTAAAATAAATCTAAGAAAACAAACTAACTTATCAGAAAAAATAAATTGAATGTGTAAGTAGTATGTACGTATACAGTTTAAATTATTTAAAATAACTTACGTGAAATTCACATAACACGGTATCCATGAATGAGGCATCATGTTGCACGTACTGCGTAAATCGCATGCAGCCAATGAGGAGGTGTGTCAGACATATGGCGTGTAAAGTGGCTTTAGCCACAAGATCCATAATACTACAAAACAAAACAAAGAACGCAAAGTTATGTTTATTGTTTTACAAAATAAATTAATTCAATTTAACATAACGCTATTTTACACTTACTGCGCAAAGCCGACATCTACGCGGACAATATGCACACCAGCTGGCGGGCAACCAAATAACCCGAGGTTCGTCCCTCGAGGACGTCATCGAGCAGTATATGTAAGTAAAATTGAATAATTAAAGTTAATAAATCAATTCCCAAAACATAACCTGCAAATAATAAGCAAAACAAATTAATATTTAAGAAAATCTACTACCTGATGATGATGACCCGTCCTGAGTTCCGTCAGAGGATCCTGCACGACCACCACCGCGATGACCGCTACCACTGTGCTTAGCCATAAATGTACTACTGAAATACAAAAATAAAATGCAATTAATATGCAGTTAATTAATTAGTTAAATAAAATATACTTCTTAAGTTTATATTTAATATGTCGTCAAACCCATCAGAATCATTTTCATAGTCATCCTCGGATTCTGACACGACTTCTTCATTATCAGTTTCGTCATCAACCACGTCTTCCTCGACTGCATCATTATCGGGTACGTCTTCCTCGACTTCATCGTCAACCACGTCTTCCTCGACTTCATCATTATCGGGTACGTCAATGACATCTACCAACACATCGTCGTTATGTAGGACTACCTGATTGGATTTGCTAACATCATCCTGCAATGGCTCATTTATCCGAGACATATTAGTATCATCAAATGGACGAGTCTTTGTTGTGACAACTGTATACCAGGGACTTTTACAATTTACTACATTAGATGCGTAATAAACTTGAGTCGCTTGCTGGCTAATACGAATACGTCAGCAGAATGTAACTTTGACTTTATATTTACTGTGACAATTCTGTTACGATAAACTTTAACACCCTTCTCTGTATCAAACCAACGACATTTAAATGTAACTACCTTTTTACCCCTAGGATAATTGAGCGTAATTACTTCCCCTAAACGTCCATAATAATTGGACTCCGAATCTTGGTAACAACTGCCCAATACGACAATACTAGAATTGACTGAAGTCGGTTCATTTATGTCATCGACATTAAATCTATACCCATTGACGATACAGCCGGGAAATGAACTAATCAATTTGTAAGTTCCTTCGATGACATCTTTAAAACGCACATAATTGTTGTCTTCTGCAACCCTTCTCTTAAACCACTGTTGAAAATTTGTAGTCGTGAATGATTCCAACTATACTGCACTTTAGCTCGGGTTTAAAGCACATGCTTCGTCTTCAAATGCACTGAAACAGTTATAACACGATTTAATTTTAGGCTAGGCTTTTAAAAATAAAATTTTTATAAATACTATGTACTTACGTTATGTATGACGATACTTCAGGCATATTTAGGAGCACATATGTAGACATAATTTTCAAATCTTTTTCGCTTAAGTACGTCATCGTCTCATGGCCAAATGGTTTAGCCGGATAAGAAAATACAGCTAACTCATCAACACATGAGTGGACTCCGACGACCTCATTTCGACTTAAACGATTGTGTTTCGTTGTGACAACATCTTCAAAATACAATGAGCTGAAGTTGACAAGCTCTTCCTCCGTGAACCGTTCAGCAATAGAACCCTCTACACGAGCTTTATTCTTTACTTTTTGCTTTAAACGACGCATGTACCTAAAATACATTAATTAAGTTCACAAACATTACGAATATGAGTTATGAATATCATCAAAAAAGAAATGTAGACGATAATACCTCTCAAACGGATACATCCATCGATATTGCATAGGTCCTCCATGCTTAAGTTCATATGGCAGATGAATAGGCAAATGCTCCATCGAGTCAAAAAACCCCGGAGGAAATATCCTTTCTAACTTGCACATTGTCAGGACTATATTTTTCTCCATTTGCTCCACGTCAGTATAACTTATAACCGTTGAACATAGATCTCGAAAGAAATTTAAAAGTTCAGTTAAGGCGTCTACAATTTTTCTGGGTAACATCTCGCGAAATGCAATTGGCATCAACTTCTGCATGAATACATGACAATCATGACTTTTAAACCCAGTAATTTTCAACTGTTCAACCTTACTACAATGACATATATTAGAAGCATATCCATCTGGGAGCTTCAACGAACTTATCCATTTGCAGATGTATTCAACTTGTTGCTTGGTTAAACAGAATGGAGCTTTAGGTTTTGAGTTGTTATGTCGAAGTCATAAATTAGGCCATATGTTAAGTGCCTCTAGATCTTTCCGTGCATTGTCGTTGTCTTTTGTTTTACCACTCGCATCTAGCATACTATAAAACAAGTTCTTAAACACATTCTTTTCTGTATGCATTACATCTATACAGTGACGGACTGAAAGCGACTCCCAGTACGACAACTCGAAGAACATGGGCGAATGCGTCTAGTTATGAGCCTTGACGTATCCTAGTGCTCTATATTTACTGTGCTCTTTCCCTGGTGGTGGAAATTTAAGATCGTTTAGCCAACCGAAAACCTCGCTGCCTGACAATCGACCGACAACCCCCTTTTTCTTTGTTTTTCTATTAAACTATGTCGACATCTTTATATAACTGTGATCAGTAGGCAAGAATCTACGAGCAGTACCAAAGAAACTAATTTTTCGCTCATGTTTTAGATGTGTGCCTCGCACATCCCCCACACAAACTGGACATGACAACTTCCCGTGAGTCGACCACCCACTGATCATCCCAAATGCCGAAAAATCAGTGATAGTCCACAACAAAGCTGCCTTCATCAAAAAATTTTGCTTTATTGATTTGTCATAAGTCTGCACCCCCGTCTCCTACAGCATCTTAAGTTCATCGACTAACGGCCTAAGATACACGTTTATGTCCTTTCCAGGACTCTTATTCCCCGGTATGAGTAAAGTCAAGAACAGATACGGATCCTTCATGCACATTAACGGTGGAAGATTGTAAGCTACCATGATCAATGGCCACACAGAGTATGGTTGACTAAAATTATTAAATGGACAAAACCCATCCGTAGGCATGCCAAGCCTGACATTCCTATTTTCCTCAGGAAATTGAGGAAAATTTAAACTTCTTCCACTCATCTCCATCTGCGGGGTGAGACAACTGACCAGGCACGACGTCCCTTATTTTATGCTAAGTCATATGCGCTGCAGTGTGGGTCGACATGAATAGACACTGAAGTCTCGAGGCAAGAGGAAAATGCCTTAAGATTTTTTTAGGCACACGCTTAGTTTTCCCCCTACGTTTAATTGTCTTGTAACGAGGCAGGTTGCAAATGTCACACTGCAGTTTATCTATGTCAGCCCTATAATATAACATGCAATCCTGCTCACAAGCCTCGATCTTTGTATACCCCAAATTTAAACCCTTTACCATCTTTTTAACTTCATAATAACTTCAGGGCAGAGTGTGACCCTTTGGTAAGAACTCGTTGATAAGCCTAAGCAACTCATTGAAACTTCTCTCACTGTAGCCATGCTCATTCTTGAAGTGTAAGAGCTTCGTCACTGCAGATAGCCTGGTGTGCTTATCATTTCTATCGTACAATGGGACAGCAGATTCAGATAGTATATTGTAAAAGGCTGCTGCTGTGTCCTTTAGCTCTTGATGACCAGTTATTGATGAGTGCTCATTTACACTCCAATCAATATCGTTAGGGCCATACGCATCAACCAACATCTCCACGGCATCATAACTATCATCGTATCGATCGTAGTGAATTGGTTGGCCTATACTGTCACTTATTTCGCTGAACTCAGTTGACTCTCCGTGATGAATCCATAGAGAATACCCATCTACAAACCCACGCGAATACAAATCGTACTTAATGTTGTCGGCTTTCTTCCAAATCAGGTTTTTACATTTGAAACACGGGCATCTCATCTTTCCGTTAGAATTATCAGCATGTTCATTGGCAAAATTTAAAAATTTGGACACCCCATCACGGTACTCAGGCAGTAATCCTATACCATCAACCGGTATTCTACAGTACATCTAGCTCCGGTCGTCTGACATATTTAACTGAACAATACGATGTATCAAATTAACTAGGGTGCTTAGTGTATGTGTGTGTATTCATGATTCCTACATGACTTCACCTTCTAAGTATACGGGTTAGGCTTCTATTCCGTTCCTAGATGTCTCTCCTCACTTGTGCCAACACCGTGAGCACGTTTTTTCTGTTTCAAAGAAATTTCAACAGCACCTCCCCATGGTCTCTAAGTACACGAAATAGACCACGTCAACGTAGGCTAAGTATGTACTCAGAGAACATGTAGAGATATCAGCGAAAAGTCCCCAAAATAAATAAAACGTACTCAAATTGTTGGCACAAACCTAAGTGAGAGACATAACATCTAGCAACAGTCCCAGACGGGTGACTATTTGGCATTCACTCCTAGTGAGTGAATGTCAAACGAATTTCTAAGCTCCTAACCAAATTACATGCACAAGTGATTGAATTTATTAAACGAATTTTTTGGGTACAACGCAATTGAATTTCTAAAATCGTAACGAAACTGCATGTACAACGGATTTGATTAAATTGAGAGTATTCCATATTCACCCGTTACGAGTGAATGTCAAACGAGAAACGTTAAATTAATTTTATTTTATTTTATTTTATTTTATTTTGGTTTACTTAATTTACTTTATTTTCATTGTATTTAATTTAACTTAGTCTTATTTAATTTATTTTATTTTACTTAATTTAATTTATTTTTTCTGAATTATATTTAATTTCACTTAATTTTATTTAATTTAACTTAATTTATTTTTTTAATTATATTTTAATTATATTAAATTTAACTTAATTTAATTTAAATTAATTATACATGATACAATTTTATTATATTAAATTAATTTAATTATATTTTATTTTAGTTTATTTTAATTGTATTTAATTTAACTTAGTTTAATTTAATTGAAATGTAATTATGTTTCTTTATTTTATTTGACTTTATTTATTTTATTTTAATTATATTAAATTTAACTTAATTTAATTTAATTATATTACATTAATTTTATTATAATAAATTAATTTAATTATATTATATTTTAGTTTATTTTATTTTACTTAATTTAATTATTTTTTTCTGAATTATATTTAACTTCATTTAATTTTATTTAATTTCTCTTCATTTTATTTTATTAAATTATATTAAATTAATTAATTTTATTTAATTAATTTAATTATATATTTATGTTAGTTCATTTCATTTTATGTTATTATTACAAAACTAAGTAAATACTACTTAGCTTATTTTAATATTGACAAATTAGGAAAATATATAAATAGATGTAGGGCCCACAAATATTGCATTTGAATAATTTTAATAGAAATTCCGTCGAAACTACACAAAATAATAACCATCAAGGACATATCACAAAATAATAAATCCACATATTGATTTTAATTTTCAGAACACAAATTAATTTCACAATATATATATATACCTTAGTATTCGACGGCAACGGAGGGGCAACGGACGGCGGCAACGGACGGCGGCAATGGAGCTGGCCACGGACGGCGGCAACAGTCGACGGTGGCAACGGGCGGTGCAAACGGTCGGCGGCAACGGACAGAGGGGTGGGCCGGAGGTGATGTGAGGTCGAAGGCGCCGGAAGGGAGAGAGACAACAGCAGTGAGAGGTGAGAGAGAGAGAGAGAGCGACAGCAAGAGAGAGAGAGAGAGAGAGAGAGAGAGAAGAAATAAAAGTGAAGCGTCTGGGGGAAAAAGACAATCTGTAAGGGTTTTAATTTATTTTCAATGGAATATTCCGTCGACATTAGGTCCGTCGAAAATAAACTAAAATCGACGGATATTCGGTCGATTATATGTGTGTATTCCGTCGAACTTATATTGACTGGACACAGGAATTTTGGCACCAACGGGGCCTTATAATATCAACGGAATTCTGTCGACTATAGCTTATTATCGACGGAAATAAATTCGACGGACTATTCCGTCGGAGACAATTCCGTCGGAATTGTCCGCGTTTCTTGTAGTGATATATATATATATATATATATATATATATATATATATATATATATATATATATATATATATATATATAAGCTATAAAAAGAAATCAAAATGGGGGGGGGGGAATTCTCCATTTGGCCGACACTTTGGGGCCCCACAAGGGGGTGGCTTGTAGCTGTTGGTTGCTTGAAAAATCTTTTTAAGGACTAAGTGGTTCAACCACTCCAACAACCCTAGTCAATCACCTATTCAATCAACTAGTCAATCTATTAAATAGTAAGCATAAATTAGCTTCTAATTACATAAATACTAGTTGATTAACGAGTTCATGAAAGATTACCAATTTTCTATAAATAGAGTCCTTCACCAATGCCTAGTGTTAGTTAGTCAATTGTTAGAACACCAAGAAAGAAAAGAGAAAACTTTCTAGAGAAAAATAGAGAGAACTCTTCTAAATTGAGAATCCACCAAGAAAAATGCTAGAGGATAGTCAAGGTGGAGTCACTAGTAAAGTTCATAGCCAAGAGAAGAAGAGCATTCAAGTCTAAGAGGTTTTAAAGTGTTCTACCTCTTCCTTATTTCATTTTAAGGGTCTATATTTATTTTCTATGGTCAAAATATATTTTTAACCGATTAAAAGTTATTTAAATGCTCTAGAAGTCTAAACTATGATATATAGGTATATTCATGTTTTGATATGTTTATTACATGTATTTGTATGTGTGATATGCAAATAAATGGAATAAAAGTTCATATAATATTTTACCGGTAAACCCTAGGTAACTAAGTGCTATTTATTGTTGTAGTTTGAAATGTACATGTTAGATATATTGTTTCTATGGCTAGAAAGTTGTATGTATGAGTTAGGAAGACAATCCAACTTGAATCTCTCAAAAATATGGAAAAACAAAGAAGTTATGGCTCTTATCGCAAAACATGTGGATTTTGAAACCCTAGGTGGTTCGATCTTAAATTTCATGTCAAAACGTTTTCAAAAATGTGATCGAACCATGAAATATTGTAAAACAAGAAGTTAGGAAGATAACAACACTGATTTTGTGTTATTTGGAAGTGTAGATTTCATTTTATGCAAGTTTGAACCAAAGAAATCAAAGTTAAAAAATTAGGGTTTTGAAAAACAGGGCTACCGCTGTGTCGGTGCAGCGGTAGGTCTCACCGCCGCATTGGTGAAACATTCTGTAATTGAAAAGTTAATCTATCGCCGTAGTGGTATATCTCACCGCTGCAGCAATGAAACTTTCTACAAGTCACCGCCGCAGCAGTGAACTAGACAATTTGAAAAATTATATTCGAACTGGGTCGAGTCGAGTCAATTTTGGCTAGGTCGGGTCGGGTTACTTCAAGTTAGAAAATGAAAAATGTTTTTAAAATTCTTTTATTATTTTTGGATC
Source organism: Hedera helix (assembly GCA_947179155.2). NCBI lineage: Eukaryota > Viridiplantae > Streptophyta > Magnoliopsida > Apiales > Araliaceae > Hedera > Hedera helix. Next base: position 19,294,607 of record OX359284.1, read on the forward strand.
CAATAAAAGTAATTTAAACATTATGGAAAGTTAAATTAAGAGGTAAAAAGAAGATAAAAATCCAGATATACATGAGAATTTATTTATATATAAAGTTATAACATTATAGACTTGAATCCAAGATCAAGCTTTTTACATTTAACAAGAGCACAAATATTCCCCAGTATATCTCCAAATTGATTCAAACGTACTTCTCGAGACTTTAACAACACTAAGGGTAAGCTTTGGGGTTGGAATATATAGGTGCCTTTAACTATAATACAACTTTTATTAGGCAAGGAAGAGTTTAAAATAATTATTAAATTCTAATGCGTATGATCCAGATTTACAATCCAATTCTGTAGCGAGTAAAAAAAATCCACCAAATATTTTGGTATTCTTCATGCAAGTATATGAATGATCTGGTTGAAAGCAAGACCCTCTTTAGACTACCAATCACGCCTCTCTTTTTCTCTGTGATCATGTCCCAAATTTAGCCCTATTGCCTTTAAACAATATATATATATATATATATGCATATAGCATTATCCGCTCAACATATCATTGACATTTTCCCCATATCTACCTCAGTAACTAAACAACAAATAAAAGAAAATTAACATAATTGTTTCATAATTAGTGAAAACAACAAATCTCACAATAATCAAACTCAATTGGAAAATGAAGGGATGGAAGTACCAGTAAGAGATTGAAAGCAATGGAGATCAAAAGTATTAACAGAGATTTAAGTGGTTTAATTATTTAAAGTTATTCCACATCCTTATTGTTATTTTATTTGCACATAGTGCATTTGTAAGACTTATAGTTCATTAAATCAAGAGCTGTTTAAGAATGTCTAAGCTAATTATTTCGGCTAGACACTGCATGTATAAATTCATCAACTTAAATATTTTAATAGCTTATCTAAACCATTGGTTGGTGCGAATTCTTATGTAAGACTGAGAACGAACAACCCTATATAAGAGAATTATTTTGTTTGAAAACCGACATTTGCGTAAGATGTCTGAATGTTATGCATATACATATGGTAGAAGAGGCTGATCCCCTTGAGTATCAAACTACTAATGTGGTAGATCTATATATGTCTTACCTTTAACAGCAGTTCATGGTCCTTAAAGCCCACTCAGCAGTAAAGATTCAATTCTTTCTTTTACATTGAAAATTGATTATTGTTCTCACACAATTGTTATCTATTGTTGAAACCTTTGATGTTATTTTCCATTCAATAATGATATCTTGTATTATCTGTTCTTAAATTTGTTGAGCAAACTAGTTGGTCACCCTTGCTATATCATGACTAATTTTCAGCTAAGCCCGAATGCTCTAAAAAGGACAAAGGAAATGGAAAACCCAAAGATTAGATTAGTTTAATGCATGTTAATTAATTATTTTCTATGTAATTACTTTTGTAAATCTTTTGTAATCCCTTAAAATAGATTTGATGAAGATTAAGGTTAAAGACCTTGGGATTGTATTACCTTTTTACAAGGAACTGTATGAATTTTTCGCTAGATTAATGAAGACTATGTATTTAGTTGTTATTATAATTTGAGATAGTAAGAACCAGACCCGAGGTTATGGAACTCAGATTTTGGGTCGTCACAAGTTGGTATCAGAGCTGTAGGTTAAAAGACTTTAGGTTGCTAAACTTTAGGATATTACCTTAAGAAAGGTCAACTCAATTAGAGTTATAGGAGATGAATTGAGGAAATTCATCGAGATGAGAAGTAACACAATTAAATATACTTTCATTTCATCAATGAATAGATTTTATTGCGATATTGATGTCGTGTTATTTGTGTGATTGTAGGATGTTTGAGATTGGACAATCGAGTCATAGAGCTGAGGAGTATTACATTGATATCCACATGGATACTGCACAGCCGCTGGTAGCTGCACCGATAGAGGATCCGGAGTCTGACCTAGAGATGGGAGATAGAAAGGAGCCAATTAGGAGGCGTAACGAGGCCATACAGTGAGGATGAGGCCGAGTCAGAGTCTGAGGAGGAAGATGAGTTAGTTGATGGCATGGGCACTAATGTTAGTGACATCATCGAGGGTCTGACTATGAGAAATGAGGAGCTGGAGGAAAAAGTTCAGCACTTAGAAGAGGAGAATCTGACCCACCAGCATATGGAGGATCAGTACAAGTTAGTAGCTTATCAGTTCTCTGGCGAGAACACGGAGCTGAAGGAGAGGATAACAGATCTGGAGTAGCAGGTGCAGGAATACGAGGACTCAGTGGAGCACTTTGGGTTTCTAACTCATCAGTTAGTTGATCAGGATGTTGAGTTACAGGCTAAGTTAGCGGCAACTAAGGCTAAGTTAGCAGAGGCTGAGCTAAAGGTTCAACAAGTGCAGACAGAGAAACAAGCCATCCGGGCCCATTGGCAGGAGGCGATAGAGGATCGAATTGAGATGGAAGCTTAGAGAGATGCAGCAAATGGGTAAATGTTGGAGCTAAAGGACGAGGTTCGTAAAAAGAAGGTAAGGATCAATAGGCTCAGTTATGTCTATCGCTCTTCATTCGGTAGATTTCAGAGCAGGGTGCACTACTACCCAGCTGAGGAGGAACAGTCCATGCACACTATTAGCAGGAACGTGGTAATGGCCATAGGAGATGAGGAGTACGATGATGCAATCCATCGGGGGATGCACAGTCATCAATAGTAGTATTTTATGAGGTTGTATGTACATAGATGTAGCAAAACTCAACTTTTGTTTTATCATATGGTTAACATGTTGTAAATCCCAATTCTAGGAAGTTGTGGGATATGTTCATTAGAAATCCCATCTTTTGTAACTGTGACACCTCAGGATTGTATAAGAATTTCAAATGAGGATTATGGTTAATTGAGTAAAGGTTATCAGTTAAAACCTAGCGTTGAATGACAGGAAGTTGTAAGAGAGATTAAATGTGCATTATTATGTGATCTATATGATATAAGTGACCTATGTGGTTGAATTTTATAAGGAGGGACTCTGGACATAAATAAGGGTCTCTAGAATGTAAAAGGATCAGTTATATAATTAAAGTGTATTAGTGATATATTAATGATAACATTATAGTGATATGGATTTCAAAGATTGAAAAGTGATTGAACGGATTAAAGATGAAGGATAGACTGTAATACCTATAATTAGGTAATTTGAAAGAAACTATGGTAAATCGGTAGGTGTAGAAAAGAAGGAATAGTTGTACCTAATTGGTATATTAAGGATTAAAGAAATAATTTGGATAAAGATCTTGGAATGTTTTGGAATTACTAAGAAATTGATAATTATGAATGATTGAAATGAGATAATCATGTATATGATGCGAAAGTACAGGATGTAATACTCCAAAAAGGTATATAAAGGATGTAATATGCAAGTAGGTGCAAATTTAGCATGTGTGTGTAATGTAAACAAGCTAAAGGACGTTATAGTCGTAATAACGACATTGTGAGCATAAATGGTTAAAGGAATGGATTTTGATAATCCGATCGAGGTTCGTTTCTCGAGGAAATGGTTTATGGATAAATAAGCAATTGAATTATATTGAGATATCGAAAAGTGAAATTGATTGAATAGGGAACCAAAAAGTGTTCATAAGAAAATTGAGAATAAAATGTTATGCAAAACTTGTAAATTATGGTGAATTATTATTAATTGAGGAAAATTAATGTTCAATGTGTGATTAGTGTTATAGGACAAGCCAATGGTGGAGTATTTGATGATGGAATGAAATTCAAACATAATGAAACAAGTTGGGATCAAAATGGACTTGAATAGGTTCAAAAATGAGCAATTTTGAATTAAAGGGATTAAAATTATCTAGATTTTTGGTATAAAGACCATTATGCCCTTGACAAGTTGGAAAATGACCAAGGTGTCCTTATTATGTGAATTATCCATTATGCCATTATAAATGCACGTGAAATGTCTTAAAAGCCCCTAACTATGCATAGTTAACTTAACCAATAGATGGTTAAGTGTTGGAGGATTTTTACTGGCATATATGTGTGTGTATTCCAAGTACTTAGCATTTTTATCCTAGTCCATTCGAAGTTACTAGAAAAGAGAGAGCAAGAGAGCAAGAGAGAGGGAGAAGGAGGCCAGGGTTTTGAGAAAGCCATGAAAGATGACTTGCAAAGTGATCAAGTGATGTAAGGGAAGCCATCAAAGTGAAGATTGTAAGGCTAGGAAGCTTGATGTCAAGGAAAAGAAAACCTATAAGAAGGTATATGCATGTTTAACTTATCAAAAGTTAGTTTGTATGTGTTTTCATGTAAGAACAAGAGAAGCCATGCTTGAATTTATGGCTAGATGTAAAGATTATGTGATTTATGAGAACCTATGTACTATATGTGTGGTAAGTTATGAACCCTAAGTTCAAGTTGATAGAGCCAAGATGATATACAACTCAAGTTCATATTTAAGGCTAAAAAACTATGAATTTTTGGGTTGATCATGTGTAATATGTTGATGGATTTGATGAAACCCTAGTTAGAGAGGTTGAATATGTTTGATTCATGTAAGAATTTTATTAGATAGTGTTAAAGTTGCAACAAAGGTTGGAAATCATGATTTGTTTGAAGAGATTACAAATATTAGGCTATACTTTTTGTGTAGACAACGTAATAATATGTAAAGTGCATTTATATGTGCATATAGAAGTTATGTGGACCTATGAATTTGTTAAATGTATAGGTGTTAGTCCATGTGATACTTGGAGATTAAAGTGTCAAGTGAGTTTAAGTTTTGAAATTTGAAAGTTTTGAAAAGTTTATGAAAATTCAACCAAAAGGTGATTTTTGGCAATTTTGAGGAATTAAAGGTGAAATAAGGCCAAACACTTAATTTTTATGATAATACACATGTTAATTTGGTAATCAACGGATTTCAATTTGAGTGAAAAGGCGATTCGAACGTTCGAAATCGATCGTTTCGACTCGAAATGGATTTTTACGGACAATTATCGCCTCGTACGAAGTTTTATCATTTTGAAAGTTTGGACATGTCATATATAAGTTATATGAACTATGACAAGTGTTGGAATGGGGTTTTAAAGCTTATGGCCAAAAATCACAAAGTTGGTAAAACTTGGTTTTTAAAGTTGAAAATTTTCTAAGTCTGAAAATTGTGTGAACAGACCTCCTACGGGCTAGTGTATATATGATTTTGAGTAGCCAAATGAGGAAAGTGATTTTTTTATAAAATACTATGTAGTAAGGAGTACATGTGGTCAAAATTTGGTCTTAATTGGATGTATGGTGAAGGATTTAAAAATCACCAAAGTAGCAGCAAAAATCAAAATTCCAAATTTTGGGCCACGGCCGGGGTCATATTTTTGTGGGCAAAACATGGCCGGGGCCATGTTTGACTGAGAGATTTTGGTCGGGGCCATGGATTCTAGGCCAAAAATCCGGCTGGGGCCACAGATAGCAGAGTTTACAAAATTGTTATTTTTGACCCAAAATAAAATATTTTGATACTAAATGATAGAGATAAGTTATATAAACCCTAGATTGATAAAAATGGACTATGTGAAGGGTGTTGTGGTATAATGAGATAATGAATGACATAATATAACATGCCTAAAGCTAAGCCAAGTCATGATATAAGTTATGAACAAGGTTGGGAACGAGCTAGGATGTATTATTAACCTACATAGGCTATAATACATCACATGTAAAATGATTAGAGACAATTGGTCGTGTAATTATGAAATAAGTTTGATAAGTTATATAAGCTATGATCCTATAATGATGCTTATAGTGCAATGTTTACAGATAAGGCCTGAAGTAGCAGTCCGATGTAAGGAATGAATAGAACGACCGAGCGAGGCAATAAAGGTTAAGTTTAAATAAAGCATACAGGCAAGTTTATCAGACTTAAGTGTATTAGATATTCTATGTGAGCTATGTGATGGTATATGAGTTGAATGTGTCTTATGTGCAAATATGTGGTTTAAATGCGAAATGAATTACGTGACATTAAGCATAGTATGTTAAGGTAAAGGATGCATGATGCATATTATGAATTGTGAGCATGAAAGGTATTAGCTGATTAACTTGCTGAGCTTTATGCTTATTCTTGCTATAAACTAACGTTTCAGGTAAAGTACGAGAAGGCGGGAGGTTCCGATGACGCTAAAGGTATAGAGAGATAAATGCATTGATCAATGTGAAAAGAATTGTTACATTAAATAACTAATTATTGGTCGGTTTTAAATGTTAAACCATGTTTGTAATAAGTAATGAATGATTTATAAATTCAGTGAGATATATGTACATGTATATATAATCCATTGAGAGGATTTAAAGAATATAGTTTGATGTATTATTTGTTAGTCGAGTTTGATATGTAATAAACTCCTATGTATGATACAGATATGTGTAAACAGATACTTGTATGAACATAGATATGTTGAATGACTATATGTGAACAGGATCAGGTATGAGACAGATATAGTTAAACAGGACCATGTATGAATAGTTCATGGCGAAATTTTATTTACAGATTATGATATCATAAATATATATGATTTTAAACAGGTAATAGACTAGGTCACAAATTATTAATATTTGACCTAAGTTTAATGAAAGGTAAGAAACGTTACGATCCTAAGATAGGTAAGAAATGTAAGTTAAATAAGTTTTAAAAAAAAATGGACCGAATTTGTGGTCAACAATTTGGACTTAAAAGATTTAAAGGTTAAGTTTAACGCACGAAACTCCGAATAATAAGGTTTTAAGTTAATAATTATGATATCCAGAGATAATCGGGTAGAATTAAGGAAGGTGGGATCTCGGGGCGTCACAGTAACCTATCAAGGATAAAGGCATTTATAGCAGTATGCTTACGATGTAATGTGTTATGCACTACTATTTTAGCATATGAATATAAATGCAGTCATGTTTATGTTTATATGTGTTGAGATGATTACTTGTACTTTAGCTAAAATTTCTTAAGTTACAACATAAAGGTGAAAAAATAAAAGAATAAGATTTAGAAACAATAATAATTATATATTTTCCTGTTTCTTTAATCAGATAATGGCGCCACGTAGACAACCAGCAAGAAACCAAGGGGTAGAATAATCAGTTAACAATGACGAGGGGGGATGCCATGCAGACCCAATGCAGAACTTTCTCGACATGATAGCTGAGGCGATACAGAATCGACACCCAGTAGTAGCCAATCCGCCACCACCACAGAATCAATTGGCAAACTTCAAAGACTTCAAAGCAGTTAGACCGTCGGAATTTAGGTAAACGACATACCCAATAGAAGCCTAGTCTTGGATAAACAAAATAGAAAAGGAGTGGTGAAGGAGCAAAAGACTATTTTTGCTACTCATATGATGAGAGGATAAGCCAATTTCTGGTGGGAAGCCAATCAGAATAGGGTTGGGGAAGGTGTGGTGTCTTGAGCGAGATTAAAGGAGAAATTTGATGAGAACTACTTTCCGAAAAAGTATGAAAAGTAGAATGGAGGTGAAATTTCTAGAATTGAAGCAAGAAAATATGTCGGTTCCTAAGTACGTGGTAAAATTTAATGAGTTGGTCAAGTTCGCTCTGCATAAGGTAGACATAGAGGAATGCAAGGCCAGAAGATTTGAAAATGGTTTGAAACCTTAGATATTCAACAAGGTGGGAGTACTATAGATTGATTCGTTCTCAATTTTATTGAAGAAATAAATCATACCTGAAGGAGGTAACGTGGTGTTATCTAAGTATAATCAAGAAAGGAATAAGAAGAGGAGTGAGGGTGGAAGTAAGAATAATAATAATAGTGGAGGCAATAGCAACAACAAGCGTAAGTGGAACAACAACAGTTCAGGAACACCTCAGGGAAGCGATCAGAAGAGAGGGATCAAATACAATAAATGTGGGGAGAATCATTCAGGTGAATGCATAAAAGGGAAAAACGTCAGCTATAATTATGGGCAAGAAGGGAACATTGCTCCTAATTATCCAAGAACTAAGAAGGGAGAAGGTTGTTTCTTATATGGAGTTTCAGACCATCAGATCAAGGATTGTCCGAAGAAGAAGAATGACGGAGGAAGTAGATACAGAGGAAATAACATTAAGCTTACCATTGGAGGGCCGGTGTAACAAAGCAAGCCGACAGTACGGACTTTCAACATGACTATGCAAGACACTGTGGAATCAAAAGACATAGTGTCAGGTATTATTTCGATCAATGATATAAATACTTATGTATTGTTTGATTCAGGTGCTACATGTTCATTTGTGTCTGATGATTTCGCTAAACGATTAAAATTTCCTAAAGAAAAGTTAGAAAACCTATGAATATTGAAGTTGCAAATAAAGAAGTAATTCCTGTAGAGTATATACATAGAAACTATTGCGTAGAAATCAGGGGTAAGAAGTTGAGTGTGAATTTAATTCCGATACGTTTGGGAGAGTTTGACGTTATACTCGGAATGGATTGGTTGTTTAACCATAGAGCGGTAATTGATTGTCAGAAGAAGTATATACACCTTAAGACACCAAATAAGTCTAAGGTGGTATTTTTTGGCAGCAAGTCGTCAAGACAATCTTGTTATCTAACGATGATGTAGGCCAAGAAGTTGTTAAAGAAAGGATGTGTAGGATATTTGGCACATGTGGTGGATACACAAATGGTGAATCCTGAGATGGGACAAATACTAGTAGTTAAGGAGTTCATGGATGTTTGTCCAGATGAACTGTCAAGTCTTCTGCCAGATAGGGAGATAGAATTTGTGATTGATTTAGTACTGGGGACAGTACCAATATCAAAGGCACCATATAGGATGGCTCTGGTAGAGATGAGGGAGCTAATGGTTCAGTTACAATAATTGTTAGATAGAAAGTACATTTAGCTGAGTGTTTCTCTATAAGGAGCACTTGTGTTATTTGTAAAGAAGAATGATAGATCGATGAGACTTTGTATGGAATATAGAGAGTTAAACACAGTAACGATTAAGAACAGGTATCCGTTGCCAAGAATTGACGATCTGTTTGATCAACTAAAAGGGGCGAAGTACTTTTCAAAGATTGACTTAAGGACTGGTTATGTGACGACCCCAGATTTGGGTCTCAATACCCAGATCCAGTCATCACAATCCAATATAAACATCCACCTCTAAACAACATACAATAACTAAATGCGAAATAATAAGCATATGTTGTTCATCCAAAAGGTGTTACTAGTCCCAAGATTTCTAACATTAACTTACATATATACCTTTAGATTCACAAAAAAGTTTACACAATTAACTTACATCAAATGAAAAATTCATCATCATGCATAATACTATAATCTTGTCCTCTGCTTTTATCTCCGTCTTTCCTTGAACATTCTTATTAATCTGAAATTTGTTATCATTATATAGCAAGGGTGAGCAACTACTTTGCTCAACAAGTTTAAATACAATAACGATATATCATGATTGAAAGAAAGAATAAGTTTTCGGATTTTTAACAATATAATAATGATGAAATAGTACAAATCATAATTTCAATATTTAAATGACTGAATCAATTTATGTTGAGTGTCAATAATGACCATGAACAAATTTAACTGAACCTTATGGTAATGAAGGTGATCAGCCTTTTATATCTTATGAACATATGCAACATGCACTATGTGCGAATCGATAATTTAAAGAGGTGGAATAATTATAAAAAATTAAACCACTAGCCTGTTTGAAACATAAAAACTCAAGTTTGAGTTGAGAGGAACTTGCTCAATATAAGCTTAAGTAAGGTTAAGAACTTGCACAAAGTAAAGTTTGGGTACAAGGGAACTTGCTTGACTGCTCAGCTATAATTAACGTCTAGCTTTAATTAACGTGATTGGAAGGACCTAACATTAATAAAGTTGGTCTAACAATTAACACTGTGTATAATGGTATGTATACACATATAAAGACTATTTAACTAGCACATAAGTCAATTACATAACACACGTAGTCAACATATTATCATTAACCCTTTAGATAATTAATCAAACTTAGGTTGATGATTTAAGAATTTAATTAAGATTTTCTTAAGTGTTAAACACTTATTAAACTTTGAAACAATTTCTTATAATTTCTTAATTCATACACTGTTAAATACATTATGTCTTATAACCTCAAATTATGTTTACCTATTATTTAAAGGTTAATTAAATAACAATTAATTAAATGATAAATCTTATCTATTTTGGATTCTCATTGATAACCAATTCAAAAGTTTTCTGCTCTCTTATCGTCGAGTGAATCATCACTCAACGATTTGTACTATCTGTCGTAGCAGACTTACTCTACGACTCATAAGGTCTGCCTCAACAACCCATTCGAAGAACAAAAATAGCTCTACGATCGGAGTGATCTCACCCTACGATCACTATGCAATGGTCGAGACCTGGTCGAGGCTACACTACGATAGCCGAGGGCTTGGCCGAGGCCAATCTACGATTTGCCCGACACATGCCAAGACGATTCTCCGATCGCCGACTGAAATTCTATGTTCGACAGAATTCACTCTACGATCTGCCCGGCACATGCCGAGACGATTCTACGATCGTCGAGTGAAATTATATGTTCGACAGATTCCACTCTATGATCTGCCCGACACATGCCGACACGATTCTACGATCGTCGACTAAAATTCTATGTTCGACAGAATCCACTCTACGATCGTCGAGACTACTCTACGTTTCCCAACAATGATGTTAAATGTTTACATGTGAGCTCTACGATCAGAGTGTGTTCATTCTATGATCATAGAGTTCACACTACCACTTACCGAAACTTAATAATGCTACCAGATTTCAGTTTTAAACACAGCAGTGAACATATTAACCCTTCTGATTTTAAATCTGAGAACAACCAAACTAACACCATACAACTATGACACTGGGTGTTGTAAAAGTTTTGGACATAAAGTTTAACTCATCACATATTCTTTCAGACATTTAGTCCAATTACTTGGTGAACCCACTGTGTCTGGTTTTTAACTCAGGAATGCAAAATATTTGATATTTTGACAAAATGAAACTCTGAGTTTTGAAAATAATGCTTGGACACAAAGTTCTACCTGGAACTGTCTCTTAGTCATTTTAACAAATACTCGGTGAATATTCTGATTTATTCACATACATCTAACTACACATAATAACCTTCATCCTTAACAATACCTTATACCACCTGGACTCTCTATGGTCCAAAAAACATCACATCCCAAAAAAAAAAAAAAATAGGCAAGAAGCTACAACAGCTAATTTAACAGATTCTTTTTATACCTTAACGTTGGGCTGAAATGAAGCTGGTTTCTAGTTGCTGTTTTTCTTCTTCTCCCGAAGTAGGTGCTGAATGGCATGAACAATACTAGCTTCTCCTTCTTCTTCCTTAATCTCACAAAATATTTACTCTTACAAATATTTTTCTCTCTCTCTATCGCTTTCAATATCGGATGAAATTTGACAATGAGGAGAAAGAGATAATAAGCAGCAATATAATGATACTCCTTCCCTTCACTTGTCCAATCATTTCCCACGTGAAGCCTTTCCTTGCTCACCAACTCCATCAGAGGATGATGGCTCCTCCTGACTTCTTCTCTCTTTTCACTCCTCTCAAGCGTTACCTAGCTTGTCCCAATTTTAGTACCACCTAGACTCAATTAACTAACAGATCTTATGTCCCTTATTCGGTTAACGCAATAACATTTTACCAAACCAACACATTTGGCCCAATCTGAAAATGAAAGAGGAATGGATCCAATAACAATATTAATCCAATTTGTAATACTTGAATTTTAATATTCCTTACTTCTCAATGATCACTCTCGTTAAATTAATAACTAAGGTTTAATTAATAAAATATTAATTCTTGCCTTACAATTAAATAATTAATTTAATTATTTAATTGTTTAAATAATCCATTTTTGACACTAAAGCCCATATTTAAATTATTGATATTTATACTTTGAATTTAACACCATAGTTAATTAACTATTAAATCTTAATTTAAATCTTCTTGCTATTATAACCTTAAGGTTAATCCACTAATTTCATTATATTAGCGGCACCCTTTAATTCAAAATAACAATTTATCATATAAAGGATTAAATAAACCACACAAAATCTACATCACTAGAAATTAATTCTTTATTTAATTAATAATGAAGTTCAAATTTTCTTAGTCATTACATTCTTCCCCCCTTATAAAAATTATGTCCTCGGAATTGCAAAACATAGTTACTTGAACAACTGTGGATAATTCGCTTTCATTTTCTCCTCAAGTTCTCACGTAGCTTCTTCAACTGCGTGATTCCTCCAAAGTACTTTGACGGAATAAATTATCTTCTTCCTCAGCTTCTGTTCCTTCCTCTCAAGTATCTAGACAGAAACTTCCTCGTATGACAAGTCCTTCTCGACTTGTCTTGTAACGCCCCGAGATCCCGACCTTCCTTAATTCTATCCATTTATATTTGGATATCATAATCATTAACTTTAACCATATTTATGGCGATCTCGTGCGTTAAACTTAACCTTTAATCCTTTAATACCTTTTTAATTGACCATAAATACAGTCTATATTTTTTTATAAAACTTTATCTTACAATCATCATCATGTCTCAGGATTGTAACATTCACTTTACTACTCGTTAGAACTTAGGTCGTCCATTATCAAATTGTGACCTAGCCTATTACAATTATCGAATCATATATTTATGATTTACATAGTCTGCTACCAACAATTTCATCATGAACTAATCATACCTGGCCCTTTTTACCTGTAATGACCCCGAAATTTGACCAATCTTATTACCTTAAATTTCATGCTTATTAAACATTAGTTACTTAACGTCAAAATTTCAGTCAGTTAATAAATTTTTAATCACCTTATTTAATCCATTAATTGACTTTACAGTTATTAATTACCAAATTTTTCGGTATAATTTTTTTTCTTTTTCTCAATCAATCATTGTATTAAAATATTTGGATATTTAAAATCCTTATATCTCGATTCTAGTCCCTGGATCGCAACCTTTACTTATTCTTTTCTGTACAAGTCTCGTAAAGCTCAACATTCAAAATTTAATATTGTTCATATCCATGCAATTATTCTTTGTTTCATAATTCATAATTAAACTTATAATAGTCTCATTCGTAATAACTACCTTGAACCATTATAATTCATAATTTAACTCTATTCGTCCTGTCCGTATCCAATTTATATGTACATACAACATATCAATGTAAACTAGCAAATGTATCCACATTGAATTATAATATTGAAAGTATAACAATTATATTCACAACCTTCTAGGATAATCCATCTTTAACAAAATCCGATATTCCTGAAAATTCATTTCTTTACCTACAAAAGTTTATATTATGCAAGTAATGAGCACAACGGCTCAGCAAGTTCAACAGTTTACACCTTTCATGTTTCACGTAGCATATAACATAACATGCTCTGTGTGTGTCATACATGACGTGTTGTGTTTTTACTAAAGCAATATATCTAACATGTATCATATCTAAATCAGATTAGCATTTACGTAAAGTAAACATTAATTAAATTCACATATGGTCACATTATTGCACCAAGTACACATCATGGTCATATTATTCACAGATCACATAACACATAATTTTATACTCATTTGATCAAGAATTGACATATCATGATAGTTAAACATTTAACATCAAAGTACTGAAGAACTTGTCTTGATATCCAATTATTAATTGGTGGCTCAAAACCCTTTCTCGAACAACCTTCCAAAGCTTTGAAAATCCTTCCTTGAAGCTTGTTATTTCCTCTCCTTGGTGGCTATGGTGGTCTTGGGTGGCATGGTGGTGGCGGTTACGGGTGCAGAAGAAAGAGAGAGTGCTTGTTTTGCTTTCATTTCTTTTTCCTTCTTATTTCTTTTCCTTTACCATATATATATATATAGTCCGTAAGTGTAAAATAGTTTTAACTTTAACTCTAAGTCCACCGCCTCTTTTTCTCCCAATTCGGATAAGCCAACATTCAAGAAAAATAAAAATTTATTACATTACGTAATTATCTCGTGTAATAAATATTTTATATAAAATATTTATTTTAATTCACCAAAATTCATAATATGATTTATTATTAATATTTATACCATTTTCGGGTACTTTATTTGACAAATTATGTACACGCATAATGACATGCATGTAATTATATGAGATATTTTATACCTCCAAAATTCATAAAATAATTCATATAACATATGAAAATTATTTTTCACACTTTTTCACTTCGTTACATGGACAACATGTTACGTCAACATGTTTACGTTTCTGAAATATTATCCTCCATAAAAATCATAAAAGTTTAGTTATACATAAACATAATTTTTAATAAATTAAAACCTTCCTTCGTCTCATTTATTTTTCATTTCTTTACTATTTATATTAACTTTCTTATATAAATTATATAATTTATTATTATATAATTTATATAATTATATTCTCCTATTTAATAATTTCCAACATTCCTCTATAATTATACCTTTATTTATTCTCTCATTAATTTCATCATCTTATATAATCATTCTTATATAATTTATATAATTATCCTTTCATTAATATTTTACTTTAATTTTCTTATATAAATTATATACTTTTATTAGTATATAATTTATAAAATTTCTTCCTCCTCTTAAACAATTTCTAAACCTTCACCATAATTATTGATTAATTATATAATCAATATTTTTAATTTTACTAACTTCCTCATTCACTTTTTATTTAACTTTGGATTAATTTAATTATTAATCCTTTAATTTCCATAATTAATGAAATGTTATCAATATAACAATTAAACATATACATATACATATACATATATATATATATATATATATATACACACACACACCTATTTAATTCATACACCTCACATTATTTCGTAGCATCATTTAAGTAATAATTTTTACACCTCCACAATAATTTTATTATACCATTACATGAAATTTCTTTTATTCTTCATAAATTGTTTTTAAACAATTTATTTACTCTTAAATTACTTTCATTCCACACAATTTATCATGATCTCTACACAGATTTAATTTATCAATTAAATCTCATCACATACTTTAAATTACATAAAACATATCAATCACAATTAATTTAAATAACCTTAATAATTTTGTTATTTAAATTCTTATTTAATATTATAAAAAAAATGATCCCAAAAATTTGGATCCTCACATTACCTATACATACAAACATACAAACATCATATCTATACAATATATCGTCATGTCTGCTTATAACTCATACATACGAGTCTATTACATTTCAAACTTGACTTATCATAGTAATACATATCATCACCTCAATACAATCTTACTCTGAATAATACATATACATACATATTCATTTCTATGAATATACAAATCATATAACCCTTATTACACTTGAAGATTTACATTTATTGGACTTATTCGCCCATTTCACAAATAAACAAAACAATTATCCTCAAGATGATCTATTTATTCACCTTCCTTTACCTTAGTTGCACCGGAACTTCTGGCCTTCTTGTATCTTACTTGAAACGTTAGTTTATAGCAAAAATGAGCATAAAGCTTAGCAAGTTAATCAGCTAACACCTTTCATGCTCATAATTCATAATATGTGTCATCCATCCTTTTTACCTTATCATGATGTTATGCTTACTATCACATAATTCATTTAGCAAGTAAACCACATAGTTGCATATAGGCACATTTCAACTCATTTCTATCACTTAGTTCACGTAAAATATCTACTACACTCAGGTCTGAAGAACTTGCCTGGTATGCTTTAGTTACACTTAACCTATACCGCCTCGCTTAGCCTTTTGTCTTTCCTCGCATCGGGTTGCTAGTCCAAACTTTATCTGTAAACACGTAACCTATTTATCAATATAGGATCATAAAACTTCATATAACTTATCAAACTTAATTCATAACTTCTTATTCATCAATCTCTATTCATTTCACTTTTGATGTATCATACCTTATATAATACATCCTACTTCGTTATCGACATTTCCCCTAACTTATAACTCATCTCAATTTTACTTTAGGCATGTTACATTATGTCATTTATCGTTTCATTATACCTTGACATCCTGTATATAGCTCATTCTTATTCATCTAGGGTTTACATAACCCATTCTCACTATTTTACATCAAAACATAGCCTTTAGAAGCTTAAAAAGGAAATCGGGTGCAGGGAAATTGCGCCCCAGCGCCATCTTTCCTCTTCCCAATTTCGCTGGCCGCGAAATCCTCTCGGTCCATGAACAGTGGACTACGCCCCGGCGCAGTGTTAAGCCTAAAACACTGCGCCCCGGCGCAGTCAGCAGAAACAGAATTCTGATTTTAGCAATCACTTTGCTGATTTTTAACTCCTTAACCACACATCCAATTAACTCCAAATTTGGTACACATGTAGACCTCATAACTTAGTGTTTTATAAAATTTTCATTTGTCTCATTTGACTTCTTAAAACCAGAGATACACTAGCCTATAAGAGGGTTGTTCAACTAATTTTTTGACTTAGAAAAAATTCCAACTTCAGAATTCAACTTTTGCAATATTGTGATTTTTGGCCCTTCGCTTTAAAACTTCAATTCAACACTTGACATAGCTCACATAACCTATATATGACATGTATAAACTTTTAAAACCATAAAATTTTGCACGAGGCGATAATTGTCCGTTAAAATTCATTTCGAATCGAAACGATCGATTTCGATCGTTCGAATCGCCAATTCAATCAAATTTAAATCCGTTGATTCCCAAATCAACCTAAACACGTGTAATAACATAAACATGAGTCATGTGACTTCATTTCATCTTTAAATTCTTAAAATTGCCAAAATCACCTTTTAGTTGGATTTTCATAAACTTTTCAAAGCTTTCAACTTTCAAAAAACTTAACTCACTTTCAATTCTCGACTACACACACCACTTAGGTTTTTACATACACTTTTAACGACTTCATAGGTCCACATAACTTCTATATGCATCTATTAATGCACTTTACAGATTATTACGTTATATATACAAAAAGTATAGCCTAATATTCAAACTTTTCATATCAAAACATAATTTTAAACCATTTAAACTTCTAACTTTCCATCTAGCACAAAGTTTAACTTACATCAAACATGATCAACCTTTATATCTAGGTTTCCATCAAATCTAACCACATATAACACAGAATCATGCCTCAATCATGATTTCTAGCTTGTAAATCTATATGAACAGTACACCACCTTTAGTTTACTACCTTAGAGTCTAGGGTTTCATCACATACAATATATAATTCACCTAAACTTCATACTCAAACCTTATTTTGCAAGAATCCATGCATGGCTATACTTGAACTTGAATTTAAACATATAATCTTCAAATTTTAGAACTAAAACATGCTTATACCTTTCTTCGATCTCACTTTCTTCTAGCTTCCAAGCTTAGTAGAGCTTTATCTTCACTTTGAGGATTAACTTTGCCACTTTTGTACACCTTCTCTTGAATCTCTTGAATTTTCTTTACACTTGTACGGAACCCTAGCTCTCCTCTTTTCTTTTCTCTCTTAGGCTTCGAACTTGGATGAGAAATGAGGATAACTTGGTTTAATACATACATATATTGCGTATAATCTTCCAACACTTAACCCATCCTAGTTAAATTAACTCCATGCATGGTTAGGGATGTTTAAGACTTTTCACATGAATCTTCAATGGCATAAATGACATTTCTCATCAAAAAGACACCATGGTCATTTTCCAAATTATCAAGGGCACTATGGTCATTTGTCATTTTTCCTAGAGAATTTAATTCTCCATAAATCCATAACTTTGTTATTTTTCAACCAATTCAAATCCTTTTTGATCCAAACTTGTCCCATTATGCTTGAATTTTATTGCATCATCAAATAATCCATAATTGGCTTGTCCCATATCACTTGTCACATTTCAAAAACATAGTTTCATGACTTAATTATAATAATTTTCAACATTTGCCAAAATTGCATCTCATTATACATTTAAACCTTCTTGGTTCTCTCTTAAATCAATCTCAATTTCCAATATCTCAATTAATCATAACACTCATTTTCCATTCACCGCTTTCTCGAGAAGCGAACATCGACCGGATTACCAAAATCCATCATCATTTATTCTTAATAGCTCATATAATCATTTCTACGACTTTTTACGTTCTTTTACTTGCTTACTTAACACACATGAACCCAATTCAATCTATACTTGCATACCAAATTCCTTCAACTCATTCTCAGGGATATTCCATTCTGTATCTGTACATCATATACGTGATTAACTTATTTCAATCATTCAACACTATCAATTTCTTAATAATCTCAACATTCTAAAATCATTATCCAAATTATTCTTTTAATAGACAAATTAGGTCATGCAATTCATTCTTCACTGTATATACATACATACCTTAACGTATCATTCTCACACCTTCACCTCTTCAGGCCTATTCTTTAAACTTATCTTAAATATTCATAACTAATTTTCAATTCACTCATGTTTTCCTTATTTCCTTTACTCTTATTTCTATATTCAATCACACATATTCATACATTCAAACTATTACATGCTGACATATCACAACGTCTTACACTAATTCCTTTCAATTCACCTTATTGTAGGTATTAACATCAATTCTTTCGTTCTTAATCCATTATACTATCATTAAATCCTCAAATTTCTTTTTCATTATAATTTTTCATTTTCCATAATTATATAACTTAATTCATCTTTCTATATTCGACCACATAGGTCCCTCTTTAATATTTCAACCACACAGGTCATTTCTAACACATTTATCACATAATAATTTATTCTTAATCATTCTTACACTTTGTGTCATCCAACACTAGGTTTTAACTATTAACATTTACTTAATTATCCATAATCCTTATTTAGAAATTCAATAAAATCCTGGGGTGTCACATGTCTCTTTCCAATTTACTAACTTGGGCTATCCTAAATTTACCATTCAAGGTTTAACTTTCAGGCTTGTGTTTAATTAATATATTAATTTACCAACTTGGGTTACTCAATTAATTTATCCATAGTTAATTATCATCATCACATTCATTCACCTAGCAATTAACCAATGTTTTGTTAATGTTTTCTTTTGTCTACCAACTAGGATTATTTAACTAACTCTACATTAGTTAATTCTCTATACTTAACAATTCTTGAAATTATTCTCCCAACACATTAACCATCATTTGACTTTTTAAATGTTTGGGCTACAAAGTTTACCTTGCATTGGGCTCTCTTATTTAATTACTTGCGGCTACCCAACACAACTCACACATTTTCCATAACTTGGGCTAGGTAATTAATTTAATTGAACTACCACCCATTATATACAATACTTGCCAACATTAATTAATTGGACTTATATTAATTACCTCTTGGGCTATTAATCAACATAGCATTTGGGTTTATTATTTAATTACCCACCTTCAAGCAAATATTCCATATTGGGCTTGTTTTAAATCCATTAATAGACTCTATACAACAACTTAATAATTAAGTTAGTTTTTTAATTAATTACTTCACATTATTGTCATCCAAGACAATCATCCTAAATTTTCCACAACTTTAACTCATACTAATATAATTAACCTAATTAATTATATTTCATGACTTCATATTTAAACTAATTAATTTATTAGTTTAATTGAGTATTTATTTTACTCATCTTCTTGTTTGGCTAACAAGCACACTTTAGGTATATATGTATATCAATATAACCACCTTCACTTCTCAATTGAATTTATTTCCTTAATAAATTCTCTACATGCATCATTACAATATCCTCACATTTAATTTTTAACAAGTAAATCATAAAAAAAATTGTTTACCCATTTTCTACACATCTTACTTCTCAAATTCTAGGTTTTAAACCAAAACCTTTAATTAATATTTAAAAATCTTATTTACAAACCTTGTAAATATTTGGGATATTACATTCACACCTTCTTATAAAAATTTCATCCCAGAAATTTCATAATACTTATTTTTACCAAATTTGATCTCTGAATATATCTCTTTACTCATCAAATTCTATGACCACCCTTTTCTAGGAAGTTCATATTTTTCACAATTCCAGAACAATGGAATATCTTGCAGAAGAATAAATTGAAAATCAATATCTTACAAAAGAATAAATTGAAAATCAAAATATTCATTAAAACTTTCATACTATTCTGAGGAGTCATAAAGACTGTAAACATATGTGAGAAGGTTTATCAATCACAAAGACTGAAACCATTCCACAATTGTGTTGTACGCTAGGTGATCAGCCTATCGTACTTTAGCGCTGTGCACAACGACTTCACTCATGGTCGAACTCTTTGGATTTACCAACCCATATTTTGTTATATCAGCATGCCATCACTCTTAGGCGCCCCCTTGCGGGTTCTTTATTCATGGCTCTGACATATCCCCCATTATAGGGTTGTTCACCTCAGACTTACTACAAAATTCTGCTCCAGCATAAGTTGGATTGGAAATAAAATTTGAGTCATTTCTGACCAAAAGTGTCCAGTCAAAATAAATGACATAGACTCGCATCATTAAACTATTCGTATATTACGAACTAAAAATCATTTTAGATTTGCTAAAATAACTGAAACTCATTTTTAGGACTTCATGCTACCGCACCGTTGCAACAGTGTATTGAAGATTTCGTCTTTTTCATCTCCACACCATGGCTTTAATGGTGTGTGATGATTTTATAAATACATTTTGATATTTTTAAATCAATTTATCTAGCCGAAACAATTAGCATAGACTATTCTTTAAGCGTTTCAAAATACTGAAAATTATTTTATGACTTTGTCATACTACATCATACCGTAGTGGGCTTACAAATACATCCAACACTAGGTTACTCTGCATTGATGACTCCATCGTTTATCATCTCTGCACTAAATGCATTAATGATTATTAAAACATATTATGACATTTTCAAAAGCACAAAAGTGCGAATTTTGGCACGATTTTAAGAATTTCAAAGTCTAGCATAGCTAGAAGATTTAGAATATCCTAAAACCTCAAAACACCTCAAATTTTCCTCCTCATTCTTTTTCAGCTTAATAACTATATCTAGTATAGCTTTAATCTTGTTACCTAACTCTACCCACACTCACTGTTCATCAAACTTACCACACATTAGGGGTTCAGGAACTTACCACAATGATATGGGTTGAGGAACTTATCCTAGTCAAACCAACATCCTCCATTCGCTGAGGGGTTCTACCATATGATTATGAGTCACGAACTTACCATCAGTATGAGTTTTAAGAACACGTACCTACCTTAACACCCTCTACCTATCCGTTATACACATGAGAAAAGAATCACCTTCTCAATATACATATAACGAATAGCGCGACACCAGGTTTCAATTGATTATCACTATAGAAAGCTAAGTGGTCATCAAACCAAACACAATCTCTTGCCCATACAAGAATTTGGTCAACTCGGCCACTAATCAATATAGGAAGTCAAGCGGTACTTAAACCAAGAACAAATATATTAGTTTCCCAACTGTTCAATACTATAAGGAAACACATGCCACCAGTGCATATCTTTCTTCTTCGATACACACTGATCATGCAAGTTTCGCAGCAGCACCTCCCAAATTGGTTCGCTGACATATCATAGCCCCCGCTCATACAAGGGTTCGTTCAACTCAACCACTATATTAATATAGGAAGCTAAATGGCTTTAAAACCAAGCACAAATTCTCTGCCCATACAAGGAACCATACAATTCAGCCACTAATATGAGTCCTCAATTAAAAACCCACAAACTTCAAACTTTTCTTAACTTAATACGAATTTTCTTAATTCATATTTTAATATATATGCCTCATTACGAGTTCATCTCTCTTGATCATTTCATGACCTTATTAGCATTTCCTTTCTGCTTCTCAAAATCTTATTATAAGATATCTTCTATCATTTCTTCAAAATTAGGTACAATGTGACCCTTTTCATTTCTCCGACATCTCCTCAAATCCACATTTGGATAATTATCTATATATGAACTTTTCAAATCCATCTTTTACTACTTAAACTCTACCTGAGTTTATTCATTTACCATTTTACTTTTCTTCTACTACGACTATAGCCTAAGGTACTCTTACCTAAGGTTTATAACCTATCAGCTCTGATACCAACTTGTGACGACCCCAGATTTGGGTCTCAATACCCAGATCCCGTTATCACAATCCAATACACACATCCACCTCTAAACAACATACAATAACTAAATGCGAAATAATAAACATATGTTGTTAATCCAAAAGGTGTTACTAGTCCCAAGATTTCTAACCTTAACTTACATTTATACCTTTAGATTCATAAAAAAGTTTACACAATTAACTTACATCAAATGACAAATTCGTCATCATGTATAATACTATAATCTTGTCCTTTGCTTCTATCTCCGTCTTTCCTCGAACATTCTTATTAATCTGAAATTTGTTATCATGATATAGCAAGGGTGAACAACTACTTTACTCAACAAGTTTAAATACAATAACGATATATCATGATTGAAAGGAAGAATAAGCTTTCAGATTTTTAATAATATAATAATGGTGAAAGAGTACAAATCATAATTTCAATATTTGAATGACTGAATATATTTATGTTGAGTGTCAATAATGACCATGAACAAATTTAACTGAACCTTATGGTAATGAAGGTGATCAGCCTTTCAAACCTGATGAACATATGCAACATGCACTATGTGCGAATCGATAATTTAAAAAGGTGGAATAATTATAAAGAATTAAACCACTAACCTGTTTGAAACATAAAAACTCAAGTTTGAGTTGAGAGGAACTTGCTCAATATAAACTTGAGCAAGGTTAAGAACTTGCACAAAATAAAGTTTGGGTACAAGGGAACTTAACTGACTGCTCAGCTACAATTAACGTCTAGCTTTAATTAACGTGATTGGAAGGACCTAACATTAATAAAGTTGGTCTAACAATTAACACCGTGTATAATGGTATGTATACACATATAAAGACTATTCAACTAGCACATAAGTCAATTACATAACACACGTAGTCAACATATTATCATTAACCCTTTAGATAATTAATCAAACTTAGGTTGATGATTTAAGAATTTAATTAAGATTTTCTTAAGTGTTAAACATTTATTAAACTTTGAAATAATTTCTTATAATTTCTTAATTCATACACTGTTAAATACATTATGTTTTATAACCTCAAATTATGTTTACCTATTATTTAAAGGTTAATTAAATAAAAATTAATTAAATGATAAATCTTATCTATTTTGGATTCTCATTGATAACTAATTCAAAAGTTTTCTGCTCTCCTATCGTCGAGGGAATCATCACTCAACGATTTGTACTGTTTGTCGTAGCAGACTTACTCTACGACTCATAAGGTCTGCCTCAACAACCCATTCGAAGAACAAAAATAGCTCTACGATCGGAGTGATCTCACCCTACGATCACTATGCAATGGCCGAGACCTGGCCTAGGCTATACTACGATAGCCGAGGGTTTGGCCAAGGCCAATCTAGGATTTGCTCGACACATGCCGCGACGATTCTCCGATCGTCGACTAAAATTCTATGTTCGACATAATCCACTCTACGATCTGCCCGACACATGCCGAGACGATTCTACGACCGTCGAGTGAAATTATATGTTCGACAGAATCCACTCTACGATCTGCTCGACACATGGCGAGACGATTCTACGATCGTCGAGTGAAATTCTATGTTCGACAGAATCCACTCTACGATCGTCGAGACTACTCTACGTTTCCAAACAATGATGTTAAATGTTTACATGTGAGCTCTACGATCAGAGTGCGTTCATTCTACGATCGTAGAGTTCACACTACCACTTACCGAAACTTAATAATGCTACCAGATTTCAGTTTTAAACACAACAGTGAACATATTAACCCTTCTGATTTTAAATCTGAGAACAACTAAACTAACACCATACAACTATGTCACTGAATGTTGTAGAAGTTTTGGACATAAAGTTTAACTCATCACAGATTCTTTTAGACATTTAGTCCAATTACTTAGTGAACCCACTGTGTCTCGTTTTTAACTCAAGAATACAAAGCAATTGATATTTTGACAAAATGAAACTCTTAGTTTTGAAAATAATGCTTGGACACAAAGTTCTACCCAAAACTGTCTCTTAGTCATTTTAACAAATACTCGGTGAATATTCTAAGTTATTCACATACATCTAACTACACATAATAACCTCCATCCTTAACATTACCTTATACCACCTGGACTCTCTATGGTCCTAAAAACATCACAGCCCAAAAAAGAAATAGACAAGAAGCTACAATAGCTAATTTAACAAATTCATTTTATACCTTAACGTTGGGCTGAAATGAAGCTGGTTTCTAGTTGTTGTTTTTCTTCTTCTCCCGAAGTAGGTGGTGAATGGCATGAACAATACTAGCTTCTCCTTCTTCCTCCTCTCACAAAATATTTACTCTTACAAAGATTTTTCTCTCTCTATCGCTCTCAATATCGGATGAAATTTGACAATGAGGAGAAAGAGATAATAAGCAGTAATATAATGATACTCCTTCCCTTCACTTGTCCAATCCTTTCCCATGTGAAGCCTTTTCCTGCTCACCAACTCCATCAGAGGATGATAGCTCCTCCTGACTTCTTCTCTCTTTTCACTCCTCTCAAGCGTTACCTAGCTTGTCCCAATTTTAGTACCACCTAGACTCAATTAACTAACAGATCTTATGTCCCTTATTCGGTTAACGCAATAACATTTTACCAAACCAACACATTTGGCCCAATCTGAAAATGAAAGAGGAATGGATCCAATAACAATATTAGTTCAATTTGTAATACTTGAATTTTAATATTCCTTACTTCTCAATGGTCACTCTCCTTAAATTAATAACTAAGGTTTAATTAATAAAATATTAATTCTTACCTTACAATTAAATAATTAATTTAATTATTTAATTGTTTAAATAATCCATTTTTGACACTAAAGCCCATATTCAAATTATTGAGATTTATACTTTGAATTTAACACCATAGTTAATTAACTATTAAATCTTAATTTAAATCTTCTTACTATTGTAACCTTAAGGTTAATCCACTAATTTCTTTATATTAGTGGCACCCTTTAATTCAAAATAACAATTTATCACATAAAGGTTTAAATAAACCACACAAAATCTACATCACTAGAAATTAATTCTTTATTTAATTAATAATGAAGTTCAAATTTTTCTGGTCATTACATTCTTCCCCCCTTATAAAAATTATGTCCTCGGAATTACAAAACAAGGTTACTTGAACAACGGTGTCTAATTCGCTCTCATTTTCTCCTCGAGTTCCCACGTAGCTTCTTCAACTGCGTGATTCCTCCAAAGTACTTTGACGGAATGAATTATCTTCTTCCTTAGCTTCTGTTCCTTCCTCTCAAGTATCTAGACAGAAACTTCCTTGTATGACAAGTCCTTCTCGACTTGTCTCTTCCCAATTTACTAACTTGGGTTATCCTAAATTTACCATTCAAGGTTTAACTTTCAGACGCTTGTTTAATTAATATATTAATTTACCAACTTGGGTTACTCAATTAATTTATCCATAGTTAATTCTCATCATCACATTCATTCACCTAGCAATTAACCAATATTTTGTTAATGCTCTCTCTTGTCTACCAACTAGGGTTATTTAACTAACTTTACATTAGTTAATTCTCTATACTTAACAATTCTTGAAATTATTCTCCCAGCACATTGACCATCATTTCACTTTTTAATTGTTTGGGCTACATAGTTTACCTTGCATTGGGCTCTCTTATTTAATTATTTGGGGCTACCCAACACAACTCACACATTTTCCATAACTTGGGCTAAGTAATTAATTTAATTGAACTACCAGCCATTATATACAATACTTGCCAACATTAATTAATTGGACTTATATTAATTACCTCTTAGGCTATTAATCAACATAGCATTTGAGTTTATTATTTAATTACCCACCTTTAAGCAAATATTCTCATATTGGGCTTGTTTTAAATCCATTAATGGACTCTATACAACAACTTAATAATTAAGTTAGTTATTTAATTAATTACTTCACATTATTGTCATCCAAGACAATCATCCTAAATTTTTCACAACTTTAACTCATACTAGTATAATTAACCTACTTAATTATATTTCATGACTTCATATTTAAACTAATTAATTTATTAGTTTAATTGAGTATTTATTTTACTCATCTTCTTGTTTGGCTAACAAGCACATTTTAGGTATATATGTATATCAATATAACCACATTCACTTCTCAATTGAATTTGTTTCCTTAATAAATTCTCTACATGCATCATGACAATATCCTCACATTTAATTTCTAACAAGTAAATCATAAAAAAAAATGTTTACCCATTTTCTACACATCTTACTTCTCAAATTTTAGGTTTTAAACCATAACCTTTAATTAATATTTAAAAATCTTATTTACAAACCGTGTAAATATTTGGGATATTACAGGTTATCATCAGTTAAAAGTGAGGAAGGAGGACGTACCCAAGACGGCATTCAGAACTTGTTACGACCATTATGAGTTTTTGGTGATGTCATTTGGATTGACAAATGCGCCAACAGCATTTATGGACATGATGAACAGAATATTCAAGCAGTACTTAGATAAATTTATAGTTGTGTTCATTGATGATATTTTGGTTTATTCCAAAACAAAGGAGGAGCATGTGGAACATTTAAGATTGGTGTTAAAGATATTAAGAAAGGAGCGGTTATATGCCAAATTTTCAAAGTGTGAATTGTAGTTGGAGATAGTTCAATTTCTAGGTCATGTTATTGACAATGAGGGAGTTTTAGTAGATTCTGCAAAAGTGGAAGCGGTGATGAATTGGGAATAACCAAGGACACCAACGGAGATTAGGAGTTTCTGTGACACCCCAGGATTTTACAGGAATTTCAAATAAGGAATTTGATGAATTAAGTAAAGGTTATGAGATAAAACCTGGTTTAAACGATAGAATGTATTAAGGAATGATTAAATGTGAATTATTGTGTGATCAATGTGCTGATATGACCTATGTGTATATGTATAGGTGATCGAATATAGAAAGAAGAGTTAAAGTTAGAGAATATTGAAAATGGAGGAAATGAGAAAAAGCATAATTAAATTGATACTTAAGTTATGAATATGGATAACGAGTTTAATGAATAGGCCTGAAGAGGCGAGAGTATGAGAATGACAAGTTAAGGTAGGTACGGATGTGCAGTGGAGAAAAAAAAAATCGTGTGATCTAATCGGTTTATTAAGAATTTAGGGAATATTAAGAATATGATATGTGAATAAATGAAATTGCTTAAGGAATTAATATTAAATGATTATAGGAGTTTAAAAAGGATAAGGGACAATAGATTTTGGTAATCCGATTGAGGCTCGCTTCTCGAGGAAACAGTTTATGGAAAAGATGAGTATTACGATTATTTGAGATGATGGAGGTGAAATTTTGAAATGTGAAACCAAGAAGGTTCAAAGGAAACAAGAAAAATATTTTATGGTTCAAATGATGTTGTGTAGTCAAATTACGATTAATTAGCAAACGAAACTATAAATGAGGTTACGTGGACGTAACATGACGGAAAGTGAGCGACATAGTCGGTCGATTGAAAGAAGAATCGATTTAAATGAGCGTGAAAAGAATTAATGGAAGAAAAGTTTGAAAGTTGCATGAAAAAAGGAAAAATGCCAAGAAAATAAAATTCTAGCAAAAGTGGCAAAAGACTAAAATGCCCCTCAACAATTTAGTTAATGACAATTATGTCCTAAACGGAATAATGACCAAAATACCCTTCACAATTTGGATAATGTCTTATATGTCCCAAGTGGTGAAATGACGAGAATGCCCTTCCATTAATATGTGAAATGACCAAAACGCGCTTGGATGAGTTAACCATGGTTAATTGCTTCACCAAGCCTAGTTAAGCCTTATTAAAATTACTAAAGCCAAGCAAACTTTCTTCATTCTATCATTTTGCTGAAAATAATAGAGATAGTGGCCCTAAGAGAGAGAAACGTGAGAAGCCATAAAAGAGGGAGAAGAAAAGCCTGGAAATCATGAGTTATAGTGCTTGTTTGAGCTTGGAACAAGAAGAAAAAAGGAAGAGCTTGCTAAGAGGAATCTATCTATGTAAAAAAGTTGGTCATACAAGAAGGTATAAGTATGTTTAAGTTAGTAAACTTATCATTTTTGTGTTTTAATTTAAGAATAAGGATGATCATGTATGTGTCTTTGGGGTACATGGCTTGATTGTGAAGTTGTTGTGAGTTTATGTGTTTTATTTTTGATATTTGATGAAACCCTAGGCTTGAAAGTTGTGTTACAAAGTTGATGAACTATTCATGTATGTTTTTGAAGTTAGAACTCATGATTTAAGGAGGAATATGTGTTAAATGTTATTGGTTTTAATGAGAACCTAGTTTGGAAGATGAAACGTGTTTAATACATGCTTATTATTATGCTAGAAGGCATCAAGGAATTATAGAGGGTTTAAAATTATGTTTTGGTATGAAAAAGAATGAATATTAGGTTATAATTTATAATTAAGCCAAATCGAAATGTGTAAAGTGCATTAGCATGTATAGTTAGAAGTTATATGGACTTATATAGTGGTTAAATATCTATGTGATAGCCTGTATGGTGTATTGAGTCCAAGGATTTAAGTTGAGTCTAAGGTTGAAAATTTATAAAGTTGATAAAATGCCATCAATATGTGAATTTTGGCCATTTTGGATAATTCATGATCAAATGAGGTCAAACAGTTAAGTTTTATGTAAATATGTGTGTTTGAGTTTAATTGGAAGTTATTTGGTGTCTATGGCGACAATTATGGATTTTAAATGATTTAAAACGTTCGTCGACACCTAAAACGAATCATTTTGAAAAATACAACTATTTGAAAAGTTTTGAATACCTCGAAGGCCTGTACGAGTTAATTATGTGTTATATGTGTTAAATGACATGATAGAATCAAGTATTGTAAAAAGGGGCCAAAATTAGTATGGTTTTGGAAATGAAAAAGTTGGTGAAATTAGACGAAAATTCAACCAAAGTGTGATTTTTGGCAATTTTGAAGAATTAAAAGTGAAATGAAGTAAAATGAGTTGGTTTTATGTTATGATACGTATATACATTGATTTGGTAATCAACGGATGGAAATTTGAATGAAAATGAATTTCGAATAATCGAAAACGATCGTTTCGACCCTAAACGAACTTTTACAGACAAAAACCGCATCGGGTATAATTTAATGGTTTGAATGGCCTAGACATGTCATATTTGACCTATGTGAACTTTGTGAAGTGTTAGAATTGAGTTTTGAAGCAAATGGCCAAAAATCACAAAGTTAAAAAAATTGAGTTTGAAAGTCAAAATTATTCAAGTCTGGAAATGTGTTGAATAGCCCTCCTATGGACTAGTTTATCTCTATTTTTAAGAAGCCAAATGAGTCAAGTAGTATTTTTGTAAAATACTATGTAGAAAGGTCTACATGTGATCCAAATTTAAGCTTATTTGGATGTAAGATGAAGGAGTTAAAAATCGACAAAGGTAATGCAAAAATCAAAATTTTGTTTCTGCACATTGCGCCCCCGCGCAATGTTTTGTACTAAACATTGCGCTGGGGCCCAAATGTACTATTCACAGCTGAGCCAATGTCGCAGCCAGCGAGCTCTGGCAGCGCCGGGGCGAAGTTGCTCTATTTTTGAAATCTTTTTAAGTTTCCAAAAAGCTATATTTTGATATGGAATGATAAGAATAGGTTATGTAAGCCCTAAATAGATAAAGAATAATCAAAATAAAGGATGTTAAGGTATAATGGAATGATAAATGGCATAACATAACATGGCTAAAGCTAAGCCAAAACATGTTAAGGGTTATGTAAAAGGTCGGAAGTAAGCTAGGATGTATTATTAACCTACATAAGGTATAATACATCATATGTGAAATGATTAGAGACGAATGGTTAAGTAATTATGGATTAAGTTTGAAAAGTGAAATAGTAATAAGTGAACTCGTAAATCGTTAAATGTGATAAGGTATGGATTGAGAAAATTCATATCAAATTAAGAAGAAGTTAGAGGTTTGTGGGTTTTTAATTGAGGACTCATGTTAGTGGCTGAGTTGTACAATTCCTTGTATGGGCGGGGAATTTGTTCTTGGTTTTAAAATCACTTAGCTTCATATATTAATATAGTGTCTGAGTTGAACAGTTCTTTGTATGGGCAAGGGATTTGTTCTTGGTTTAACGACCGCTTAACTTCCTATATTGATTAGTGGCTGAGTTGACCAATTTCTTGTATGGGCAGGAGATTGTGTTTGGTTTGACGACCACTTGGCTTCCTTTAGTGATAATCAATTGAAACCTGGTGTCGCGCTATTCGCTATATGTATGTTGAGAAGGTGATTCTTTTCTCATGTGTATAACGGATAGGTAGAGGATGTTAAGATAAATTCGTGTTCTGAGAACCGACACGTATGGTAAGTTCGTGACTCATAGTCATGTGGTGGAGCCCCTCAGCGAATGGGCGACTTTGGCCTGACTAGGACAAGCTCCTCAAACTATATGATTGTGGTAAGTTCATGAGCCCAAATACGTGGTAAGTTTAATGAACAGTGAGTGTGGGTAGAGTTAAGTAGAAAGATTAAAGCTATAATAGATATAGTTATTAAGCTGGAAAAGATGAATAAAATTGGTGATTATTTGAGGTTTTAGGATATTCTAAATCTTCTACTTATGCTAGACCTTTAATTCTTAAAATCGTGTCAAATCCGCACTTGTGTGCTTTTAAAAATGACTTTTAAATTTTTGAGTTTTATTAATAAATTGCAGTAACTCGAGTTATGGAAACAATTTATGGTTACCTGTGGTAGTATGATAAAACCTAAAATGATTTTCAAATGATTTTGAAATGTTTAAAGAAGAGTCTATGCTATTTGATTCGGCTAGACCATAATGATTTAAAGATATCAAAATGTATTTCTAAAAGCGTCAACACACCATGTTGTGTGGATACGACAATGACTGAATCTTCAACGTATTTTCTGTGAAGGTACGGTATCATAATATCATAAAGTAATTTGCACCATAAAGATGGCATCAAAATTACTATTGATAGAATCCTCAACGTACTGTGCCAAAAATGCGGTATCATGAAGTCATAAAATGATTTTTCATTTTCACTTAAAATAGTTTTAAAAAGTTCTAGAGTTCATGGTTCATGAACAATTAATTATGGTGGTCTAGGGCATTTGATTCGGCTAGACAACTTTTAATCGAAAGTGATAAACTTCAAAATTTTATTGCATGTGTGTGCTCTTGAAGAGTTTTAAAGTTTCAATTGATATCTGAACTATTATTGTAGGTCTATGTCAATTGTTTCTACTAGACGTTTGCATACTAGACATTTAAAAAAAAAAAAAAAAAAACTATCCAAACCTGAATGGGGGGAAAATTTAAGTATCGACTATCCGATATGCGCAAGGTTAAATGTTATGCGTATACATGGCGTACAAAAGGTTGATCCCCTCAAATACAACTGACAGATTTTAAGTGTCGGTTATCCGATGCAGTCAGAGCTAAATGTTATGCATACACATAGCGTACAAAAGGGTGATTTCCTCCAGTACGTATCCTGAGCTAGTAGCCAAATGGTCAATTAGCTATTGATTCCATTGGAAGTTTTTGTGTTCATGGTCTTTATGACCCTTCAGTTAGATATGAAATTATTTTAAAGGAAATTTTTTTTCCCTAGTGATTCAAGCTCCTTCACAATTATTGAACAATTGTTGAAGACTTCTGAAAAATATCCCAATATTCTGGAAAATTAATGGGTAGAGGTGTAATTTTAGAAGAGATTGGTCAAATAATTAGATGATCAATGAAGTATTCTCAGAGAAGGGAAAATTGATAGACTTGGTTGATAACCTAATGGAAAGAATGAACAGAAATAAGTACGCTATAAATTTGGAGGACGAAATTTTTATGAGGGGTGAATGTAATACCCCGGATATTTACGGGATTTGTAGAAGAAATCAAATATGATTAATTAAAGGTTGACGTAAAACCTAATTTTGGTGAATGAAATAAGTAGAGATATGTGTGCTGTAATTTCGAGGACGAAATTCTTAGAAGAATGGGTGAATGTGATATCCCGAATATTGCTAAGATTTCTTTTAAATAAAAGAAATAAAAGATTAATTAAAGGTTGAAAATTTAACCTACTTTGAGAAGGGGTTGCACACTAGTGTCATGTTCTATAGCCTTATTGCAAGAGAAGAGTTTTACTTATATACATAAATTATATAAGCTATGTATGTATTGCTTGTTTCAATTTATAAACCAAGTGGGTTGATTAATTAAGCTACGTGCAGCCACTATGGATATTAAAACAAGTCCTGAACTTGAGGCAAACTACTAGCACGACAATATTGGACTTCATTAATATTGCAATAATGAATTAAAATTGAGTATAAATGTTATGTGTAATTATTAAAAAGGTGTTATGTGTTGCCCAATTTAATCAAATTAATTGATTTAATTCAGGAACGAGAAAAAGGTTGACCATGTGAATTAATTGAATTAATTAATTTCATGGGTTATGAGTTAAATTTAGATTATTAAAATTAATAAGTTAAATGTGGGTCTTTAAAAAAGGCTAAGTTGGTGGGTTAATTAATTAAACATCAAGTTTAATTAATATATTAGGTAATAATGCTTATTAATAATTTTAGTACTCAAGTTATTAATTTATAATTTGGTTGAAGATTATTGGATCAATTAAATTAATAACTAGTTGTGATTGGATCATTAATTTTATTAAGCTCAAATGCCTCATTATGTGTTAGCCCAAATTTTGGTCCAAAGGGAACTATTTTAAGTTAAAGCCCAAATCCTTGTATGATTAAATAAAACAAAAGTAGCCTATATGTTGCTTTAATAGCATTGTAACAGCCTTATATGTTAATCAATTAAAGCCATTTCGGTGACAATAAATACTCATGTATATATATATATATATATATATATATATATGGTACTCGCAAGTGGAGAGAAGACTTTTGAGCCACTTTAGCAGGTACAAGGGAGTAGTTGGAGGAACATGTCGGCAGTTCCCAATAGGGGCTAAGAAGTTATATATTAGGCCATGAATAGGGGTCACTTGTGGGGCTACCTAGGGGCTACTTTGAAAGCTAAAGATAGTCTATTATGATAAGGGCCATCAGATGATAGGGTAAGTGTGTATGCACGTAGGGATATAGCAGGAGAGAGATAAGGGAATATACAATTGTATTCCAACCGAGACATGCTTGCAAAATTATTTTATTCATCTTTTCTCCAAAATAGAACTAAAAGGGGAATAAAAGGAAAGGGAGGGAATTTGATGGGAGCAAGGAAGCAAGGAGGAGTCCTAGCAAATTTCATAGCAGTCTAAGCAAGGAATCATCAAGCAAATCAAAGGTTTAAAGTTTATTTTTCTTTTTACCCAAAATCTTTAAGTTATATTAAGTTTGTTCATTTCATATTCTTATGGATGTATTGGTGTCAAGGACGGATCATGATAGACTCACTAATATAAGGGAGTTATAATAATAGTTATGGGTTTACATTTCATTTCGTTAGTGTCAAACCAAGAAAGGATTTGTTAAGTTTGTATTTAAAATGGGTTTGTTAAATTCCAAATGTTAAGCTATACTATGGGCATGAGTCTGTAGAGAAGATTCTCGGAAATATAACAAGCTAAACGATTCGTTATTTTGTTGAAAAACTAAGGAGAATAAGAAAAGAAAGTTTCGCCGAAAAATATTTTCGGATGCTTGTTTTAACGTGAAATGTCTAACGAATTTTGAAACTAATTATATGTATGGACACTTGAGAATTTGTAGATGATTTCTGGGCAAAAAACGATGAAAAACTCGCCGGAAAAATCTGCACAGTCGCCGGAGAAGATAGCCAAATTTTGCTACCGACGAACTTTTTCGGCAGAGCCCGTTTCTCTATGTTAGAGGTAGAATTTGAAGAAACTTTGTATTATAAAGTTGTAGATAATTTAATTTCATGTGAAATGGACATAAGAATCGTAATTTTCTGATAAAAGGGCTAATTATTATGAATTCTTGAAGTTTCAACTCTTTGAAAATTATAAATAAATTATTGAAAATAAATTTTGGGCTGAAATAAATTTACAGTAATATTAAAATAGTAATTATGAATTACTGTAAATTTTTGGAAAATATTTGAAGAGCAGAAGTATTTATTGTATTTTAAAGCTATTTTAAATTAATTTAAAAATTATTGAAAATTCATAAAAAATTCTATGAATGGTGGAAAATTATGAAATTTTGTGGAAAATCTTATAATAATATCAGATTAATATTTGTGGTATTTGGAGGATATAAAAGTGTATTGAGTTATTATTTCTATTTTGAAGCTATTAATGATAGTTTATAAAAATGGAAATAGTTATAGAAATTTGTCGGATCATCTGAAAAATGTGGCAATTGGTCAAAAAGTCTAGAATAATATTTTAAAAACTTTAGAAGTGTTAGTAGACTCGTGAGGTGTCAAAGCATCACAATACATATGCGAAATTTAAACCGTTGAGGTATTTGTTAAACGATACTAAACAAACAACCTGTTTGATAAATGTTGTGTTTGTACGTAAGATAGTATAATTAAATAATGGATGTGAAATTGATTTAGGGTTATGAGAATAGCCTAAGTTGTATGATTTAACGATAAACGATATGTGCTATGTGATTCATGTAGTAATATAATTATTAACAAATGATAATCCAAGAAAGTACGTATTGGAGATAAAATTGTTCTTGTGGTTTTCTATAACCAAGCATGTGTTCCCACTACGAAGATATGATATATCTACAATATTTTGAGTCCCTATTAAGTTGAGTGAATCCAATTAGGATATGACTAATAAGCATGGAAGTTAAGACTTTTTTTTTTTTAAGGAATTAGTTCAATAAGCTAATTAGACTAAAATGAGTAGAAACTTAAAACAAATTACGTGTATAAATGAAGGTTAATAATTCAGTGTATTATATGGTATGCTAAGTCAGAATGTGAATGTGTATTGGCGCACAAAGTGAATCCAATGGAATGGAGTAAGAGTTGTATTAACAACTAATATGTGATAAATA
This sequence comes from Hedera helix, assembly GCA_947179155.2. NCBI lineage: Eukaryota > Viridiplantae > Streptophyta > Magnoliopsida > Apiales > Araliaceae > Hedera > Hedera helix. Next base: position 19,329,903 of record OX359284.1, read on the forward strand.
ACTAAGTTGTGATTTGTGATTGGGCGCTAGGTATAAAGTATGTCATAGTATATATAACCCTAGCATATGAAATGAATAAAATAGAAATGGATGACGATTATAGTTAAATCTATTATGTGACGCCCCCAAATCTGAGCCCACACAGCCCAAACTTGAGTAGTCAAAAGACTACAACAAAATTATTACAACAAAGCACAACGTACAACAATACAGTGTATAATAATACACAACTAAGTCTTCACTATTATTGCCACACTATTTTACAACACGTGAAGACTACGACAGCTATTCTTCGGACTCTTACTCCATCCCCCGGCTAGACCCTGTTACGTTTTCATCTCCTGTTGAAAAACAATGGAACAAAAGAAAGGGTGAGCTTAAATAGCCCAGTAAAGAATATCATGACTAAGATAATGACGAATAAATTATCATTAGTCTTCAACAGTTGAGCTCTTGATAGAATACAATAGACTACAAGGTTTATATCAAAAACTGCAGTTAAATTCTTAAACAATGTTCAGATCAATAATAGCAGCGGAATGAGCAATCTATTAGAAGAATAATGCAGACTATAATGTCCACTCGCTTCTCTTTTTAGTAAAAAATATCATCAACTTTTATCATCTGAAATACCATTAGTCAAGATAATACAACTTCACAGTTCCTGGTCATAATCATGCAGATCAACAGTTCATCTTTGCACTACGGGCCAAAGACATTCAATATAACACCAACGGTCATGATTATACCAGATTCAGCCTTTGGTCATAATCATACCAACCAACAGTTCATCTTTGCACTACGGGCCAAAGAGAACATTCACCACGTGCCATAAAAGACACCGAACAGATGTATCGCATTTAACCTAGTATATCGCCTTTAACCTATCATCTGTTCAACAATTATATCACATCTGTGCCCCCGGCCACAGATATTCACAACAGCTTGATTCTTGATGATTAATACAAATAACAGTAATACAAATGATGGACAGAAGAACAGGATAAACAATAAGTATCGGAAGTTTACTTTATGCAGATTCAAATAATGTCCAAATTGCCAACATGATGTGGAGTGAAATTTAAAAATGATATTCAAGATCCACAGTTCAGAATAACGATTACAGTTCAATAGAAATATTCAGAAAATAGGAAGGTTCAGTTGAAATAATGAAATTCAACTATTATGGAACATATAATATTTTCAGGAATTATAGAAGCAATAGTTCCATAATAAGTTTCGATTTAGGTGTATGAAAGAAAATAATATCCCTTAACGTAGCAGGTTTGATTAACAAAAGGTGAAGGAAATTAATATCCCTTACCATAGTAATTTTGAATAATGGAAGATGAAAAAGATGGTATCCCTTATGAGTATAAAGGAAAATGATATCACTTACGAATATGAAATAAAAGTGTCATGTGATAATTCGTGTAGACAAATTATTTCCACACGAGACAAATAAAAAGGGTTATTCACCAACAGGCAGTAATCCGCGCCGTAAGGTTATTCCCATCAATTTGAATACGAAGAGTTATTCACCAAACAGGCGGTAATCCGCGCCGTAAGGTTATTCTCATCAATTTGAATACAAAGAGTTATTCACCAAACAGGCGGTAATCCGCACCGTAAGGTTATTCCCATCAATTTGAATACGAAGAGTTATTCACCAAATAGGCGGTAATCCGCGCCGTAAGGTTATTCTCATCAATTTGAATACGAAGAGTTATTCACCAAACAGGCGGTAATCCGCACCGTAAGGTTATTCCCATCAATTTGAATACGAAGAGTTATTCACCAAACAGGCGGTAATCCGCACCGTAACGTTATTCTCAAAGATTAATAAGGAATGAATACAAAAGGTTATTCACCAACAGGCGGTAATCCGCGCCGTAAGGTTATTCCCACAATTTAATACATGGAAGTAAATGGCACAAGAAAGAAACGATATTATTTTCGAGAATCAAAGAATGATAATCCCTTCAAGTAAGAAAGAAAATAATATCCATTTATGATGATGAAAAGAGTGATACCCCTTACCTTAACACGTGACTGGATATTGATTTAAATGAGGTTGATCAACCTATATATTTATAATAAAATTAGTAATTACCACATATAAATTTCAAAGTGTATGATAACTCGTATAATATAAATTATTAAAATTATATATATTTAACATAATTTTTGTAGTATAAAATAACTACTTTTAAATAGTTTTTAAAATAATATTCCAAAATAAATCTTCTAAAGAAAGCTTTTAAAAATGAATCTTCTCAAAGAAGAGTCTTCTAAGGGAAGATTTGTGAATACTGTGAAAAATAGGAATTTATGAAATTACTACTCTTTAATAAAAGACTTACTTGAAAAATTCATGCACTCCTTTTGGCTTTCAAACTCTCAAAATAGCCTTACTATTCTCAGAGAAAACTCATAAAATTCTTATAGAAAAATTTTATGTTTTAGGTGTGATTTTTCTATTCAGCTGAGCAAGCTATTTATAAGAGAAAAAATGTTACTATGCGCGGTAAGTGGGTTGGCGTGCTACACGCCAACCTGAGAATTCAGCAGCAGCAGCAGCCGCCCACGCTAAAAAATTTCAGCAACTTTGCAATTCATTTCTCATGTGGGCCCCACATGGGTCCCACATGTTACTATTCACGTTACTATTCACATTACTATTCACGTTACTATTTCAAATAGTAAAATTAATTATTTTATTTTTTATTTATTTATTTATTCTTCCTGTGAGTCCAACATATAAAATAATGTTACCACAATAATATAAGAAACACGTTACATATTTTTATTAATTTAATAATATAAATTATAGTGTATTTCCTACTGTGACAATTATTAGATTCAATAATTTTAAACTACAGTGCACCAACAATTATTGACTCAATGATATGAAATACAGTGTAATGACAATTATTGAATCAATAAGGCAGAATACTGTGTAGCAACAATAATTGAATTGATAATATAAAATATTATGCAGTGACAATTATCGATGAAATGATGCGTAACAGTTACGGTGTCAATAATATGAGACACTGTGCAATATCGTGTGCTACTGTAGAGTACCGCATGCTACAGTAAAATACCATAAATTACCGTATGCTACTATTCTTTTATCACCGGTATTTTAACAGTTAGCACCGTTAACTATTTTTATTAAAAAGGTTACTTCTGTCGTTTTCTATATCCGACAAATATTCCGTTGTGGGGTCCACCAATAATTTGTTATTTCGGCGCCGTCGTACGGCCCGAATATTCCCCGACAAAATGAATATTCCCCGACAAAACGAATATTGTCCGACAAAATAAAATTTGCACATAACATCCTTAACTTTTAACTTTATCGATTTAACCACTTACTGTTTCAGAAAAATATATGAAGAAAAATTAAATTTTATATTTCATAAAATTCGGGGTCTTACATATTACGTGATTTATATTACAGAAAATGTAATAATACATTACATGGCAACTCAAACACAATAAATGTTAATTTATATATGTGTGTTTTAAAAAGAGAAATGTCAAGTGTTTACAAGTGCATTTAATATGTATGTCGACATTATTACCAGTGTAGGCTAAACAACCGACGATGAACCTAGAAGGGTGATACTGAACCAAGTGTGGAATGTTGTTAGTGTGAGATACACACAATGAACTACTGGTGCAATAAGCTAGTACATGGATTAATGTAAAATTTAACAGTAACGATGGTTAATAGTTACAAGTGTTTACTAGAAATCGATGTTAAACATAAAAGCAATACAAAGGACGACAAGTAAGGTTAAAATCTTAAAATAAGATTAAGCTTAGAGTCAAACTTTGACTGATATTGTGCATTATTGATCTCACATACCATATAGGTCATGCAAAGGACGCGAAAGATTAACGTAATGGTAAAACACCGGTACATGCAAGTTTTTCAGAACTTGCTGCTATGTGATAACTATCATTATGTGTGACATGTTTTTATATGCAAATATGAGTTAATGTGCTTTTATGCCATAATGTGATTAAACAATGTTGTTCAACTGAAAATGTTGATTTAGCTGTTATTTATGAACTGTATAAATTGTGAAGTGACAAGCATGTTAATATGGATTATGAATCATGTTTTAGCCCATCTACATGTATAAAATGTCATACATGGGTATATTGATAAGCAGACATGATGCATGAATTATGTGTTACGTGTAACTGTTCAACTTGTTAAGCAACGTAGTTGCTCATTCTTTTTTTTAATAAATGTTTCCAGCTATGTGTGAGACATATGAGGTTCCAATAAAGATCAAGGACAGGGAATGTTTACGTACTATTCCAGGAGATATAGAAATTTTTTGATAAACTCTTTGGGGGTAAACAGTGTTGCCAAAAGGTATAGACTATAATTAAATGTTAGTTTAACATTTAAATCTGTTGTGTACCAAAGCGAGGTACTGTGTAATTATGTATAAGAGTGAGAGGTTGAAATAAATTTTGAATGATAAATAGACTTAAAAGATAATTATAAAGTTAAGGGCAATTAATCTGCATATCTTTTGTATTGAATAAGGTCATGATATATATATATATATATATATATATATATATATATATATATATATATATATATATATATATATATATATATTTGATCAGAGTTGTTCAAAGATTTATGTAAAGATTGCGATTCTAAGACAAATGATTAAATAATTATTTGTAAAAGTTTAAATGTAATGAGTTTTTAGCACTAATTATTATTGTTGAATATTGTGGTTAATAAGAACAAGGTTGTACATTAACACACGAGGTCGCCTGTATCAAGTATGGGGATTTTCGGGGCGTTACATGGACTATGTGTAACTCCGTGATTAGTTGTTATGTGTAATTTGTGACATTAAGCATAGCATGTTAAGGTAAAAGAGGCATGACACATTGACATAAACTGTGAGCATGTAAAGTGTTAACTGATTAACTGATTAACTTGTTGAGCGTTATGCTCATTCTTGCTATAAACTAACATTTCAGGTAAGGTACAAGAAGGTCGGAGGTGCCGGTTATGCTAAGGTAAAGAACGTGAATACATGGAGAAGCAAGAAGTCAATTTGTTACATGTATATATGATATGTCCATGCAAAAAGGATGTAAATATAAACCATAATAGTAATAAGGGATTTATGATTTGTAAATTCATAATAATGAATGTGCATGTATGTATGAATTATCCAGTTAGGAAATGTAAAGGTTATAGTTGGATGTATTATGGTTAGACGAGTTTGACATGTAATAAACTCGTATATGTATGTTACAGTTATATGTAACCAGAAACATGTTTGATATTGATGAATGTATGTGGGTATATATATGAAGAAGAACAGGTACAGAACAGGTATTTAAACAGAGCCATGTATAGATAATTCATGGAAAAATTTTAATTATAGGTAATATAAATCATGAATAAATATGATTATAGAAATTGTAATAGTGTAGGTCAAAATTAATAAATGTTTGACCTAAGTGCTAATGATTGATAAATGAACGTTGCGATCCTAAGGCAGATAAGGTATGCAAGATAAAGATTTATAAAATAATAAAAAATATGGACAGCATTATGGTCAACTGAATGGTTTCAAAGATTAAAGGTCAAGTTTTAACGCACGAGATTCCAGTTAATGTGGTTTATAGTTAATGATTATCTTATCCAGACATAATTAGACTTAATTAAGGGAATGTGGGATCTCGGGATGTTACAGTTTCTTAGGACTAGCAGGTTACTATCGGAGATTTATAAAAGATAGCGACGACGTTGACAAATTTGACAAGGAAAACAGTGAAGTATGTATGGACGGAGAAGTGCGATGAGAGTTTTTAGGAGTTAAAAAAGAGACTTAGTGAAGCACCTATGTTAACTTCACCAGACGACACGGGAGGTTTTACAGTTTATAGTGATACATTGCACAAGGGACTAGGTTGTGTGCTTATGCAGAACGACAAGGTCATTGCGTATGTATCAAAATAATTAAAAGATTATGAGAAGGGATACCCTACCCATGACTTGGATTTGGCAGAGGTAGTGTTTGCCCTTAAAATTTTGAGACATTATTTATATATAGAAAAGTGTGAGATATTCACAAATCATAAGAGTCTGAAGTATATCTTCACACAAAAGGAGTTGAATATGAGACAATGAAAATGGTTAAAATTGATCAAAGATTATGATTGTAAAATTCTATATCATCCCGGCAAGGCCAATGTGGTAGTTAATGCTCTAAGCAGAAAAAGCAGAGATAAGTTATTTATTTTGATAGACCAGGAAGAACTAATAAGATAAATGGCTTGAATAGAGTTGGAGGTGAAAAATTCAAAGGAGTCAATAGCAATAGAAGCAAGCCCAACCTTATTAGATGAGGTGAAGGAGGCTCAAGACAAAGATGAAGAATGCGACAGAATAAGGAAGAGGATGACTGATAGGGAAAAAGCCAAGTTCAAGGTAAATAGCAAAGGACGGCTAAGGTTTAAAAATCGTGTTTGGGTACCGTTAGTGCCTGAATTACTATAGGAGATTTTGCAAAAGGCTCACAGTACGAGATACTCGATACACCCGGGTAGCACGAAGATGTATCAAGATCTACATCAGGATTTTTGGTGGCCAAATACGAAAAGGGAGGTTGCAAAATGTGACAGCCGATGCCTAACTTGTCAGAAGGTAAAGGCTGAACATCAGAGACCGAGTGGATTATTACAGCCATTAGAGATTCCTGAATAGAAATGGGAGCATATCACGATGAATTTTGTGGTAGGACTTCCAACAACACAAAGGGGATACGACGTAATATGGGTGATTAGGGATCGACTAACAAATTTAGCGTATTTTTTGTCGATTAAGATTAAGTGTAGTTTGGATCAGTTGGTCAAACTGTATATAAAAGAGATAGTTTTAAGACATGTAGTGCTGGTATCAATTGTGTTAGACATGGATCCGCTCTTCACGTCAAAATTCTAGAGGAGTCTTCAAGAAAGAATGGGGACGCAATTAAGAATGAGTACAGTGTATCATCCGCAGACTGATGGGCAAAGTGAAAGAATAATTCCGACATTGAAAGATATGCTCAAAGCCTGTGTGATGGATTTCAATGGTAGTTGGGAGGACCATCTACCATTAGTGGAGTTTGCATATAATAATAGTTATCGTGTGAGCATAGGCATGCCGCCTTATGAAGCTTTGTATGGAATGAAATGTAGAACAACTCTATGTTAGGATGAAGTAAGAGAACGTCGACTGTTGGGGGTCGAAATTGGTTCAACAGACCGTAGAAATTATCAGGGTAATAAGAGCTCGACAAATAGCATCTCAGGATCTCCAGAAGAAATATGCAGACCTACAACGACAGAAGAGAGATTTTGAAGTATAGAGTTTTGTGTTCATGAAGTTCTCCTTGAAAAGGGAATATTAGATTTGGAAATAAGGGAAAATTGAGTTCGAGGTTCATAGGACCATTTGAAATATTAAAGAGAGTGGGTGAAGTGGTGTACGAGGTAGCTTTACCTCATAAACTGGAGCATATTCATAATGTGTTTCACGTGTCAGTATTACGGTCATACAAGCTTGATTACAAGTACGTCATATCCTATGAGCCGATACAAGTTGAAAGAGACTTATCATATGAAGAAATTCTTGTCCAGATATTAGATAGGAAATAGTAGAAATTATGAAATAAGGTTATACATTCTGTCAAAGTCCTTTGAAGTAACCACAACGCTGAAGAAGCTACGTGGGAACTTGAAGAAAATATGAGGACTAACTATCCGAATCTTTTTTAGTAGTTTAAATTTGAAATTTCAGAGATGGAATTCTTATAAAAGGGGAGAATGTAATGACCACAAATTCTATATGTTATTGTAATTGTAATTATTAAATAATTAGCAATGAATTAAATTTTTTGTACTAATTAATTGTGCATTGATGTAATTAAATGAATATACTTATGAATGTGTGTATTTATTTAATAAGGCAGTAAGGTGATAAAATTAATTAAAGCAAATCTAATTGGATTATATTTTTAAGTCCAAAACTAGGTCCAATTAATTAACCTAGTAACCCATCTATTAAATTAAATATTGGTTCATGTTATAATTAAATTAGTTCAATGTTTGTTTTAATTAAATGCAGCATGAGTTAGCTAAATGGGAGCCCAATGGAATAAATAAATTGAGCCCAAACAAATTAAATGAATGAGGCCAACACATTTAATTCTTAAGTCCAAAGTGAAACCCAAATGGAAGTCAAAATTGGTCTATATATATATATATATATATATATATATATATATATATATATATATATATATATATAGGTGTATATATGTATATAAAAGCTATAAAAATAAATCAAAATGGGGAAAAAATTCCCCATTTGGTCGGCACTTTGGGGCCCCACAAGGGGGTGGCTTGTAGCTCTTGTTTGCTTGAAAAATCTTTTTAAGCACTAAGTGGTTCAGCCACTCCAACAACCCTAGTCAATCACTTAGTTAATCAACTAGTCAATCCATCAAATAGTAAGCACAAATTAGCTTATAATTGCGCCAATACTAGTTCATTAAGGAGTTAATGAAGGATTGCCAATTTACTATAAATAGAGTGCTTCACCAACGCCTAGTGTTGGTTATCAATTGCTAGAACACCAAGAGAGAAAAGAGAGAGCTTTCAAGAGAAAAATAGAGAGAACTCTTATAAATTGAGAATCCACCAAGAAACTTGCTAGAGGATAGTTAATGTGGAGTCACTAGTAAAGTTCATAGCCAAGAGAAGAAAAAACATTCAATTCCAAGAGGTTTAAAAATGTTCTGCCTCTTCCTTATTTCATTTTAAGGGTCTATATATGTTTTCTATGGTCAATCAAAAGTTATTTAGATGCTCTAAAAGTTTATAACTATGATATATAGGTATATTCATATTTTGATATGTTTATTACATGTATTTATATGTGTGATATGCAAATAAATGAAAGAAAAATTCATATAACGTTTTATCGGTAAACCCTAGGTAACTAAGTGCTATTTATTATTGTAGTTTGAAATGTACAAGTTAGATATGTGATTTCTATCGCTAGAAAGTTGTATATATGAGTTAGGAAGACAACACAACTTAAATATCTCAAAAATATGAAAAAACAAAGAAGTTATAAAACCCTAGGTGGTTTGATCTTAAATTTCATGTCAAAACGTTTTCAAAAATGTGATTGAACCATGAAAGGTTATAAAACAAGAAGTTAGGAAGAAAACAACACTGATTTTGTATCATTTGGATGTGTAGATTTCATTTTATGCAAGTTTGAACCAAAGAAATCAAAGTTGAAAAATCAGGGTTTTGAAAAACAGGGTTACTGCCGCAGCGATAGGTCTCACCACCGCAGCGGTGAAATATTCTGTAATTAAGAAGTTAATCTACCGCCGCAACAATATATCTCACTGCCGCAGTGGTGAAACGTTCTGCAAGTCACCGTTACAGCGGTGAACCAAACAATTTGAAAAATTATTTTCAAACTGGTCGGGTCGGGTTGATTTTGTTTGGGTCGGGTCGGGTCAGAAAATGAAAAATATTTTACAAATTATTTTATTATTTTTAAATCTAATAAAAGTAATTTAAACATTATGAAAAGTTAAATTAATAGGTAAAAAAAAGAAGATAAATATTATTAAATGATTAATAATATAAATAAATTAATAAAATATTACTAGATGAATAAAATATTATTAAATAATTAATAATATTATAAAGTTAAAAAATGTTAGTAAATGGTTAATAATATGAATAAGATATTATTAAAGGATTAATAATATTAAAAAATGAATAGAATATTATTAAATAATTAATAATATTAGAAAATAAATAGAATATTATTAAATAATTAATAATATTAGAAAATAAATGAAATATTATTAAATAATTAATAATATTATAAAGTTTATAAAGTATTATTAAATGATTAATAAAATATTATTAAATAATTAATAATATTATAAAGTGAATAAAATATTATTAATTGATTAATAATATTATATAAAAGCTTAAAATATATCATATGATTAATGTAGATTTTATGTAATTAAAATATTATCAAATAATGATAATATTTCCTAAGTGTTTTATATACCTTAATTATTTAAATATGTGATTAAGTGTAGGTAAGTTAAATTGTTAGGTCAATTCAAAAGATAGTAAATTGAATTGGTTAGTAGTAATCAACAAACGCGAAAAGTTCTCTGACCCTTAACTTATATTTATTTTTGTAAGTTCTCTGACCCTTAACTTGTAATTATTTTTGCAAGTTCTCTGACCTTTAACTTGTATTTATTTTTGCAAGTTCTTTAAACATATTCAAATTGTTATTGAGCAAGTTCCTAAACTTGCATTTATTTCATCAGAGATATAGGTGGTTTAATTATTTAAAGTTATTCCACATCCGTATTGTTATTGTATTCGCACATAGTGTATATTTGCAAGACTTATAGTTCATTAAATCAAGAATTGTGTAAGAATGTCTAAGCTAATTGTTTCTGCTAGACATTTCATGTATAAATTCATCAACTTGAATATTTTAAGAGCTTATCTAAACCATTGGTTGGTGCGGATTCTTATAGTAAGACTGAGAACAAACAATCCTATATAAGGGGATTATTTTGTCGGGAAACTGACCTTTGCACAAGATGTCTGAATGTTATACATATACATAAGGTACATGTAACGACCCCAAAATTTACATAAATTTATCCCTAATTTCGGTTCGTTAATAAACCTTTAATCACCTTATTTAATCTGTTAATTAACTTTACATCATCATAAACCAAATTTTTTGGTATAAATTTTTTTTCTTTTTCCCATCATTCTATTAGAAAAATTTGGCATTTAAAATCTTTACATCTCAATCCTAGACCCTAGATCGCAACTTTTACTTTTTACTTTGACTGTCAATCTCATTTATTATCTGGTTTAACTCATCACCCTAATTGTAAATGTATGATAGTTCAAAATTTATAATTTAATATTACTTCGAACTTCAGTTGTTATCTGCTCAGAATTTTTGGCATAAATCAATCAATGTCATAATTATACACCAATACGATCAAAATGCTTAAGTAACCCTTTAACAGTCCGATCAGGACTCATAACACCATTGACATATTAATATTACCATAAGCCTTAATAATTTCAACTATAACGAATTATTATGTTAGAAATTTAAAATAATTACATCATAACCTTAGTCGATGTTGTAACATAACTCTATTATATCCCGACACTCTAGGAATCTCATTTTCACCTGCAAAATGTTAATATTGGGCAAAGATGAGCACAACAGCTCAACAAGTTCAATAGTTTACACATTTCATGCTTCATGTAGCATATAACAATTAATATGCTATGTGTGTGTCATGCTTAATGTATTGTGTAACTATTTCTACAAATCATCTTATATATACCGAATTCATTACGATTTAACAGCTATTCAGATCAAACATTGAACATCTTCAGAGGTACTCACATAACTGCACTAAGTGCACACTTTAATCAAATTATCAAGTAGTCTCATAACACGTAATTTCATATGCATTTGATCAATTTAATCATACATTAACAAATAAGCAAGTAGCAACAAGTATTGAAGAACTTGCATCGGTCCGTAGTTCACCGATTAGTATAACTCGGCCAAAACCGTCATCGTACAACCTATATTTAATATATTAATTAAATATAGTCAATTATAAATCCAACACAGTAGTTTAATTTAATAACATAACCGTATATGTCATTTAACATATCGGACATAACCTGACATGTCCATTCGCCCGTACTTATTTTCTAGTAATCTATCTCAATTCTTACATTAATGGATTAATATTTAAAAGAGTTAAATATTAACCCAACCTCACACTAGTCCAATCATCATCTTAAAGTCTCTAGAATATCATTCAAGACTTTTTGACTAATTTTTCAAAATTTCTACATTATCCAACAATTTCTGTAATTATTTATATATATATAACTATTATTTAATAGTTTTTAAAATATAAATAATCACTCAACATGCTTTTGTATCCCCCAAACACCATCAATATTTATCTTATATTATTATAAAAAAATTCACCGAGTTTCGTAATTTTTCAACATTCATAGAATTTTTCATGAATTTTCACTTATTTTTACATTAACTTTAAATAGTCATAAAATACAATAAATACCCATGCTCCACAATAATTTACCAAAATTTTTAGAAAAATCAGAAATAATATTAAAATATTTCTGTCCAGAAATGATTTTAGCACAAAAATATTTTTAATAATTAATTTTTAATTTTTAATGCACTAAAACTTTCGAAATTCATAGAAATTAGCTTGTTTATTAGAAAATTACAAACGTTAAGTCCATGCTACACGAAATTTAATTCCCTACAACTTTTTAGAAGGAAACATTTTCATATTCTGCATCGAAATGGACAATATCTGAACAAATCTGGTTTTACCACGCTAAATCTTCCAAAATTCATAGTAATTAGCTTGTTTATCCGAAAATTATGAATCTTAAGTCCATTCCACACGAAATTTAATTTTACACAACTTTCTAGAAGGAAACATTTTCAGATTCTTCACCAAACAACACAGATTAAAGATTTTCCACAACCTGTCTAGGAAGTTTCAGTCATTGGATAGTCACACCAAATAAATTCTTTCAAAAATTCTAAACTCCATAAAATGGTAAAATCTTTTGAGTACTTCTAGATAACTTCCACATCTACAACTTTGTAGTTCATACCAACTTCAAATTCCAAACACATAATTTTATATAAATTTTACAAACTCAAAATTCGCAGCAGATTCTGGGCAGACAGTATTTCGGTCCGACCCAACCTGATTCAAACGATCACTACACACAAACCACAAGGAATTTCTGTGATCTAAAAATTTATACATGTAGCTTACTTCCATACCTTTAATTTGATATATTACCCACTTTCTAATTCCAAAAACTCGATTTTATAAAAATCTCAAACCAACAGCAACAAAACATCAGGTTTTTTCGTGAATTTGTGTTCTTCATTTAATAAATTCATCAATCCTCTATTAGATTCATGAAATCCATGGTTAGACCATTAAACACAAGTTAACTCATGATCTAATACCATTAATCTCCATAAAAACTAGCATTTACCCAATAAAACCAAGGATTATTAAAGGGTTAAGAAATATACCTTCAAAGCTTTCCTAATTTATTTGGCTTAAGTTTTTATTTCCTTCTCTTTCTCTTCTTTCAACCATGAGCATATCTCTTTCTCTACTCAAATGTTGCTGATTTCTTAGGCTAAAAATGAAGTGGGTTTGGTCATATATTAAATGATATAACCCAAGTTAGAGATTAAATATGATTGGTTGGCATAAGATTTCATTTGGATAAGATAATAATTGAGTGGCCCATATTAATTCTCACCACTTAAAAATCTGAGATAGCTGGCCCACTAAAAATCTGTAGAGTTTAATTTATCTTCTGGGTCTCACTTTTAATTATTTGACCTGCTCTTTGACTGTTTAACCCGAAAATCAAAATTTTCAATATTATAGTCGATTCTTACTAATTTGGACATTCCCGATGTCATGATAATATCTGTTTCTTCAAATTCACTTTCAAACTTCAACTTTGACCTTCTACCAGAAAAAGTCAAACGATCAACCTTGACCAAAAAGTCAACCGAAACATATATCATGTTTTCAGTCCATACTTACTAAATTCGACGTTCCCGTCGCAACGGTGAACTCCGTTTCTCAAAATTCTTCTCCAAACTCAAATTTTGACTTTACAACTTTATAAGTCAAACGGTTGACTTTGACCAAAAGTCAACCACCAACTCCAAATTGTGTTTACTATCTCTCTTTGTCAAATTCGACGTTCTGAACTCAACGGTGCAGTCCGCGTCTCCAAATTTTCTTCCGAACTCCATATTGGGGTTTTAACTTGACTCTCTTCTTTGTCCTTTAGTCAAACTTTGACTATTTGACCACTTTGGTCATTTCATGATATTTCGATATATTAACTTCCCTTCACACATGCAAGTATACTCGTTTATTAGGTATACATTTACCCCATTCTCTTCACACTGTTATTTCACGAAATTACAACCACGCCGAGTTCATTCTTAATCTTATATCGTCACCTTAATAACTTAGGCATACATACAAGTCTTAAAATTATCAAATGTTTAGGCTTGTTCACTATATTCATATGGCTTGTCATATGTATCAATTTGACTTGCCATAACCTTAATCCATTTTGGATTGTTACTAAATTTTCAATACTTGGTCACTAGGTTGGGTTTAAACTTAATTGTCACCACAATACCCAACTTGTCTCTTCCCAATTTACTAACTTGGGCTATCTTAATTTACAATTCAATATTTAACTCTCATAAGCTTGCTTAATTAATATATTTAGCTTCATATTATTCTTGATGATTGATTCCATTAATCACTTATCACGCTCGGCTAAAATATAATTAGCGCACCTCCAAGTATATATGTATCTATACATATACACCTTAGCTTAAACTTATAAATATCTCAATAATTAAAATTTATTTCCCAAATAAACTTCCTCATACCTCAAAGTAAAAACTTCTTACATAATCTCTTTTAGTCTAATAAATTCATCGAACTTTAAAGGCATTATATTACCTTATTATTAGCATACCTCCAAGTATACATAATAATCAAATTCTAGGTTTTAAAATTTAAAAACCTCAATTCACTCACATTTCAATCCTAACACCAAGATTAGGGTCAAAGGTTTACACATTTTACTTCTCCAAATCTAGGTTTTAAACTTCAACCTTTATTTCATCATCAACACCTTATTTAAAAATCTCATGAAATATCTGGAATATATTACAGTACAAGAGACTGATTCCCTCGAGCATCAAACGACTAAGGTGATAGATCTATATCTGTCTTACCTTTAGCAGCAGTTCATGGTCCTTAAAGATCACTCAGTAGTAAAGATTCAATTATTTTTTTTACATTGAAAATTGATTCTTGTTCTCTCACAATTGCTATCTATTGTTGAAACCTTTGATGTTATTTCCCATTCAATCATGATATATCTTGTATTATCTGTTCTTAAACTTGCTGAGCAAGCTAGTTGCTCACTCTTGCTATATCATGACTTATTTTCAGCTAAGCCCGAATGCTCTAAACAGGACAAAGGCAAGGGAAAAGCCAAAGATTATATTAGTTTAATGCATGTTAATTAATTACTTTCTATATAATTACTTTTATAAATCTTTTGTAATCCCTTAAGGTAGATTTGATGAAGATTAAGGTTAAAGACCTTGGGATTGTATTACCTTTTTGTAAGGAACTGTAAGAATTTTTCACTAAATTAATGAAGACTATGTATTTAGTTGTTATTATGATTCGAGATAGTGAGAACCAGACCCGAGATTATGGAACTCAGATTTGGGGTCATCATAGAAACTTCCTATAACGCTGGATTTATCTGGAGTTGACCTACCCTAAGGTTACTCTCGTGGATTTTTGGGCATGAAGATTCTCAGATCTTTGTAATCTACTCGATGTTCTTTCGATTGGAGCGAATCTGAGTGGCGCCTTTCCTGAACCTTACAAGGTAACGCCATTTTGAGTCCAATAATTGACATTTGACGAGTTTGCCTCTTGGTGGAAGAATCATACAACATACATTCGTTGCATCCCATCATATGTAAATGATGACATTGTGCAAAGCACTAAAATACAATAATTAATTGAATAAAGTAATCCACGACATAAATTCAAAACCATCAATCCAATATAAGGGGAAAATATTAAGATTGAACGTGACTTAAGCCCTCTAGTGTCCCCCAGTAGAGTCACTATTTGTAGACGCTGGGGATTTT
The DNA here is from genome assembly GCA_947179155.2 of Hedera helix. NCBI lineage: Eukaryota > Viridiplantae > Streptophyta > Magnoliopsida > Apiales > Araliaceae > Hedera > Hedera helix. The sequence goes on from OX359284.1 coordinate 19,345,840, forward strand.
TCCTTGTTTTTGTCCCTCACCCTTTTTGAATGATTTTCTTGTTTGCTTTGTTAGGGGTGATATTTTAGGAAAGGTCAGCATAAAGGTCGATGGGGTTTTGAAAGGTTAATTTTAATGATGATGGATCAATTGACCAGAGTCACCAGTTGGTATAATTTGAAATGGATGTACCAACTCACTCGAATTTTTGTATTTTTATAAATCGAGATGGCCCATTTGTGACTCCGATTAATTGGTCTGCAATAGAGATTCATAAATTTTGGGAGCTTGCTTAAGCGAAGGAAAGGTGTTAGTCACCCCTCAACTTTTGTGAAAACACGGTTACTACATCTTGATATTTCCCCTTCAAAGTGTGTGTGTGTGTGTGCGCGCGCGCGTGCGCGCGCGCTTATATAAATGATTAATGGATTGCTTAAAATGCCTTGTAATGCCTATGGGGCTAAAAAATGAAGAGTTCATTCTGCAAATGTTTGAAAATTGATTTGTTTGGAATGTAATCTTAAAGTTTTAATATTCATAAGCATTGGAAGGTTTTTGTTCAAAGGAAGATTTATTTCAAAATGTTGATTTCCACGAAAAATGTTACATGAATGATGTTTCAAAAATCAATGTTTAAGTTTGATTTAAAACATTTTCTTTTACATTTCCTGAAATTTTATATAATATAATTTTTTTGGGAAAAATCCCTCCTTGCTTTCAAATATTCATTCGCCATTACTTTCCATTTTAATTTTTGTGAGTCTAATCACCTAGTTTGATTTGTTTTAAAAAAGATCTTTAAAATCATTTTTGTATGAAAACATTTTGAATGTCAACAGATAAAATCAAACCATCATAACAAGTTTGTGGCTATCCATAGGCATGTAAGCCATCAAAATAGCTCTAAACACTAAATAAATGTTTCACTATCACGGGGCCTTAAATCCGTTCTTCGAAATTCTCGATGTCACTTTAAAGCCCAAAAATTACATTGTACAATGAAATGGAACATAAATAATGCATCCACACATAACGTCTATCGTCGGAATTCCATTATTATCCCCTAAATCGACATTTAAGGACCTCGACTTCCTTCCTAGGCTCACATAATTATAATCAAAAGAATCAAAAAGAAAATCAAAATAATAATAATGAAATTATGATAAAGCAACAAGAGGTCGAATTGCAATTAAATCCACACAGCGGTGCGGATAAAGATTTAATCGACTATATATCACAATTCGACTATCAGTGTGTTCTATTATATAAAATCATGGACGACCATGCTTTGGGATCCGCTACATCATTAGACATGGGTCTAAGACGGGAGCATAGTTACCCTCATAGATAAAATAATTTGACTCCCATGTAAAACATTCATAAAAAGAGAGCCAAATATATATAAAATATAGGTAAGATGCATCAAAAGAATATCATCGGGCATCAAGGAGAAAATATCATTCGTTTAAGATCCTTACTCATCCTCCCTAATCCTCTAACTTAGTAGATCTAACAATAATAAACCAGATTTAGGTTAAAGATTGAAACTTTAGCAATATAAAAGGATGAAAATATTAGATCTATACCAGATCTATAATAAAACATAGTAAAAATGAAATCTTTAATATTTTAAAGTATTAAAAATAATAGATCTAGGGTAGATCTATGGATAAAATATGTAAATATCACATCTTTAATGTTTTACCATACTAAAATGCTAGATTTGAAGTAGATCCATATGTATAATATCAAAAGATTGAATCTTTACTTATAAAACAACATAAAACTCACCTAAGATAAAAGATCTAAATTAGATCTACAAAGAAATATACAAAGATCGTATTTTTCACCTTGGAGTGAGTGAAAACGGTTGCCTGGAGCAAGGATATCGCTATTTATGCAAAAGATTGATAGAAATACAACGCCCCCCAAAATCCCCGTGCTTGCTATGGCGGACCTTGTGCGTTAAACTCTATACATTTATTGACTTAACCAATGATCCCATAATCATATTGGTTGAATTAGTTTTATTTTAGACTATACATTAAAACTTTCTCTTAACTTTGTCCCTGGATCTTAACTTAATCTCGGTCTCACTATTTATACAAGTATCAACTTGTATTTCATCTGTATAAATGGATAATATCATATATAACGGTCTAATTTTTTCCTTAAGATTTAAATATTCTATAACTTTACATATTCCAAGATTCACGACATTAAATTATTAGGACGGCTTTTGGGAACAAAGAATTTCGCGATGTATGTTTGTATCTTCATCCGTGATAAATGTTTACATCTTTATCTGTGACAAATAGTTGTATCTTTGTTCGGTGCAAAATTCTCTTTCCGTACAAAACATTACCCAACTAGTTAAAACCCTCACTCAAAACATATTTAGTTATAGTGATATCTCCTCATATCAATAATCCTTCTTATCTGACATTCAAAATAGTAATAAGGAGTTATACCTGGGTCCGAGGAACCTTAACGATAGATTTGATCAGTCAATATCGCTTAGACCTGTCTCGAATGTAGAATACTGACAAGTTATTTACCGATCATCATCCAGATAAATAGATCATTATCAATACTATTTTAAATTTTAACAATGCTAAGTTATATCAAAATAAAGACATAGCAACATTCTGATCATAATAATTTATATCATTTATTTAATATTCGGTTACATGTTTGTTTGTTCGTATTACAATAGCCATTATGACTTATACAAATACAAGTGATAAACATGTAAACCTAATCTACGCTTCATCTTTACGTTCATGATTTTCTTAACGTTCATCTTTAATTTGCGAATAAGGTTTTATTCGCAAGAATGAGTACGACGACTCAGCAAGTCTAACATATAGCACATACGCAGTTTATGCTTTCATATAAACTTTAACATCCCTTAACAAAATATAATTCTCCATTTAATATAACATATAACTCACATTCCAGTAGTTTATATCACATTGACACATAAAGTATATAAATCTTGTTCATAACTCGTAAACATAACACATAACAGTTAGAAGGCTTACAAACATCAATTAAAGACTTCACATAACATCTATCACATAACAACATGAAACTACACATCTCATTTATTATTTTAATAATACTACACAAGTAGCACATAGCAAGAGTTAGAAGACTTGCCTTGAAACCGTTTTAGGGTTTTTTGAAAAATCGTTAAACGCCTACAAAAAGGGTTACGCGTCTTCGAACGTTAGTTTATCAAATTTTCCTTTTGAATAAGTCTTACAATAACTTAACTAGACTATTTCCATTGGTGGAATCATTTCGTTAAGTGGCGAACTCAAAATCATAATTTTAAGCCCTCAAATCCGAATGGTCCATAAAAAATTTTAACTTTGACCTCTTTTACGGTGACAGCCATAACTTTATCATGCGAAAATATTTTTGAGTGATTATTGAGTCTAAATTGCTTAAAATTTCAATATCTACAACTTTCCATTAGGTTGCTAAGGCATATTCGGAATTCAAATGTTCAGATTTTAGCAAAAACAACCAGTATACATGCTTCTATCAACAGTTTTAGGGTTAACCATGTAAGACATGTCCCAGCTAGCTTGATTTGCTTAATATATCATGTTATAAGACTCAATAACACTTCGTAACATAAAAATAATAAAATCATAAACCTACTTATAAGAAAATTTATGACTTTTTATCAAGAACACGAAGAACTAAGATTCATCGTTCTTGGTTTAATTTGCTAAAACATGGTGCCACAAGCATGAATTTGTTAAGCCATCATGTTTCAGAACTTTGTAACACTAAATTATAAAATCATAAACCTACTTATGTAAGAAATTATGACTTTTGCTCAAGAACATACGAAGAACGAAAAATCGTACATGGTAACGACTTATGTTCTTGAGCTTTTGGATTTCATACTTGAAATAATTTGAGCATTATAACTACTTAGATATGTGATTATAACACTTTATATATGATAAAATTTTGTCATTATAATGACTTGTTTACTTGATTATAACAATTTATAATTATTGCTCAGGAAAACACGAATAACAAGGAGAACGACAATCGTACATGGCTACAACGTACGTTCTTGAGTTTTAAACCATAAAATGAAATTCAACATTATAACTACTATAAAATAATAAAATAAAAACTCAAGAACACGTGAAGAATAAGGAGGACGACAATCGTACGTGACTACAACTCACGTTCTTGAGTTTTTAAAACTAAAGATGAAAGAAAAAAATCGAACATTACAACAACTAAGGATCATATCTTTTGTTATTGCAAGCTTTAACTATTTCTTTGTAATTTCCTTGAATTATAACTATGTAGAATATATAGAGAGAGAGTATTTATGTTTTTGAACTACTTCTTGAATGGTAGAAAATAATGAATGGTGGAGCTTCCTATTTATAGAAAAATATAGTTTCGCTAATTGCACGTTAGGGGTCTGACTTATTACACTTCAGTACCTAAAGTAATTGCACTTTAATCCCTAAACTTTTCTTACTTTTTCTCCACCAAGCGACATCATGATGACATCATCTTTGTGCTTCCTTGAGGATGATGTCATGCTTACATCATGCTTGTATCATCCTTTCAAGTGATTGGTCGAAAAATATTCACCTGGATTGTCAGTTTGATTTCCTAGGTTCTGATTGGTCCATTTTGATTTCTAGTTTCTGTAATTGTGCTAGTTTTCCCTAGTTTAGTTACTCCAACTTGGTTTTGTCTAGCTTGACTCTGATTGGTCAATAATTAATCATACTTGAATGTAATTGGTCAAAAACTTTTCACCTGAATTCCCAGTTATAATCTAGTTTGTTTTCAACTAACTAGTTAAATAGTATAATACATAAGTATTTATATCTATTTCTTGCGTATAATACATCGTATAATACTCATATAATACTTGTATTATACCTCGTATTAATCTTGTATTAATCCCGTATAATCTTCCGTGTAATTCTCGTATTGTACATTACAGTACACTTTTATTATTCTTCGTATTCCTTTCGTATTTGCTATGTATTCGTCTCGTATACGTGAATAGTAATCTCCAAAAATTATTTTGGGTAAAAATTGTAACGACCCCGAAATTTGACCCACTTTATTACCTTAATTTTCGTATTTATTATACATTATTTCCTTAACGTCCAAATTTTGGTTCGTTAATATATCTTTAACCACCTTAATTGATCCATTATCTGATATTTAAAATCAACAATTACCAAAATTTTGGTATAAATTTTTCTTTTTCTCAATCATTGTATTAAGATATTTGGATATTTAAAATCCTTACATTTCAATCCTCGTCCCTAGATCGCAATCTTTACTTTTTCTTTTCTTTTCTTGTATCATAAAGCTCGGCATTCAAATTTTAATATCATTCATATCCAAACAAATATTATTTATTTCATGATTCATCATCAAATATATAATAGTCTCTATTATAATATTCATGTTGAACAATTTCAATTCACAATTTAACTATATACATCATATTCCGATCTCATTTATCTGTACATATAGCATATCAAAGTAACTTGGCAAATTTATCCATATTGATTCATAATATAAACATTTAGTTCTAAAGTTCACAGCCTTTTAGGGAAAAGCAGTCTCTATATAATCCGATATTTCTGAAATTCATTTCTTAACCTGCAAAAGTTTATTTTAAGCAAGTAATGAGCACAATGGCTCAGCAAGTTCAACAGTTTATGCGTCACGTAACACATACCTTAACATGCTCGGTGTGTGTGTCATACATTATGTGTTTGTGCTTCTACTATAGCAATATATTTCACATCATTGCACAAAGTACACATAGTTGTCATATTAGCCACATATCACATAACACATAATTTATATGCATTTAAACAAGTATTAACATATCATAACAGACAACATTTAATATTAAAAAGACTGAAGAACTTGCTCGAGTATCTCAATGTTCCGCCTTAACCTGTAATTTCTGAGTTAAGTCACTACAACTTGTTCAGATCTAAAACCTTAATTCAAAATCCATAATTCACATTTCAGTGTTATCTAAACACTAATTACCAATATCATACTATAAAAGTATAAACAAATTTTCTCGGTCAATTCTCGACCCTCGCGTAAAAACTGTTATGCTTATTTATTAGCTAGTCAACATGCGACCTATAATATTCCGATATCTCATGAGTCTACTAAATCTTCTAAAGTCTCTAGAATATTATTATAGATTTTTCAAGCAATTTTTATAATTTATGGATTATCCGACAATTTCTGTAATTATTTATATATATAAAAGCTATTATTTAATAGCCTTTAAAATTTAAATAATCACTTAACATACTTTTGTATACCCCAAATACTATCAATATTTATCTTATATTATTATAAAATATTTCACCAAGTTTCGTAATTTTTCAACATTCAAAAAAAATTTCATAAATTTTTACTTATTTTTACATTAACTTTAAATAGCCTTATAAAATACAATAAATACTATACTCTTCAATAAATTACCAAACTTTTTCACAAATTCTGGAATAATATAACAGTAATGTTGTCCAGGACAAATTTCAGCACAAAATATTTTTAGTAATTAAAATTTAATTTTAATACACTGAAACTTTCGAAATTCACAGTAATTAGCACGTTTATCCGAAATATATGAATCTTAAATCCATTCCACACGAAATTTAATTCTCTACAACTTTGTAGAAGAATATTTTTCCAAATTCTGTACCGAAATGAACAGATTCTGGACAAATTCACGTTTTACTGTGCTAAATCTTTCGAAATTCATAGAAATTAGCTCGTTTATCAGAAAATTACGAATTTTAAGTCCATTCCACACAAAATTTAATTATCTACAACTTTGTAGAAGGACTTTTTCCAGATTATGCACAGAAATGGACAGAATCTGCCCGATTTTTGACTGTGCGAAAATTATCCCAAATTTTTTCCCCCCCTAACTGTTTCGCCCTTCTTCTTCATTTCTTCATTTTCAGCCATTAAAACGTCTACCCAAAGCTTAATACTCCCTCTAAATCATTACCCACTACTAAAATAACAACATACAACCATTTTTATAATAATCCACAATAATTTACCACATAACAATAATTATCTAACAAAATAAAGAATAATTTTCAACAATTAATTATATACTAGAATAATTTATGTATACCTCCATAACTCTTAAAATAAACTTCCTTGAGCCTTGATAATTTATTTTTTTGTTCCAAATACCTAGTATAATTTTTCCTTTCCTTGATGATGGCGCACGGTCCTTCAGTTAGATTATTCCTCCTTTGCTTCATATGGCTTGAGTTCCTCTTCTCCATCCTTCCTTGAGATGCCATCTCTTTCTCCTTCTCTCTCTAAATTCTAACTTTTTTTTTCTCCCTTCATAAATATGCTTATACGTATATATGTTTGTATACTAATAAAAATAAGCAAGCTCTCTCTTTCTCTTGAATGTTCTATAAAAATATCTTGCCTTTTTATCTCCCTTAGATGGCTGCCAATTGGCCCTTTTTATTCCCTCATTCGTATAAATGGATAATACCATATATAATGGTCTAATTTTAACCTTAAGATTTAAATATTCTATAATTTTACATATTCCAAGATTCACATCATTAAATCATTAGGACGGCTCTTGGGAACAAAGAATCTCGCGATGAATATTTGTATCTTCATCCGTGATAAATGTTTGCATCTTTATCCGTGACGAATGGTTGTATCTTTGTCCGGTGCAAAATTCTCTTTCCGTACAAAACATTACCCAACTAGTTAAAACCCTCACTCAAAACATATTTGGTTATAATGATATCTCTTCATATCAATAATTCTACTTATCTGACATTCAAAATATTAATAACAAGTTATACCTGGGTCCAAGGAACCTCAACGATGGATTTGACTAGTCAATATCGCTCAGTCCTGTCTCGGATGTACAACACTCACAACTTATTTACTGATTCTCATCCAGATATATAGATCGTTATCAATATTATTTTAAATTTTAACAATTCTAAGTTATAACAAAATAAAGACATAACAACATTCTGATGATAAAATTTATATCATTTATTTAATATCCGGTTACATGTTTGTTTGTTCGTATTACAACAGTCATTATGACTTATATAAATACAAGTAATAAACATGAAAACCTAATATACACTTCATCTTTACGTTCATGATCTTCTTAACGTTCATCTTTAATTTGTGAATAAGGTTTTCTTCGCAAGAATGAGTACGACGACTCAGCAAGTCTAACATATAGCACATACGCAGTTTATGCTTTCATATAAACTTTAAAATGCCTTGATGGAATATAATTCTCCATTTAATATCACATATAACTCACATTCCAATAATTTATATCACATTGACACATAAAGTATATAAATCTTGTTCATAACTCGTAAACATAACACATAACAGTTAGAAGGCTTACAAACATCAGTTAAAGACTTCACATAACATCTATCACATAACAACATGATATTACACATCTCATTTATCATTTTAATAATACTACACAAGTAGCACATAGCAAGAGTTAGAAGACTTGCCTTGAAACCGTTTTAGGGTTTTTTGAGAAATCGTTAAACGCCTACAACACGGGTTACGCATCTTTGAACGTTAGTTTATCAAATTTTCATTTTGAATAAGTCTTAGAATAACTTAACTAGACTATTTCCATTGGTGGAATCATTTTGTTAAGTGGCGAACTCAAAATCATAATTTTAAGCCCTAAAATCCGAATGGTCCATAATTTTATTTAGCTTTGACCTCTTTTACGGTGACAGCCATAACTTTGTCATAAGAAAACATTTTTGAGTGATTATTAAGTCTTAATTGCTTAAAATTTCAATATCTACAACTTTCCATTAGGTTTCTAAAGCATATTCGGACTTCAAATGGTCGGATTTTAGCAAAAATCGTCAGTATGCATGCTTTGATCAACAGTTTTAGGATTAACCATGTGAGACATGTCCCAGCTAGCTTTATTTGCTTAAGATATCATGTTATAAGACTCAATAACACTTCGTAACATAAAAATAACAAAATCATAAACCTACTTATAAGAAAATTATGACTTTTTATCAAGAACACGAAGAACTAATTTCGTCGTTCTTGGTTTAGTTTGCTAAAACATGGTGCCACAAGCATGAATTTGTTAGGCCATCATGTTTCAAAACTTTGTAACACTAAATTAAAAAATCATAAACCTACTTATGTAGAAAATTATGACTTTTGCTCAAGAACATACGAAGAACGAAAAATCGTACATGGTAACGACTTATGTTCTTGAGCTTTTGGATTTTATACTTGAAATAATTTGAGCATTATAACTGCTTAGATATGTGATTATAACACTTTATATTTGACAAAATTTGGTCATTATAACGACTTGTTTACTTGATTATAACAATTTATAATTATTGCTTAAGAACACACAAAGAACACGGAGAACGACAATCGTACATCGCTACGACGCACGTTATTGAGCTTTAAACTATGAAATGAAATTCGACATTATATCTACTATAAAATGAAGAAAAACTCAAGAACACGTGAAGAACACGGAGAACGACAATCGTACATGGCTACGACTCGCGTTCTTTTTTAAAACTAAAGATGAAAGAAAAAAATTGAACATTACAGCAACTAAGTATTGTACCTTTTGTTATTACAAGCTTTAACTTTTTTTTGCAATTTTCTCGAATCATAACTATGTAGAATATATATAGAGATGGAGTATTTATGCTCTTGAACTTCTTCTTGAATGGTTGAAAATAAAGAATGGTGGAGCTTCCTATTTATAGAAAAATATAGTTTCGCTAATTGCACATTAGGGGCCTGACTTATTATACTTTAGTACCTAAAGTAATTGCACTTTAATCCCTAAATTTTCCTTACTTTTTCTCCACCAAGCGACATCATGATGACATCATCTTTGTGCTTTCTTGAGGATGATGTCATGCTTACATCTTGCTTGTATCATCCTTTCGTGTGATTGGTCGAAAAATGTTCACCTGGATTGTCAGTTTGATTTCCTAGATTCTGATAGGTCCATTTTAATTTTTAATTTCTGTAATCATGCTAGTTTTTTCCAGTTTGGTTACTCCAACTTGGTTTTGTCTAGCTTGACTCTGATTAGTCAATAATTAATCATACTTGTGCCATTTTTGTCTTTTTCCCTAAAAAAATTTATTGGTTCCCTAAATATTGTTTTTACACGTTTTTTGAGAAAACCTTTTATTGACTGTTGCGTGTTTTCATAGTATGGGAAGGTTGAATCTTGAAACGAAATGTCAATTTGACCTACAAATTCTGCTCGAGGGCCTCCTAAGTTATTTCCTAAGGTTTAGACCCTAGGGTTAGGCTTTAGGGTTTAACTTTTTTTTTAATTTAGGTTTTTGTCCTAAATTGACTTCTGATTTTTAACAAGTGTTAAGGTTAACTACTCAAATCAAAACACAAAATCCTGCACATAGATAATTCAGATATCACATTTAAAAGCTTAATTCTAGTTTTATTATTCACATAACACAAATTAGGTTAAATATTTTTAATCTCTCAGTTGTATACGATCGTATTTTTGAGTTGTATATATTCTTTAAGATAGCTCAAGGTATGCTTGAGCAATCATTTTCTAGGTTTTGAATAAATAATTTTAATTAGATCTTTTCATATCACATTTGAAATATTTGGGATATTACAAGAAATGTACTAGATCTATAATTTTTTAGTATTTTTTCTCTTTAAACTAATTATTTCTCTCTAGATGGATTTTTTCTCTCTAAAAAGTTGTGAGCTTCTCTTTATACAAAACTGCAAGTTCATCTGCAGTTAGTCGTAGGTTCACCTGCGACTGACTATAGATCCTCGGGTTTCGTGCGACATTGTCGATTTTTCATCCTTCGAGCTGGAATGCATATAACTTTAAATCCGGGAAAAGTTAAGAGACATGTCATATCATTCCGAAAATCTCTTTTTGAAGGCTATGCAATGACGCATAGTTTGGCCAATTCTTCATCCGGGATGATAAGACGAAATGTAGATAATTATCTTCCCATAGATGTTAACCTGTCCATCATCTTTGTATTGTGTAGTCCATGACTCAAACATTGTCGTAATTGCCTTGTACATTTGTCCAAAAATTCATAATTCTGGTTCTGCTATTTGGGTGCCAGGAACACTAAATGACTCTTTTGCCCTCCTATAATTGTTAGATAACTGATACAAAAAATTTTGGTGTTTACACTCGAAATTCAGAGTATGCTTCTAATTTCTTTTGATTTAATGTTTGGAAAAGGGTTGTACCTGCATGTTTGTAATGAGTATGTTTTGGATTTAGGAAAGGGGGTGTGGGTTCTTTGTATGGCATGACCCACAGATGTGTAAGAGGGCAAAGATGGTCATAAATGATCTGAAGAGGGAGAATAAGCTTTTGTAGATGGAGAATAATGAGCTGAAGAAATTTTCTCAGGTTTAAGGGGCATCTGAATTGAAAGAACTAGTTGATGAGTTGAAGAAGTTGAAGTCAAATTGAGATGAAGTTTCTATGAAACAAACTAAAGAAGCAGATTATTTAAATAAGAAGTGCATTGTTGTGTTATTAGTTACATTTATCTGTATTTCTTTTATGCTACTTAGGTATGTGTAAATAGTTAGATTAATTAATAGCTTTATGACTTGTAATATACTACATTTTGTTTGTAGTTAGCTCAATGTCAAAGAATTATTGAGCTTGGTTAATGGAAGTCCCTTTTTCTTTTTTTCTTTTTCTTTTTTATTATCCTTGTGAGTGAGTTGTGCAAGTTCAATACAACAAATGTTAAAAGAAAGCGAAGACATCATTTGACCAAATTCAATAAAGTCTATTTTAATTAATCCAGAGCAGACGCATGTTCATTATACACCTTAACTAAGCATAAACACATCAAAATTGTCTAAAATATATTGCTTAGTAGCAAAAACACAATAAGTAGTCATTTGTTCAAATATCATTAACAATAATTACCAGATAAGTCTAATGTTTAATTTCCTAAATAGCCACAACATTAAGAACTTCATTTATCTCCACTGCTACTAGGTGACATTCCTTATGACTCGTTTTATTTGCTACTTCTACCCATCATTTCATTCATATCTGTCATAAGTTGCGTGGTAGTGATGCATCTTCTACCCCTCCATTACAGTCTTGGTGGTCTAAAAGGCATGTTGGACATGTTAATAGGGCCACCATCACCTCTGTGGTTGATTCTTCTACTGTCAAGTGAAGTTGATACTTTGTTTGTAGCATTTTCTGCTCTAATTTGAGCTTCATCAGGGATAGCAAATCTGGTGTTAGGGTCAACTATAGCTGGTTGTGTTTGACTTCCTTCATTAACAATAGTTGATGATGTGCCACTCTGCATGTACTTAACACATAAAATTATAGCATCACAAGCTTGCACATCATATTATATCAATCATAATGAAGCACACATCACTCAAATTACTCTGTATGTTACTAAACCAGTGTTGTCATCATAGACTAACCCAAAATCTTCACCCTGAGTGGATTGGTTCCTGGAGTGTGCTCTTACAACAGCTCAAACTTGTAATTTTAAAGGCAATAACCTTCAACTTGCAGGTGCACTCCTAGCTGATCTTGTAGGGACTAATGGTCTAACTTGGAGCTCGGACTAAAGGTCTGACTTGACTTGGAGGTGGGATTGATGGGCCAGGTTGTTCTTGAGTTCGCATTGAAGGTCCAGTTTGAGACTGTGGTGGGACTTAAATTTCTGTTTGTGATTGCCTTGTATTTCTAGGTTCTTGAGGTTGAGATTTCCTTGTCCTTGATCTTCCTCCCTCTGATTGGTTTGAGTCTAATATACACATAATTAACTCATGTAATTATATCAAATGTAGTACATCAATAAAAGCAATTGATTACTTAGTTATTACCTTTAGGCATCTAGCTTTATTGTGTCCTTACTACTTCAACATATTGCATATGAATGGTTTGCCTTTCTTGGATAGCTTTGTGCATGTAGTCTGTGGCCTGGGCTCAGTTTCTTCTCTTCTTCTCTTAGTCTTGGGCCTTCCCCTTTTCTTTTCAACCTTTGGTGGCTCTACTAGGAGATAGTTGTCCAGTTGGTAGAATCTCTTCCCTCTCACTGGCATAATCTTGTACTTGTAAGAAGCTTTGTATAAATCTTTATGATACCAACTTGAAATATGGTCTATTGGGTCCTACTTGTTACAAACCAGAGCATATATAGCATGTTAGCATGTGATTCTAGAGAGATCTCATGCCCTACATGTGCAATAATTATTGTCCAGGTACACAGTGTAGGTGCCCTCACCCTCACTGATCTTATAACCTATGTCTCCGTTAAAGAGCATAGCATAGCCAACTACTAGGCCTTTGTTGGTCTAAAAATTTTCATTACAGTGAAGACTGAAATACTTGATCCACTTCTCACATGCTTTACCCAAAATTCCCAACTTGTTTACGGTTTTTTTCTTAATAAATTCCATCATAGACCTAATTGGCTTGTGCCTAGCATCAAGAATCTAAGAGTTGAAACTTTCCAGTATGTTGTTATATATTGCCCATGATTTGCTTCTGCTACTGATGTAAGCTTTGCACCATGTATAAGGTGGATAGTTCATAAGATCCATTACTCCCTGTGAACTCATCTCACTAAGCAACTTCATGTGGTCCTTAAATTCTTCCTCAAAGGTGGACCATGCTACATTCCAAAATTGCTTCTTCAACTCTCCACCTCTGTGTTTCTTAGATCAATTTGCATATATATGGCGAGCACACCAGCTGTGCTCACATTATACTAAACCCACCAATGTAAAACATTAAAACTTATAGATTGATACAAATTGACATTCATAAGTAACAAATTAACATAAAAAGCATTAAAAGATAACATTATACCTTCTGCATATCAGATATCATAATGTACTGACTTCTATATTCCAAATCAAGATGTTCTTGCTATAAAGTCAAAAACTAAGTCCAGTTGACTTTAGTTTCACTTTTCATGCATGCCCAATCTATGGAAAAATTCTGCTCATCCCCATCTCTTCCTAGAGCTACAGGCAATTCCCCCTTATACCACGTCTTCAAAAAATACCCATCAAGGCGAATAATAGGCCTGCATCCTTCCTTCCAACCTCTTTTACACGCATCTAAACAAACAAACATTCTTTTAAATACTCTTCTCCCTTCCCTTAAATCATCTCTGCACAACTCTATTTGCACTTTAGAGCCTGGATTACTTCTTAAGAGTTCTGGTGCATATGCCTCTAACTCAAAATATTCAGTTGTGAAACTCCTTGAAAATTCATCCAAAACCATCCTCCTGGCTCTCTTGCACTTGGAAAATCCAACATTCACTCTTCATTCTATCTCAACATCTTTTTTGAGGTATTTGATCTAGTAGTCATGCTTGTCAAGAATTTTTTATTTATAAAGCTTGGCTAAAAAATTTGCTGAAACCATGGAGTTGTTGAAAATCCTATAACAATTGTGGTCTGGGATTAAAGTCTTGACTGTCAACCCAAGGTTACAACCGTCCTTTGACACATACAAGACAAAAAGACACCCTACCTCACACTGGACCATTATTTTATATGGTTCACTTTTCACAAATGTTAATGCCACTCCCCTAAAAATAGCATACTTTGCTAGGGATTTCCTAACTTTAGTTACACTTGAAAATGTCATTCCCAAGGATATCTTCTCTCACACATGACACCTCATCCTCATTAGACCTTCTTTCACTATCATCACTATCCTCACTCTCCTTTTCATATGTAGCATCGTAACTATCATCACTCTCACTAATATCAGAATTTATGTCGTCTACCACATCCTTTGGGAAATTCAGTAACTTCGGGTGAATTGATTATGGGCTCAAATGGAACAAGTGGTGGTTCAGATTCACCATTAATAGGAGGCTGAGGGGGATTCACTTCTATATTAGGTGCATTAATGGCCAGAATGTTATTTCTTAATATATGAGCATCTATCTCATGGTTTTCAAAGAACTCTAGGACATCTGTGTCTGAATTTATTTTACTAAGAATTTTCCTAATCCTATAGTTGCTTGCCTAATTTTAAATAGGAATTAACACGCAAGTATACGCTACCCACAAGTAATAAAGTGATTAAGTCGAGTGTCGAACCCACAGGAAATTAAAAATAATTAATTCCAGTTACTAACTTTATATCAAATTAACTTTATTTAAACAACTGTAATAAATTAATAAATAAAATTAATTAAAATTATTAACTAAATTAAACTAATGAAAATGATTAAATCAGATTAAAAATACTTAAGATTATAATTTTTCCTAATGCTTCATTTAAATCTCTTCACTTTCTTTTTAATTGATTAATTATATTGAATTATTAACTAAGAATGCTTAACTATTTATTAACATTCTTCAACAATTTTTATGTTGCTATATTCATGCAAAATATTTAAAATAAATTCATTAAGAATAAACTCTAAATAACGTTACATGTGACATATATATACACACACACACACACACACACACACACACACACACACACACACACACACACACACACACACACACTATCGTGCTACTCTTCTTATAAAGAATAAACAAATTCACATGTTATCATATCCGAATCTAAATCTATACTCCACTTTTAATTTCATATAGATTATCTCATTAATTATTGCGCAAATAATTATACATAAATACACAAAATATGATAATCAATTTATATATAATCATCAAAAAATAAAAAGAAAAATAAATTAATTTAAACTACACATTGGGTTCAATTGCAATATCAAATAAATAATTAACTTATAACTAAATAATAAATTATCCATAAATAATTCAACATCTCAAAATTATAAAAATAAAAGTAAAAGAAAAGAAATCAAATCTTTATTTTGATATCTGTCTATCACTCGGATCACAATCTCCAATTCCTAAGTTCCGCCTTTAATTCTCGAATCCTTAACGTTGAATACTTATTTCTAAACTAATAAAATTAATATACTCTGTTCTAATTATATGTTAATAATTTGTTAATCTATTATAATATATGTTAATGTATTGAAAATAAGAGTCTCATAGTGTATTTATAGGAGTACAATAATAATCTTAAGCAATAATGAAAAAGAAATTCAATTTGGAATCAAATTAATTAAAATAACGAGAATAATCCCATTCTTGGCCAATTTCCGCGCTTGCAAAACAAGGCCCTGTTGCTTTGACCAGTCAAATAGCACCACTGCGCGCATGGCGCCCATGATTTATTGCAATTCGCCTATGAAACAACGTTATTTTGCTACCAACTAGATTCACCAACGACCGCACATGGCGCAGGCGGTCATTATTTGATATTTCCTTCAAGGTGATGTTGTTTCTGCTACTGGGTTGCTGATTCTTCATTCTGTGCGAACATGGCGCGCCTAACCCCCTTTTCGGTTTAATTATGATTCTACCACCGGTACCATTATTTACAGTTTTGCCATCCAAAGTTGCTTAATTACGAAATTGCCATTTCACTTATTTTTCCAACAAAATTAGATTAAAAATTAAAAAAAAATAATATAAAAATACTAAAAATAATAATAATGCAATAAATTTAACAAATTACCTAAAATAAATTAAAATACTTAAAAACTCATAATTAGTTAAGCCTAAAAATATTAAATAAATAGGTATAAAATCTCATTATCAATAGTCATCCTCAACTAAAAAAAGTCCTTCATTAGTAGTCAATCCAGGTTCCAGAACATAAACATGCTTTACATTGACATATTTCAATGTCTCTTTATATGCATTCTTAATGGTTATAATAGATAGGTAATCTGCGTCAAGATTCACACATATATGAAGATCTCCTGCCACATAATTCAACACAGGATCCATCACCCATGTGCCCCCATGATGTAAATAAATATCTACATGCCCATTCATTCTGCTAGTCAAATAAAAAACTCACTCAACACAATATTTTTCAACATAACAATCAATTACAAGACAAATGCCAATGCTAAACTATTAAAAATTTAATAAACAATAATATATAGGATCACATGTTTAACAATCAACCCCAACTTAAACGTGGACCACATGCAATGACCAAATGCCAACTATTTCAGTTAAAATCAAACCACACAAAATCTTTTACGCATTAGCCCATATAAAATATCAATAGTCTATGCACTTTCTTAATCAAAAGTATAGATTTCAAGTACCTGTGAAAAGAATAAAGATTCTTGTTTCTTTTTGGTACCTTCCTTCAACTTTCTGCCCTCTTTTTTCCAATAAAGAGCTTCAATCTATCAGGTGGTTTCAGTAGAGCTTCTTAGGGTTTTTCTCCCCTTTTTGCCAGATGAAGAAGAAATGACAGGAGGGGCCTATTCTAACAGGCATTTGTAGCCCTGGAAGTTTTTTTAACAGGAGGGGTCTGGTTAAGCTCTGTTTTACAACGTTAGGGGCATTTAGGGACCCAAAAAAAAGTTTCAGGGCTAAATGGGTTAACCGTCCAAACCTCATAGGCACTTTTGCACTTTTGCCTTTTTGTCTACTAAATAATTGGTTAAACTTTTAAACGCAAGATTTTTAGGGAAGTGCTTGCCTCACAAAAGGTGAATGTGAGTCTTATCCAAACTTCTACATCGGCCTGTTTGGATGTCTTAACTGCATACCTCATAGTATTTCTACAATTCTACTTAGGAGTTGACATTATCGTAATGACAAACGATTCGTGAACTTAAGTTAAGAGTATTGTAGAAATATCTATTTTTAATTTGTGAAATATCAATTATATTTTTTGTAAAGTCTTTATCATTTCGAAAGTGAAAGTTTTCATTTCCAGTTCCATTTTTTCTCAAAAATATATTTTCCTTTCGAAAAAGTAGGCCATAGTTTAACAAGGGGTGAGATTTAATATAATTGTTATTTAGGTGGAGTTAAGAGGTTATTGTGAGAAATTAAAAACTTTTTTAACAGTTCGTCTAGCGATGACCTTATTTGTTCATGTGAGTTGATTGCGAAAATATTAATTTATTTGTAAAAATATTAATTTTCTTTTATAGTCTTTATAGTTCTAAAAGTGAAAATTTTCATTTTCGATTCCATTTTTTTCTCAAAAAAGAGATTTCCCTTTCTAAAGTAGGCCAAAGAGTGTTATGATATTTTTGAATTTTAACTTGACAAAAGGTAAACCTAGGTTAATTTAAGACATTTCAAGTTCAAAATTGAAATTATTCATTAAAAATTTTGAAATAATTATTTTTTATAATGAATAATATTTTTTAGATATTTTATAATATTCACAATTATATTGACTAAAATTAAAATAAATCATGTCAATTTTGAGTTTAAAAATAACTTAAATTGATTTCAATAAGTCAATAATAATTTTATACTTTAGAACCAAGAGAGTATTTGTTGTTCAAAAGGAGTTAAGAGCTTATTGAGAAAAATTAATAACTCTTTTAACAATGTACTCATTTCCAAAATATAAGATTATTATTTCAAAATATAAGATTATTATTGACTTTACTTTTAAAGTCAACTTAAGATATTTTTAAATTCAAAATTTACATGAATTCTTTTTATTTTAGTCAAATAGAATAATGAACTTTATTAGTATCTAAAAAGTACTAGTCATTATAAGATTATTATTTTATATATTTTTATGAATTATCTTAATTTTAAATTTAAAAATATTTTAAATTGACTTTTAAAAATCACTAATAACCTTATAATTTGGAATGGATGATAAAAATAAGTTTGACTGCTTTGAATTTTGTGTAAAGATATAATTCCATAAGATAAAGTTTACAGTTGTTTATATTTATACAATTAAGATAAACAAGCTCACCAACCCCGTGCAAAACATTAATGATATGAATAATCATTTATTATGTTATTAAATGTTAAAATATTTAAATAAAATTTTAAGAAGATAGTTATATTTATTAAGTTATTAAACATTTATTTAAATAATAAATTATTGAATTATATATTATAAGTTTCTTCGTTCAATTATTAAGCCAAACTTTTGGATGGAGTACACGTTTATTTAGTTATGATTATGAGAAATAATTATTTTAATTTTATTTAAGTTTGTAATGTCATTCTATATTATTGTTTATATTAACAAAATTTACTTGAAATTCTAATCCGAACATAACTATGTAACATAAGGTTTAATAAGATTTAATTTAGTTATAAAATTTAGTTAGTAATAAATCTCCCATAATTTTTACCTAATTAACAGCTATTATGTTTTTAAAGAAATCACTATATTATTAATACAATTAATCACGTGATTTGGTAAAGTTTTAAGTTTTAATGAATTTGATTTTGCTAGGACATTAATTTAATAATGAAATTCACCATTAATATTAATATAGATAAATCATGTTATATATTAAGAGATTTTTTTTCAATATTTCAATGTCTTAAAAAAATTGTAATAATAGAATCATCCTACGTAAATTTTATTAAGGTATATTATCTTACATAAAATTGTGATAAAAAAAAAAACTTGTAATAAAATTGGTAGAATCAAAAATAAAAATTCTTTTAGAAAAAAAAAACAAAAAATATCTTCTTTTTTCCTAATAGGTTGATGTTGCTTCTAATTTTTTTACAAATTTAGATAGTATTTAATGGTTACAAATTTGGATAGTATTTATATTAATTTGGATTTTCAAAAGGCAATTATATAGTTGATTACAGATGAGAAGCCAAATCTATTTGTAGACATCACCTTCTTGGACAAAAGAATCAGGCCAAATCTTTTTGCAGACGTCACCTTCTTGGACAAAAGAAACAGGTTCAACATAAGGTTTGTTTGACTATTAACATTTGTAGTGTTTGCAACAATAGCATTTTCGGCTATAGCGTTTGCATCGTTTTAGCCTCTAAACGTACCGCATCATTTTTGGTGTGTTGTGTTTGAGTCATAAAACTATGTTTTTTGAGATAAATAAACTGCATTCAAAATGAGTTTTTAAGTGCGTTTGGATTTTCAAACGTGCCAAATACTGAGTAACCAAAACATACACATACATCCCGAAAAGATTCCAAGCAGGAAACCAAATTTCAAGTGTATGCTTTTAATGACTTCATTGAGAAGCAAAATACAGATTCCAAAAATCTTTATATACTCTTTATAACAATAGCCTAAAAGATTTCATGTGGGGGTTACAAGTATCATGTAAAATCAACATTTAGAAAATCTCTACAAACCTAAGCAGACCATTTCAGTTACAAGGATATGAAGGATCCCAACAAGCATGAACAATAGACACCACTAAAGAAAAACAAGTACTCATTATGAAAACTCTTCTAAGATCAAAAAACATATAAGTAAGATCAATGTTCAGTTAGTGTGATGCTGCTGCCCCCATTAGATCAAATCAGACATCCTTCTTCTATGTCGATTAAGTGTGACCGCCAAATTTGGATCAGAACTGACCATCTTAGCTCGAGTCACAGCAAATGGCATAGAATCGGAGCCATTGCATATGGCGATTTCATTGAGGGAAGTTTTAGGCTCACCATATCTGGATTTCTTATTTGGATGCTTTAAGAATGCACGAGGATCTGAATAACTGAGGGACTGGGAACTTGAAATTTGAATAGAAGTTCTAGTTCCCAATCTCAAACTTCTTGCCCTGCCTTTTGTTTCCCCTTCTTCAGCATTATGCCTTTGGCGACTGGCCGCAGTTGAGTTCATGAATCGAGGAGCAGATTTAGCAATGGTTTTCGTAATTTGTATCTCGGAAGCTTGAGGGATTCTCGGGACTCCCTTAAAACATTCTCTGGGACTTCTGAGGATATTTTCTTCACCGTCATGAAGATTATAAGTGAAGAGTTTCTTTTTTTCACGCAGAAGGAACTCGGTCTTTTGTATTTGGTTCCTAACATTTGCAAATTCCTCTTCAGCCTCCTTCATCTCTTCCTGAAGCTCAGCAACTCTCTTCTCCTTTTGCATCTTCGAGTCCTGATAAGCATAGACATCAATGATAATTAAGGATAAGTGTCGAAGGAAATTTATTATGAAAAAATCCGAGAGAGCACCTCAGGGAGTTCTCTATTGGACTCAACAGCTCTAGCCCTTCTTGCAAAAGTAAATGAACAACTTGTTTCCATAACATCTTCTTCATATGGGCTTGCATGCACTAGCATCAAAACTTTAGACCCATCACCTAAAGCAAATAGATTCAAAGACATAAGAAATTTGCATTTCTAACCTGTGTTCCATGGACTTCTAAAATCCATAACTACCCGCACCCGCGTCGACACGGCACGAGTACGTGTACAGATGTTAGACACAGCAGTTTGGTTAAAAATGAATCAAATTGTTCTAAAGTAGGTGTGTCTGTGTCGTGTCCTTCTAAGGAACCTTCTAGGGGTTATCGAGTCCATGTAACATAGTTTCTAATAGTTGTTGGCCTTTGAAGCTCAGAAAGAGAAGAGAAATTAAACCAGTCCATTTAGTTGTCAGTCTCATTTATAAGCTCAAACTTTGACTCCTACCAGATGGAAGATAGAAGAACAGTTGGAAAAACACCAAAATAAAGATGGACCGCATAGTGAATATAATTAATAATACCCAACAAGGGCAAAATATATAGGATTAGCAGAATCATACATTGTTACCTGAACGATAAAGCACGTTACTAGTTCTTCAACCAAATCAAGTAGTAGAACAAAGGACTATTAATGAATGGGAATGGAAATACATTTATTACCACGCATTGGGAAAACAGCAAAATAAAGATGGACCACATTGCGAGTATAATTAATAATACCCACAAGGGCAAAATATAGAGGATTAGCAGAATCATACATTGTTACCCGAATGATAAAGTGCGTTACTAGTTCTTCAACCAAATCAAGTAGTAGAACAAAGGACTATTAATGAATGGGAATGGAAATACATTTATTACCATGCATTATCCAAATACAGCAATATACAAATGCAATACTGTACCTAGGGAATCCTTCAGAATTTGAGTTAGCTTGCTGTTTCTGCAAACAAAAACTATAGCTTTATCAGCCAGAGAATCGCCAGATATTGTAGCTTTACTATCCCTTTATAGAAACCCAAGACATAACTATGTGCTGCACTTGGTAGTCATAGAAGAAACTATGGTGTATAAATATCAATTTCTGTATATTTTTATATAGATAAATATATAGATGCGTAGATTTGTATAAAAACATAGCTGAAATAGAGCAGAGTAATAACAAACCTGTAAGGGACATGGCCTCTCTTTCTCCTAAGGGCTGCAACAACATCACCTAGAGCAGAAAGAGAGAGATTAATAGCCCTTCCCTCATCAAGTGTTTGCCCCGTCGCTCCCGTCTTCAGTAACCGCTCACTACCTCCAAGATCAACCATCCACAATTTGCTAACTTCCAGTCTACCTCCCGAAGCATCACCATGTCGAGAAATGGTGATCCTTGTCAAGCTACATATATAGAATTATGTAGATAAAGCAACTTCCAAACCAAACTAATACATAAAACAAGTCTAAAAATGGCTTAAATAGATCAAGAGCCCACCAATGTGATCTGCTAGATGCCTCGTTCACATTAGTCCATGAAGTAGATCTAACCCGCCTCCCTTTATTGTACCACCATACTGCTTTTGCAAAATCTGAGATTTGCACCTCTGTGAGACCTTCAATTTCAACTAATCCTTTCGTATCCGTTTGAATGTTGAGATTGCTGTAGTAGAGTCAGCAAAACATAATCTCATTAACCGCCTAGAATCATTTTCTTATATAGTTTTATTTTATTTCGGGTTGGAGTTATAATCAAGGTTCATTTACCATCTTGATACAGCAAAAGCTCTGGAGGCTGGTTTTGGAGCAAGCAAGTCCCTGAGACTACCCAAGTAAACTTCCAGCATACTAATTGAAAAGGTAACTGAAGATGTGCCATCCAAAGAAGCCTGTTGAAACAACATTTTAAGAGCTCGAGGAACAATTCCTGGTGAGTCATTTGTTCCATCCTAGATGAATTATATGAACCCGCAAAGCATTAGTTAAAAGTATTCAATTTCTCAGCAAGGGGACTCAAAATATAAAACATTTGATACCACTTACTGACCATTGTAAATGTCTTGCCAGTGCCAGTTTGTCCATAAGCTAATATACATACATTTCGACCATCTAGCGAAGATCTAAGAATTGGCTCAACCTCAACAAAAACATCTTCTGCAAAGTATTTAAGTAGAAAAATCCTTTATTACAAGTGATCACCAAACATGGAGAATTGAACATAGGTGAAACACAAAATGGTGAAAACTGACCTTGGCTTGCTTCTTGAGGGAATACCTTTTCAAATCCAAATTCTTTCCTACTCCCACTAGATCTAATCACAATCTTATTGGATTCAATCGAATTGAGTTGGTGGATTATACACTTATTTGTTGATAAAATTGGTCGAATTCGACAAAATACTTGAATGCAGCCTAAAGATATGAATCCAAAATTTCAGAATACTAAATTTCAAATGAGCCAATTTTACAATAAATGTCATAGTGGGAATTACCTTTAATGTCTAGTATCTTATTCAATGCTTGTCTGCGCTTGTCCTCAAGAGATCTCTGAATCAGCCTCAAACCCACAATTTCCCCTGCATAGCTCAATCCAAATACACACTCAAAATCATGAAATACTGACATTAACCAATTAAAAACATCAATATTTGAAAAAATTTACCTTCTAGATTCAATATGGTCTGCTCAAGCTGGTTCTTTTCTTGCTCAGGAGCCACATTCACATCAGCGAAAGTGTCGAAAACTAAGGGAGATTCAGGCGATCTGGAAGCTGGTGGGTTCCCATCAATGGATTCTAGGTTCAATTCCAAAGGGAATGATTTTGATGACTCTGTTCCATTTTCCATTGCCAAGGAGATTTGATTTTCCTTATTGGAAATGATCATGCTATTTCCTAAACAATGGCTCAAAAGATGGTCCCCTTTACAAGAAAATTTCAAAGATCGAGAGACAAAATACACATCTTCACCAATAACATGAACATAGTTTCAAGCAAAAAAAAAAACACGACAAAAAATAATAATTTAAGTTCTAATTCAAGAAAGTCCAAGAAAAGAGTGCCGCCAACCACTGTGCCACGTGTTCTTTTCTTTACCAGAAGACCCACAAGAACTCTGAGGCAAATAAAATATACTTACTTAATTATATATATATATATATATATATATATATATATATATATATATATATATATATATATATATAAATTATAATAGAGTGAAAATGAAGCTATAGAATCCAATGAAAAAAAATAATTAGAACACAGGCTTTCAGGCAAGAAAACAGCAAGAACTGGGTGGAATTCAAATCCCTTGATAATTGATGACTGAAGATCAAAGAGAAATCAATTGGGTCAAGCTAATTTCAATGCTCTACCACAGCTTCTCTTTGAATCGCAAGAAAAGAACAAAAGAAAGCGCAGATTTCTATGGCCCCAGAAAATGTAGAAGCTCAAGACCAATGGATAATCAGGGTGTGTGTGTTTTTTTTCTCCTTTTTTTAATGATTGATTACTCCATGAAGACCCTGATTAAGAGGTGGGACTAGCTTTGGGGACAGTTAGCAGGTAACGGTCGTCATAAACAAAGGGAATTGATATTTTTATAAGAAAAATTATTATTTTTGTAAAATTTTACTTATATAAAGGTGAGTTTCACTTATTATTTATATAAGTAGAGCTGAAAAATTATCAGATGTTCCTGAAGCACTTGCCACGTGTTGTCCCACACTTATTTTAGTATTTAAAGTGAAATGACCAACTTTTAAGTACTGAAATGGCAATAGATGAATGGTGTCAGTAAAGGATACCACGTGGCAAGTTTTGCAAAACTACTTAATAATTACTCAGTAGAGCCTTGCAAAAAAAAAAGTATAAACACAAAGCAATCAAATACTATATCTATTTACACTATTAAAAAGTGGGGCATGACATTAAAATCCTCACCATACCCCACTTTTCAATAGTGTAAATAGATATAGTATTTAATTATTATATGTGTAGACTTATTATTGCAAAAATATAAATTTTTCTTGTAGAAATATTAATTCTCTAAATAAAATAGTAGGAAATGAGAGAATCTAAGGGTTGCTTAAGCTTGGAGATCAAATGTAATATTCTCTCTCTATCGCCAAAAAAAAGAGTATAATATAATTTGTACATATATTAAAAAAAAACAAAAAGATAATAATTTTTTTTAAAAATTATCTTTAATAACTTTATAAAATTATATAAAATAATGAGTATATATATACTAATGGATTCTCTGAAGTGACTTAGTTACTTTTCATTTTACGTATTTTATTTTATTTTATTTGAAAATAAAAAGATTTGTATTTTTAATTATTCTTTTTTAGAATGGAGAGAGTAGAAAGGAAAGTGCTTTCAGTAGAAGCGTGAGGAGCGAAGAGGCAAAGGCGGAAAGTAAACCAAAATACAGCCATTTTTGTATAGATGGCGATCAAGGAATGTGTAGGGTTGTTTGCATCCCCAAATTAATGTTCTACTATGGTCCTTACCTTTAAAAAACCAATTTTCGTTTTTTTGCTATTTTTAGAATAATATATGGCAATAAATTTGTGTATATAATAAATATCGATATATTTAAATATATTGTATGCAAGAAAATTAAGAAGGAACTCAAACTAATTTATTTTATTTTATCACGTAAAATTCAACGGTAGTCGTAATCCAACTTGCTCATGAAATTTGTTAACATATATATCATTTTCTATGATTAAACATATATATTTTTAAAATAATTGAACTAGATATAATGTTTTAAATTTTCTATTGGTAAAATAATTTTATCAAGTTAAATTCAATTTTTTTTTCAAGTGTGTTTAGAACTTGAATAAAATATTCAAGACAATAAAAATTAGTTATTTTGTATAAAATATGTTAGTACTTGCATTTGTACTTCTATTTAGATTTGATGACGACAAAAACTTTAATGTATATTTGTATTAACAAGTACGTTTGGGAAAGTCCTTGTAAGAGATTTCATATAAAAGATTTTTGTTAGGGATCAAATGTGTTAAGTTGATTCAAATTGTAGAGTATATGTAATCTTTGTAATAACTAAAATTTGTCCAAGTCAAACTGACACCTCGTAGAGCAAAAGATTATTCTAAGATCGCATAGTGAATAAAAGCCTCTCGGATCAAAGAGTAAGATATTGAGAAGTAGAGTCAGATCACAGAGTGAACAAGAGTAGTCCAAAGATCGTAGAACAAGAAGGCTGGACGTTGAGTCAATGTAATATCCTAGATATTTATGAGGTTCGAAAATAGAATTAAACGCAATTAAGGTTAAGATGCAAAACTTAGATTTGGAGAAAAGAATAGTGCTATAAAGCTTTTGGAGAAATTACAATTATTCATATATGTTAGGGTTAGACCCTTTCACCTATGAAAAGATAAGGAATAAAATTATGATTGCAGTGAAGTGAAGGTGTATATGTATAGATACATATATATATGTATAGTTTTGTGCCTTATATATACATATATAGAAAAACAAGAAGATGAGTAAATTAATACTCAACAAAACTAATAAATTAATTAGTTTAAATATGGAGCATGAAGGAAAGTCATGTAACATAGTTAATTAAGTTAATTATATAAGTTATGATTTAAAGTGATGGTATTCAGTAGAAAAGCTAGAATATTTGCTTAGAATAACAATATTAATGAGTTAATTAATTAAGTGATTAACTTAATTATCAAGTTAAAGAATATAGTCTAATAATGGATCAAGATAACCCAATATAATAAATGAGGAAGTTATAAGTTAGGTTTTGTATTGGTATTTAATTAAGTTCAACCAACTAGCCCAAGAGCAATAATTGGTTATAAGTCTAAGTGTTGAATTAAAATGTCAACCTAAAATGGAGAGAAGTTAATGATGAATTAAATTAGTAGCCCAAGCGTAGGGCAATTTAACTCAAATGATATTCCAAATAATGGAATAAAAAAACCCAATGTTTTAATTGTTGTAAGCCTTGTTAATACTTGTAAGAGGTCCAATTAAATTAGGGAATAAGTCTCATGAAGAGTTCAAGTAATTGAATTAATTATTAGTAGACTAACCTAAGAGAATTATAATGCTATCCAAGATGTGAGAGATGTGTAGGTAATGTCAGATGGCTTAATGAGTAGCCCAATGTGGGATACTTGTAGGTATTGATAGGGTAACCCAATCAACTAGTCTAAATGTCATGTACAGGAAGTCCATTTGAATTGCGTGGCTAGCTCATGGTGTAGAGTATGTGTTAGCATTTTATTGACGGCTAAAGAAATTAATTGCTAAGCCCAACATAAGTTAATGAACAAGCCTAGTGGAAGAGGAATAAGAAGTCCAAATATTTAAAAGTCAAATGACGGTCAATGTGTAGAGTGAAAATAAGTATTGTGTATATGTGTGTGTGTGTATGTGTGTGTGTGTGTGTGGCTAATAAAATTAAAGCAAAATTAATGAGAAAAGAGCTAGTGGCTAAAAATGGGGCCCCACTTTGGGGAGAATTGTTGATTTGAAGTTGCTTGTTATTTACTCCAATTGGTTACTTCAACCATCCTCTGTGACGCCCCCAAATCACTATTTTTACTATAGCTGATTTAGTGCTCACTATAAATGAGATGATTTTCTTTATTTATAAACAAGTTATCATTTTAATTTTCAAAGATCTTTCATTATTTTATATCAAGTCCTTGTAATCGATACAAGAGACTTAATACTCAATCATAATATTTTATCCTTAATATTTAGATATTCTATAACTTTACATGTTCTAACATCCACGACATTAAATCATTAGGACGGCTCTTGGGAACAGAAAATCTCGCGGTGAATGTTTGTATCTTCACCCGTGATAAATGTTTGCATCTTTATCCGTGACAAAATGATTGTATTTTTGTCCGGTGCAAAATTCTCTTTTCGTACAGAACATTACTCAGCTAGTTAAAACTCTTATTTGAATCATATTTGGTTATAGTGATATCTCTTCATATCAATAATCCTACTTATCCGACATTCAAAATAGTAATAACGAGTTATACCTGGGTCCGAGGAACCTTACCGATGGATTTGACCAGTCAACATCGCTTAGTCCTGTCTTGGATGTAAAACATTCACAAGTTATTTACCGATCTTCATCCAGATAAATATATCATTATTAATACTATGTTAAGTTTTAACAATTCTAGGTTTAATCAAAGTAAAGACGTAACAAAATAATGTGATAAAACTTGATAATATTTATATAATATTTGGTTACATGTGTAGAACTTGTTCTTATTATAAAATGTCATTATGACTGCTGTTAAGAACAGTTAAGGAAAACAATAAACTAGTCTACGCATTTCTTCTTTCATTTCTTCTTTGAGCCGGAGCTCTCGGGTTTATCTGTAAATTAAGTTTATTTGCAAGGGTGATGTAACGACCCCGAAATTCGACCATCTTATTCCCTTAAATTTCATGTTTCTATTATACATTATCTTCATAACGTCCAAATTTCGGTTCGTTAATAACTCATTACTCACCTTATTCGATCCATTATCTAATTTTAAATCAACAATTACCAAAATTTATGGTATAAATTTTTTTTTCTTTTTCTTAATTCGATCGTTGTATTAAACTATTTGAATATTAAAATCCTTACATCGTGATCCTAGTCCCTGGATCGCAACCTTTACTTTTTCTTTCTATTACGAGCGTCAACATGCTCAACATTTATAATTTAATATCGTTCACATCCATGCAATTTTCTTTGTTTTATAATTCATAATTAAACATATAATAATCTCTATCCTGACCGTCATCTTGAACAATCATAGTTCATAATTTGACTTTACTTGTACTATCTGGATTCCATTATACATGCATTTATCACATCAATACAACTTTGCAAATGTATCACATTGAGTTATACTACTGAAATTATAAAAATCACGTTTACCACCTTTTGGGTTAATCCACCTCTAATATATTCTGATATTCTTGAAATTCATTTCTTTCTTGCAAAAATATTTATTAAGCAAGTAATGAGCACAACGGCTCAGCAAGTTCAATAGTTTTATTTCACGTAGTACATACCTTATCATGCTTGGTGTGTGTCATACATCATGTGTTTGTGCTTCTACTATAGCAATATCTCTCATATATATTCATATTGTTGCACAAAGTACACATTGTGGTCATATTAATCACGTATCACATAGCACATAATTTGTATGCATTTAAAACAAGAATTATATATCATAACATTCAACATTTAACATTTAAGGACTGAAGAACTTGCCTGACGTCCAGTTATTTAAATTGTTAGCTCAAACCCTTAATTCGATCAACCTATGATCAAGAAATAATCAAATAATAATTATTTATCTCTTTATGATATTAATTTACTTAATTAATATCATCTCTGGGCCAATTATTAATTTATATGGTTAATTATATTAACCTCATCCTTTAAAATATTAACATAACTTAATATTTAATGCCTTCACTACAGACAACCCGGCTCATCGGATAAAATTTAACATAATTGGTTGCCCGAAAATTTTATTTAAACATTTTCTAAATTATAACCTTATTAGATTAATATTTAAACATTTAAATATTAATCCCCAATATTTAATATTTTTACAAGAATATTAAATTTAATGCCCAAACATCATTTCTATATTTTTAGAATTTTTCTATAATTTTCTATTATTTTCAAACATTTATTTCAATTAAAATCACTTCTGGGGGCAGTTTAGTAATTTTCGCGGCTTTGGGACATAACCGAAATTTTCTGGAAAGTCCAGGGGCATTTCTGTAATTTTTGCGTGTCTAGGGACACGTTTGGTATTTACCGGAAAGCCCAGGGGCACAATCGTCATTCAACCGCATTTCGTCGGCCGCGCATTGTGCAGACCGATTCCCGGTCGTCCAAAACGACGTCGTCTGGCCCCCATAACCTAGTTTGATTCCAACCGGATTAATGTTAATCATCTAATTAAGTTAATTAGTTAGTTAATTCAATTAATTTATAACTAGGTTTAGGTCTAAACTAGGTTTTCTAATCCAGTTATCTCTAACCTACCTGTGGCGACCCTAAATCTGGGTTCCTCGAACCTCGGATCCGGTTCAACACTAGTACTACATTTTTCTTATTGTTCATGAATTACAACAATATTATAATTGCTAAATAATCATTTATTTACAATTTTATAACATCTCTTTCTATTTCAGAATCGAAATCTTTATACATTCCTAGTATGTCTCAATATCATATATGATACGACATTATATTACAATCAAATTGAGTATTTAACACTCATATAATATACCAACCAATTCTTATTCTACACAATCATTTACCTGTCCAATTCGGACTGATATCTACAATATTCGTTTAGACCTTCCGTGAAAGTAATATGTTTTTCTGTTCTTTGATCTTTATCGAAAACTTTGAATAACTTACACTATCTGAAAATGTTGGTTTAAGCAAGAGTGAGCATGACGACTCAGCAAGTCTAACAGTTTCACATAACATATTACATGCTTCACATAATACACATGCATTGCATCTTAATCTTACATCATACTTTTCATATTAATAATACTTCATACCTCTCATGCATCACATACAATCATCAACTAGCACTTAGCAAATCATGCTTCATTCTTATACATAGTTTTCATGTAGTCATACCACATGCTATTCATCTACCACAAACATCATCAATACATTTTCATACTATTAATTTAAATCATATTATAGGAGCAAGTTCTGAAAAACTTGTCTGGTTCGCTTCTACCATTTACGCTTATTTGCGTCTTTTGCTCAACCTATAATTTATATAACAAATTGACATAATCATTAGCTACCAGGACTATTAATTAGTCTTAACTTAAGACTTTAACTTCAAATTATTAATTCTTTAGTTGTCTGACCAATGAACTTATAAGTTTTGGACAAAAACCCTAGCCCAAATACAGTTCAGACATATCGGGTACGCTTAACCAACTTAAGTATTCATTACACGTTCTTCGTACGACTTACTTTTAATAAGCTATTTAATTTAGTCGCAAGGTGACTATCTACATTTGTTTAATTCAATTAAACTTTCTTCAATTACATAACTTAATGATTTGGACATTTAATAACATACCAAATATCTTAAAATATTATCTACATTTGATAATATATAACTACATTCAAATATTATTAATCATTTAATAATATTTTAATCACTTATTAATATTATTAACCATTTAATAATATTTAAATATCTTACTAATATTATTAATCATTTAAAAATATTTTAATCACTTATTAATATTATTAACCATTTAATAATATTTAAATCTCTTACTAATATTATTAACCATTTAATAATATTTTAATCACTTATTAATATTATTAATCATTTAATAATATTTTAATCATTTATTAATATTATTAACCATTTAATAATATTTTAATCTCTTACTAATATTATTAATCATTTAATAATATTTTAATCACTTATTAATATTATTAACCATTTAATAATATTTTAATCACTTATTAATATTATGAATCATTTAATAATATTTAAATCTCTTACTAATATTATTAATCATTTAATAATATTTTAATCACTTATTAATATTATTAACCATTTAATAATATTATAATCTCTTACTAATATTATTTATCATTTAATAATATTTTAATCATTTACTAATGTTATTCATCATTTAATAACTTTTTAATCATATACTAATATTATTGATCATTTAATAATATTTTAAATACACATCAAATAATACCAATAGTTAACTTTTTAATTGTGTTAACTTTAGTCTTTATTTTAAACATTTAGTTACCAATTAATCATTAAGGGATTTCATATATATTGGTTTAATAACCAAACACATTCATTTTACACTTATTTCAACTTAATTTTTCAAAGAAAACTCGACCAGGACCGACCCGACCCGACCCGGACTGACCTACCCCGATTCGGAGCACCAAAAATCTACTTAGCAGATTGTTTTGACGCAGCTGCGTCAGTCCTGACGCAGCTGCGTCAGGACATTCTATCCAGAAGTTCATTTTTTTTACTACTCGACCCTCCGACGCTTCGACAGCCATAACTTCTTCATTTTAAAATATTTTGAGGTGATTCTTGAGTCCATTCTCATCATAATTTCCCTCTCTACAATTTCTCTTTAGATTATAAATCCATATTCCAAACAGAACTGGACTAAAAACTGCTCACAAGGACAAAGTGAAAACTAAAATCACAAATCCTTGGTTTTAATGGTTCAACCTTGAATAAAATAAACTCTACACATCCAAATGACACCAACTTAGTGTTTTTGTCTTCCTAAGTTCTTGTTTTATAATATTTCATGGTTCAATAATATTTTTGAAAATGTTTGACACGAAATTTAAAGATCGAATCACTTAGGGTTTTACCGGTAAATCGTTATATGGATTTTCCTTCTAATTCTTTACGTACCACCCATACAAATACATGTATTAACTATATCAAATCATGAATATACCTATATATCATAGTTTTAGACTTCTAGATCATCAAAATAACTTTTGATCTGTTAAAAATACATTTTAACCGTTCAAATTATATCTAAACCATAAAAATGAACTAAAGATGGTTTAGAACACTTTTTAACCTTTTATATATGGATGCTCTCCTTCCTCTTGTCATGATCTTGACTTGTGACTCCTTATTAACTATTCTCTAGCATTTTTCCATGATAGAAATCTCCAACAATGTTCTCCCTTCTCTCTAGAATTTCTTCCTCTCTCACTTTAGAACTTAGAAGAATAAGCAAATGAGTCAACTCTTGCTCTATCCACAATAGCTCTCTATTTAGAGAACTTCTCTAGACTTACTTAACATCTCCTAATCAACCAATGCTAGTCAATTAGGAGCTTAATTCATGCTTACTATTGCTATAATGACTAGCTTGATTGACAAGAATGAATGACTTCAATCTATGTTGCTTATAAGCAGCCTTTGGAGTGAAATGAAGCAAAAATGAAGTCACACACAACATCCCCATGTGCCCCCCTCCCCCCCCCCCCCCCCCAAATTCGGGATTTGCCAATTATTACACCAATTTGGCTTTATTTTTATATCATAAATCATTATATAAGTATCTATATATATACACACCAATATATGTATACATATTCAACTATACTTTTACATTGGGCTCCACTTTGGATCTTAGAATTAAATATATTGGGCTCATTCATTTTATTTGATTGGACTCAATTTAATTATTCTATTGGGCTAACATTAAATACCCTATGTTACATTTAATTAAAACAAGCATTGGGCTAGTTTAATTAATTACATGGATTACTAGGTTAATTAATTTGACCTAGTTTAATAACTCATTTGAATTTATAATATAATCTGATTAAAATTGCTTTAAATTATTCTATCACATTGGGTTACTAAATTAACTCATCCATAGTTAATTCTCATCACTACCTTCCTTCCTCTAACAATTAACCTATATTTGGTTAATTCTCTATCTTGCCTACCAACTAGGGTTATTCAATTAACCCTACATTAGTTAATTCTCTACACTCAACAATATCTCCCAACACTTTGACCAACATTGGACTTTTTAAGTGTTTGGGCCACATAGCTTACATTGCATTGGGCTCTCTTATTTAATTACTTAGGCTACTCAACACAACTCACATATCATTTATAACTTGAGCTTGGTAATTAATTTAATTGGACTATCACAATACTTGCCAACATAATTTAATTGAACTTATATTAATTACCTCTTGGACTATTAATTAACATAACATTTGAGCTTATTATTTAATTACCCACCTTCATGCCAGTATTCCCATATTAGGCTTGTTTTAAATCCATTAATGGACTTTATATAATAACTTGATAATTAAGTTAATTACTTAACTAATTAACTTCTTATTATTGCCACCTTAGGCAATCGTTCTAGCTTTTCCATTACATTCATATGAATACTTGTAAACTCTTCCAAAAATTTATATTATAGTATTTCTCTTTCTAGTCATAAGACTCCATCTATCGAAGTCTTCTCATTGCTACTCTTTCTTTTTCATTTCTTACTCTTTATCATCTTTATTATTTACATTAAATTCCTTTTATTTTCGTTTAACCGTAGTAACTTATCCCTTACTATAAATTAATCATCTATCAAGTCACTAAAATACATTGCTTTAATGACTGATCTTCACACCTTTCTTCATAACTTTCTTAGAGTCTTTTTTCAACAAAAGTCTCTTACAAATAATTTTGATTAAAAAAAAAATCATTTCTCTATACATTTCATATTTTCTAGCATCATAATTTTTCGGGACATCACAAATACAGCGATAAGCATGGACTCAAGGTACGTTCAATTAACAAATTCTTTTACATCAAATATCAATTTATTTCAACAATTTACGATTTCCATTGTTTACGCTCTTTGGCCTGTACTTATTCTCATACTGGAGTATACTCAAGCGGCCCAGGCCGTCGAGTTTTTAGGTGTAACTTTGTTTACTTTCAAGTATAGGTTGCTTGCGGTTTGATGATTTCTGCAGTGGACAAAATCAAATGTTAACAACCGTATTAGCTTATCAATGAATTTCTTTAATAAGACAGTTTGGAGGTCCCATTACCCACGTTTACTGTTGTCTCTGATACTTTTACCATAAGCTCCTTGAGAAAGCAATTGAAAAGGTACCTTAAGCATACCCTCAATTTGAGAGACAATTTTATCACAACATTTCTCGACATATAAATTATTCTCCTTTTATTAGTCAAAAAATCAAACAATATAATTTGAGAACTATTAATTTATTACACTTTTTGTCATTTCATTAATTTCATAATAAAAAATTTCTTGTTTTCCAATTTTATGGACTTGAAATACATAGTTTTGAACCGTCGTCATATGTAATTTAATTTTGACAATTACATTCATAATCTTTACTCTATCAATTGCACAAAAATAATTTCATTTCTACTTTTTGAACAAAATTTTCAATCCTAAAATTCACAAATGATAAAAGTTCATACTATTTAAGTTAATGTAATCATTATTACAGTAAATTATTTAACAAATACTCTACTAATTATTATAAAATTTGTTATTTTCAAACCTTACATATATAAAATTAATTCCAAGTATTCTTATAAAGTTAATTCTAAGAAAGAAGTAGGAGATAAGATGGAATATTCTTATATACTTATATACTCTCTTCATTCTAAAATATTAATTGTTTAAAATTTGTTTAAGACATTAATAAATTTAAAATTGACATTATTTATTTAAGTTTTAAAAAAAATAAGTCTTATTATTATTTTTGATAATATATAATATTCATAATTTATATTAATAAAAATTAAATAGATTCATATTAATTTTTAAATCTGAAATAAAGGCTTTTAAAATTTTTATATTCTAAAGCATAGAGAATTTTATTAATATATTTATGTATCTGCTAACACTTATATTACTATATAAAATATATAATATATAAATATATTTTAATCAAGACTTATCAAAACCAGGGACTCACCTTTATCAAACGTGTTTTTCAAGAAAACTAGACTTATATTTATTTATTTATTTTATAAAAACCGAGTTTACGACGTAACTCATTTATTTTACTTTATTTTTTTTCATTTTTTCAGTTTATTGCCCTTGTTTGTTGTGCACTAATAACTAATGGAATCGAGTTTGTAGTCAATTAAAACGGAAATAAAGAGCGGCAATTTATTTGAAAATCCAATCCAAATATGACCTTTTTCTTCTTTCTCTTATTTTTTAACTTAAAATCGCTGTAATAATAAGAAATTGATATTTTTATATTTAAAAATAGCAGGTTCTACATAAATCTCTCTTATATAAATATAAAATTTACTAACTATTCATGTAATGCGAGATAAATCATGTGAAAATTTTATTTTTTTTTGTGAAAATATTAATTCTTTAATAATATAATATTATTAAAAATACTAGTACAAGTTTCAAAAATAGAACACATAGTCAAAATGTCACAAAAAATTAGGGAGAACGGGGCTCATTAAGTAAACACTTAAGTTCATGCCAAATCTTATGTGATACAATAAGCTACTAAGATTTAACATATTTTTTATTGGGTTCATTGATTATATGTATTAATTTACTACCAGCGTAATATAATTACATTAATGTAAATATTTTTCATGACGTTCACTAATAAATGTATTAATTTATTACGTCCGTAATGTAATAAATTATAAAAGACAATAATAATGAATATCATTAATTTTATATTTTAACTTATAATTTACTTTATTCATTACATATAATTAAATATTTAATGAATCAAACACAATTTTGAACGTAGTATGACATTACAATTGTCACACATACCAAGTATGAATAAAGTAAATAAATATATCACAATAATTTATTATCATTACGTTACAACTTTTTACATTACGTAAATTATTATATTATATCAAGCTTCTATTACGATAACCAAACCCTACCTCAACAGATTGCCTCTTTCTCTCTTATTTCTATTTTCTCTCCTCCCTCATTTAAGTCAATTCTTAATTATTAGACACATTATTCTCTTTTCAATTGAAAGGACTCTTGACCATTTTTTTATTATTTCATAAAAATAATTAAGGAAAAGAACACATCAGGAAAGTAAGATTAGAATGCTTTTTATTACACTTTTCATCTAATTTTTCTTAAGACACATGTATGCAGCAATATAAATATTATTTTTAACGATATAATAAAATTTATCGTAAATAATTATGTCGTTAATACAATCGTTAAAAATAATATTTAAATTATTAAATATGTATCGAAGAAAATTAGATGAGAAGTGTAATAAAGCGCATCTTAGTCCAAAACGTAACAAGCTCTCCGACGAATTGCCAAATAATTGAGTTTATGTTCGGCAATTTTAGCCCATTATGACAAGAACAGCTCGAATTTGATGCTAGAGAAATTCAGTTTATAAAATTATTTTTAAAATATTTATCGGATTAGGATCAGTATGTAATA
Organism: Hedera helix; assembly: GCA_947179155.2. Taxonomy (NCBI): domain Eukaryota; kingdom Viridiplantae; phylum Streptophyta; class Magnoliopsida; order Apiales; family Araliaceae; genus Hedera; species Hedera helix. The sequence continues at coordinate 19,383,000 of OX359284.1, forward strand.
TATCTCCCCGTCCTGCATATAATCTGTTTGTATAAATTTTTGAGATCACCCATTGTATGTATAGATTTCAATGTGCTAGGGTAATAATATTTTTACACTAGCCTGAATAAATTTAAGGAAATACTATTTTCACGTGTGTTTAGGTATTTTTAATATTTTTACATGATTCCCTCTCACATGAAGATGAAACCCACTTTATGCTCATATGAGAGAGAACTATGTGAAAATATAAAAAATATATGTAAAAATATCAGTTCTCTGAATCTAATGGAGCAATGTTGAATAGTTATTTTGATATATGAACTTGAGCGAATTATTTTCAAGACTTGAAGATTGCTTTATAAGGGTTTTTTTTTTTTTTTTTACTATTAGTTTCTATTACAACGGGAAGGGGTCTGAACCTGCGTTAGTGATGCCATCCGAGCCAGTAGTGATACTTTATGTCTTATGGTAGTGATTTGTGAATTAACAAATGCTTTCGTGCATTATAGAAGAACAATAGATTCAAGGGCGTGTTGAATAGACGGGATGAATATAGGGAAGGGTCCGTTGCCATGCATGGCACAAGGACACAAAACAGGAATTCCAGAATCCCAGTGAGAGAGGATTCCACATTCTTTGTGAGGGAAATAGAAGGCCTTGAGAACTTTATATGTTGCCCTTGGACTGTAAAAAATAGTACAAGACTCGAGTATCTTTAGCTAAGACCAAATTTACGACCCAACCAAAAAATAGGAAGAAAAAAAAAAGGCTTGTTACAAGTTATCAAGTAATATGAAATGATCAGAAGGTTGTCTGGGGAGGAAAATCTGATTTGCTGAGAAAAGAACATTCAAAAAACAAGGGTAGCAAACTATCCAAGCGTTAGAACAAAAAATTAGACCTCACAATGGGATGTGTATATGAAGACCGGCAAATAAAGCCCAGACTTGCAGGCCGACCCGGCCCGCCCGCTAAAAATTGAGCTTTAGACTTTATTTTTATAGTTCATAAAAACTTGTGTCATTTTGGTTCGATCCAATTTTGGTCCAGTCCATTGTAGTCCGGCTCGCCCAAAAAAATATTATTTTTTTTTTGCTAAAATAAAAAATACATATTTTAACCCACCTCTATTATCACTTTCTAAATTAATGTACAATTTTTTTATGCTCCAACTTTAAATGGTCATCAGTACTGCTAGAACATGCAACTCTAGAGAGAGCTCGAGGGATTTGGCATAATGTACATTGGGCGTTTCGGACATTAAAGATGTTTTCATTTCTTTTACATTTTTGTTCTGCCGGAAGAATAGCTTATTGTTGGCAATCAATGCACGAGCAATTTAGCAGTTGTTGCACCAAGTTTCGGAATAAATTGTTTCAGCAGATCACATAGTCAGTAAAATGGACAAGGAAAACAAAATTCATGGTTTTTTCAAGCAAACATTCTCTTTTTCTTTTTCTTTTTGTCTTTTTCCTGCAGAGATACTATTCCTTAGCAACTACAATTTTATATTTCTTGCTTGCATTCTTTCTTCTTCCTAATAATGTTGTACGTCCTTGTAATTGTTTTTTGTCTTCTTTAAATTAGGTTAAACAAGGAACCCCTAATCTGACATTCAGTAAGAAAGCGATGGGTGGCATTAATTTCACATCGACAGTTGCCAACACGCATCAACAGTTTCCTTATCTTGTGGGGTAGAGTTCTAAATATAGATTAGAACTTGTGTCAGTGATTATGTATGTTGTGTTACTCCCACTCAGAACACCAGTTGGATGTTCTAGCAGATTGCTAAAAGAGAAAATGGCAGCCCAGCTCAACTTAGATTACGAGTCTCCCATTTTAAGTTTGAAATAACTTGAGTCATTTTAGCTCAGCTCATATTTGGGCCGAGCTTAGGACCCGGCCTGTTTGCCAGTTCTATGTACATCCGAATAACACTTTTCCATTCCTGTCCTCCAATGTGTGCTATATTTCCCAATACCCGTCCTGTCACCCAAGTTCTCCGCCCTCCAATTATATTCTTCTACATTACTTTTGTACAACTATTTTTCATTCCAAGTAAAGCAATACGAAACATTTCATTAATTGCAACACCTACTGTTAGAAGTTTTAGTGAAATAACCAAAATGGGGCTATAATCTTGCTTGTGGAAGTAGGCTTGTTTACGGGAGCAATAGGATAGCTAACTCGGCTCTCTACTGACTTGATACGAAATTGGGCTTGAACTTGGGACTGATTCCTTAACCTTAATAGGGCTCTTCTTCCGATGTAAGAAAATCACTAGTTGTTTGAAAATCCACCTTGGTTGAGAACTCTCTCTCTCTTGATCTTTTTCTTTTAAGCGAAATGAGACTTTCATCTTAGATGCCCAAAAAGTAACGGATGCTTTACAACTAAGTTGACATAGAAGAACTATTGCGATGTAGGGAACCCTATAACCATACAAGTTCTCATATAACAGTTTGAAAGAAAGAACCTTTATAAGAGAGAGGTGACATCTCAAAGTGTAAAGCCCTCGATCAAGCCTTGAGAAATTATATCCATCACAATACAATAATGTTGTATTTTTTTTTAGTAATAAGGGTCCTTCGAATAAACGATCTATTTATACATGAAAAGGTATCTTTGATTATTAGTATCCCCTTTCCTCAGATAGGGATGCATACATCAAAAATCTAGTGTGCAATTTGATGAGATATATATATATATATGCGCGCGTACGCGTGGGTGTGTGTCAGAGCAGACGGAAAGGATATATCTAATACTCGACCCTAACCTAGTAACCTATAGGGTTTTTCAAATTAGGTACAAATTAAAGTTTTTCCTTGCTTTGCTTCAATGAAACTACTGGGTACATAAAGGTGATATTTTCTTTTCATGTAGAGTGAAGTAGAACTGAAATAACTTTGTGGTTAATCTGGAATTGAAAGTTGTAATATTGTGTCGAAACCTTTACCTAGAAGAAGTAGAGCTTGCATCAAGTAGTGGACCAAACTAGCTGCATTATTTTATTCATTCTTTTTTATCATCAATATTACTGTTTGTTCCAAAATATAGAATTGAATCGACTTACTGAAGTCAATTTGAAATATTTTCAAATTTAAAATTAATGTGAATTAATTTAATTTTATATAGTACAATTATGAAAATTATAAACTAATAAGTGTCTAAAGAATATTATTAATTACAAGATTTTATTATTTTTAAAAATGTAAAGTATCTCAAATTGACTTTAAAAAATCAAACTTGATATTATATTATAGAACGGGTAATATTTAACTGAATGATAGAAAAAGGAAGCAATTTACCCTTGACACCAACCATCAGGGAAGGCTAATACAGTAAGGCAAATTAATAGGATTGATGTAGCAGTGGGTGCAAAAACAACCCACAGAACGCAAGACATTATTTATATAACATTTGGCTACTTAAAACTGTATTAATACATCAAAATACATGGATTTGTGCTTTGTACCACTTTACTTTTACATGGAATCAGGGGAGAACGGATTTATTTAATTTCATAAATGGGCATGTTCGATGGTAGTTCTATCTTTATATACAGATAGACCGACCAGTAAATTTCACACCTTGTATGTCTACATATACAATTGTTATATCAACTTATGTGTTCATATTTTATGCAGAAAAATAAGTTAAGGATTACCTTTCGCAGGGATGACTATGGCAGATTATATCTCTCTACACAGAGTCCTTAAAGAATTCCAACGGAATGTGTTCTCTGGGCATAACTTATTTAGCACTTTGTCCAGTTCTCCTGGTCTTAGATTCCTTTGTAGCTCAATTCCAAGATACTGAGAGAATTGCTACACATACATGGAACACATAAATTTCAGTCAAAAATAACTTGCAAAAGGTCCACGCGTGCTGGAGAAAATCAATTACCTTGGTTATCCACAAGATGTAAGTAGCAGAAAACATAGCTTGTGCTTCATAATCCTCAAAGTCATTATCAGAAAAACTTAGGCATGAGCGGAGTAGTTGTAATTCATTATCTATAAAGGTGTCAATGCCATTAGTTAATTTTCTTTTCTGATCAGAATGGGAGGATGCATCAAGATCATTCATCGCAAAATGCTTTATCCAATACAGGGAGAGGAAACGGCGATAAAGCCATAGCGCCTGCCCAAAGAGATTATTAATTCAACCACTACTGCACTTAAACTCACATAAAGAGGAGAGGTGGTAATGAAAGGTGGTGCCTTTCCAACTGTCAAGGTACATATTGGGTTTATAGGTGTTGATAGAAAAATGATATTATCCACAATGTGTGTCACTCATCAGTAAAGACAATTGCATTTGAAAGCACCATTTTCCACTTCCATTGCAACTATTTTAAAACATGTAATATATTAATTGTATTGCAAATTACATTTTGGCCCCATACTTTAAACTACTAGAGATTGATTCTAGATATGAAAAAGCTATTAGACCTATCATATTAATCTGTTTGTTTTTCATCTATCTATTTTATTTTTTCTTTCAGTAAATAGGTGGAACACCCCCCCCCCCCCCCCCCTATGCAATCTTTGCTTCTTTTACCTTTTAGTGTAGAGTAGACAAAAGTTACATAGAATGGAAAAAGTATTATTAAAATTATATTTTAAAAACTTCTTCATTGATAGGCTTTTCGAGTATCATGTGGATTAATAGCTAGTTACATAGTGTTTTTGTTGAATAGGAGGATTTGGTTTGCAGGAAATATTACGGAAGAAGTGGATATTTGGAAGAGAATTGGAAGAAAGGGCTATTTGTATTGAACTTGAATCTCAAATTTGGCTTGTACAAATGACATTACAAGACCCCTATTTATACTAATCCATGGATGTTTCTAGATACCTCAACTTTCTACCAACTTCTACCAAAATATCTAGATATTTCTTTAACAAAATATCTAGATATTATAGGAGAACATTCTACATAAATATCTTCTACTAGCTTCTAGATACTTTCGAGAACATTCCAGTTATTGGGCTTAGATAACAACTACATAATATGGACTAATACATCAAGCCCAAGTGTCCAATATTATATTCTAATGTTCAAGCCCAAATTCAATTTTATTTCCAACATCCCCCCTTAAACTTGATTTGGTAACTCCGAGCAAACTTTGCAGCTTCTGAAAGAGTTCATACTTGAGTGGCTTTGTGAAGATGTCTGCAATTTGATCTAGAGATCTTGCATACTTCAATTGCACCTCCTTGTTCAACACACATTCTCTGATGTAGTGAAACCTTGTGTCGATGTGCTTGCTTCAATCATGAAAATCAGGATTTTTCCCCAAGGCAATCACCGATTTATTGTCAACATATATCTCCATTGCTTCCTCTTGCAAAAAAGTTGAGATCCTTTAATAAATTCTTGAACCATATAACGTGGCAAACACATGACATAGATGCAACGTACTCGGCTTCACAAGTGGATAAAAGTGACTATGGGTTGTTTCTTTGAAGTCCATGCAAATGCAGTAGCTCCCATATAGAACACGAATCCAGTTGTGCTTTTCCGATCATCCACGTCTCCAGCCCAGTCGCTACCACTATATCCAACCAATTTGAAATTATAAAACAAGCCAAAGTCAATGGTACCTTTTATGTAGCGAAGAATTCTTTTGGCAGCCTTCATGTGCGTCATGGTGCCTCCATAAACCAACTTACTAAGCCAACTCCAAAGAGAATGTCCGGCCTTGTGCATGTCAAATATCTCAAGCTCCCAACCAAGCTCTTATAAAGCATGCTTGGACAACTTGATTCCACAATCCACCGATGTATTCACGGGTTTACAATCATTCATCTTGAACACCTTGAGAACTTCCTTTGCATACCTTCTTGAGATATAAAAAATCCATCTTCCATTTGCTTTACTTCGCTACCAAGATAGAATGACATGAGACCAATATCAGTCATCTCAAATTCTTGAACCATAGCCTTCTTGAACTCATCAAACAATTGTGGATTGTTTCCGGTGAAGACTAAATCATCAATGTATAAGCAAACAAACATGATATCTCCATTTTCATTTACCTTAGTATAGAGTGCATGTTCTTGGGGGCATTTTGTAAAATTATTCTTTTGAAAGTACTTGTTAATTTTACTATTTCATGTCCTTGGTGCTTGTTTTAAACCATATAAGGTTTTTTTTTAATTTTAGCACCTCATTTTCATGGCCTTGAACAACATACCCCGAAGGTTGTTCAATGTATACTTTTTCTAAATGGCCATTTAAGAATGCCGATTTGACATCCATTTGATAAATTTTCCATTTGTTTTGAGCGGCAGAGGAAATCATTAGTCTTATAGTTTCTAAGCTAGAGTCGGGAGCAAATACCTCATCATAGTCCGGCTCGTTGACTATATCCTTTTGCCACCAACCTTGCTTTGTATCTTTCCACTTCACCTTTAGAATTTTTCTTGGTCTTGTACACTGATAAAAACATATTATTGCATATTATTATCCCTCAATTTTATTATTTTATGTATCTGTTTTATTTAACTAATATCAATTATTTTGTTGTGTAGGATTTTATTATTTACTAATCTTGATGAACAATTAAAAGATCATATTCCAGGTTTTAAAGCAGGAAAATGACTTTACAAGATTACCATATAGAAGTTGAAGTCGAAAGGGAAAGAAGAGACCAAGATTTTTGAATTTAGATTAGGGCACAAATAATTTTTTCCTATAAATAGGGACTTGTAATTTAGAGAGGGGACGAAAATTATTTTTATTTTAGTTTTTCTTTCTTTTCTCCTTGGTGCGGCCACATAGAGATTGGACAAGCTTGTTTCGTTCATTGCATGATAAGGAATACCAGTATTTGAATTATAAGTATTTGGTTTGTTAAATATTTTCCTTCATTCATATATTGGCTGCATTAGTGACATGTTTATCTTAATTAATTTTTTTTCCTTCCTTTCCCACCTTTCCATTCCTCACAAAGTATACAGTAGTTTCGCTTCAATTGGGTTTCAATTTTAGTATTGCTTCTCTGTTCGTATTTTTCCTTTGCTTGTGTACTATAAATTATATTTAGGTTAGTTGAGGTATTAAAATCCTTTTAGGTATTTAATTTCATGCAATCTATACTAGTTTTAAGTTTAATTTTGTTAATTAGAAATTCTAAGGCTAACTAAATCTTTATACCTAGGATGATGATGAAACTAGGTATTTTATAATAATTAGTTTCTTTTTGTTCCGATATTAATGCTTAATTGTTTTCTCCTTCATTTTTACATTCGCGTAAAATTCGTACATGATTCTTATATTGATTACAAGGTTTTGATAGATTATAGTTGATCTGTGTATTTTTGATAATCTATATTTGTACATATTAATTATATGAATCATTATTTTTAAAGAGAAGGGAAAACAAAATTAGGAGTTAATTTGGAAGAATAAGAAATTGTTTATTATGTTAGTACTTAGTAGACTCAGATTTCTAAGTAATTTTTTTCATTACTAGTTTTCATTATTAATTGTTAGTTTGCATTAGTTAATTAATTAATCTTCTCTCCTATTATTATTTCTAATTTGCCTGAAATATAAATTAAAGATATATTTTAAAGTTAATATAGTCTTTGTGGGTTCGACCTGTACTTGTCAGTTCTTCAATTTGACACTATGCACTTGCAGTACATAATTTTAACACATCATACTCCCACTTTACTCCAATAGCCTTTTGTGCCCTTTGGAAGAGTCGCTAGCTCCCATGTGTCATTCTTCTTAATTGCTTGAATTTCTTCATCCATAGCATTGTCCATTTCTCGCTTTCCACTGCTTCTTCATAGCCTATTGGTTCACAATCCGCATGAAGACAAAACAAAGTTAAGTCAATGCTACAGTGTTGTGCTCCACTTGAGTGCCCATCCAAGGAAGATAATGATTCTTCATCAAGTCGAGATGACGGAGATGATGGAGATGGAGACTCTTGCGGCTCTACTATTCTTTTCATGTCATCGTAGAAATAAGGAAAGAATTCATAATTTTCTTCCTCTTAGGTGCTCCATTCCCATGTGCTTTTTTCATCAAAGACCACGTCTCTACACCTTCCCAATGCTTGGGTTGTACAACTTGTAACCTTTTGAGCTTGAATCATAGCCCACAAAGACATTTTTCACTTTTATCATCAAGCTTTTGCCTCTTTTGATCTGGTACATAGGCATAGGCAATGCTTCCAAATACTCGTAAGTGTGAGATGTCGGGTTTCTTTCCACTCCAAGCTTCCATTGGAGTTTATTCCACACACTCCTTGTAGGTGAGTTGTTCAACAAGTATACTACACAATCAACGGCTTCGGCCCAAAATTCTTTGGGCATTCATTGCTTTTTAATATGCTTCGGGCCATGACAAGAATTGATCTATTTTTCCTTTCAACAACCCCATTTTGTTGTGGAGAGTACAAAAGCATTTAAGGAGGGTGAATGCCATTGTTATTACAAAATTCTTTGAATTCTTTTGATGTAAATTCATCACCTCTATCGAATCTCATTGCTTTTATATTAGAACCATTTTGATTTTCAACAAAAGCTTTGAATTTCTTGAAAATGTCAAAACACTTTCGATTTTTCTTCTAGAAAATAGACGCATGTCTTTCGTCTAAAATCATCAATGAAAAGGAGACAATATTTATTTTTCCTGAAAGACAATGGAAGAATGGGTCCACATACATCCATTTGAATAAGTTATAGAGGCTTCTTTGCTCTTGTGGGTTGCCTCTAGTGGAAAACTTTTACGAAAGTGTTTTCCAAGAAGGCATCCTTCCCAGAATTGATCGAGTTAATTAATGGGAGGCAATCCTTTAACCATTCCTAGCAACAATTTTAAGCCTCCAAAATTGAAGTGCCCAAATCTCGTGTGCCAAAGCCAAAAATTGTCTTTAAAACAAGTTTTCAAGCATCTAGCAACATCATATTGAATGTTTAACAAGAACATTCTATCATTTGACATTGGCACTTGAGCAATTAAATTTCCCCTTTGGTCTCTTATTAAAAGATAGCGATTTCTTATGTGAATAACATAGCCTTTTTCTAAGTGTTGTCCAACACTTGAAAATATTTAATTTCATATTGGGCACATAATAGACATTAGAAATAAATTGATGCCTTCATTTTTCAAGTGACTTAGAATCTTACCATTTCCTTTCTCCGACGTCTTAGAAGAGTCACCAAAAGTGACATTGCCATTTATTGATTCATCAAGCTCCATGAACATGCTTCTATTCCCACACATGTTTGCTTGCTCCCGTATCAAAGTACCATGAATTTTCCTCTTTCTTCTCCTTTGCACGCCAACAAGAAAGTGGTCCCTATGTCTTCCCTATTTTCTTGAACAAAATTTGCTTTCTCTTCCACATGATCACTAGAGTTTCTACATTAAGAAGAATAATGCCCAAATTTGTGACAATAGTAACACTTGGTTTGAGATTTGTCATACCTTTGTCTTCCATAGTTTGAGATTTGTCAAACCTTTGTTTTCCACTTGTGCAACTTCTTCCACGGCCTCTTGTTGTATGAAAACTTTGATTTCTTTCTTCATCTTGAATGACTTGTATCCTCCTCTTCCTCGTCCACGACCTCGTCCACATTCTCTTCAACTCCTTTGATATCCTATCTCATCATTGTTCTCTTTGAAAGAGAGTTTTGCTTGAAGAGCTTGCTCTAGTGTCTTTTTATGTTTCTTTTGAAACCTGTATTCATAGGCTTGTAGTGAACCCATGAGTTGGTCATAGTCATTTTTTCTAGATCTCTAGATTCTTCAATTGCTACAACAATATAATCAAATATGAAATCTAAAGATCTAAGAATTTTTTCAACGACTTGTATATCATCCATAGTTTCACCATTTCTTTTTAATTGATTTACTACCGCCAAAACTCTTGAGAAGTAATCAGAAATTGATTCGGATTCTTTCATATGCAAAGTTTCAAATTCACCTCTAAGAGTTTGAAGTCAAACTTTCTTTACCTTATCAACTCCTTTGTGGGCAACTTGGAAGATCTTCCATGCTTCCCTGAAGTTGTTGCACAAGCAATCTTCTCAAACGTACCTTCATCTACACTTTGTTGGATGATAGAAAGAGCCTTTTGGTCACTTGACTTTGATTGTTTAAGAGAATGCCTTTTGGTCACTTGTCATTGATTGTTTAAGATAATCCTTTTGAGCTTTAGTGAGGTGCTTTGATCTTTTGGCTCCTCTTAACCTTGCAATACAATCTCCAATAGATCTTGTCTACCAAAGAAAGTCTTCATTTGAAGGCCCCATCGATCAAAGTTGTTTTTGGTGAGCCGAGGAAATGAGATTATTCCGGTAGCCATCATCTTGTCACCACGAACCTAGCTCTTGATACCAATTTGTTTAATAGGAGGATATGGTTTATAGGAAATTTTATGGAGGAAGTGGATATTTGGAAGAGAATGGGAAGAAAGGGCTATTTTGTATTGAACTTGAATCTTAAATTTGGCTCGTACAAAATGGCATTACAAGACCCCTATTTATACTACTCCATGGATGTTTCTAGATACCTCAACTTTCTACCAAAATATCTAGATATTTCTTTAACTAAATATCTAGATATTATTGGAGAACTTTCTACATAAATATCCTCTACTAGCTTCTAGATACTTTCAAGAACATTCTATTTATTGGGCTTAGATAACAACTACATAATATGAACTAATATATTGAGCCCAAGTGTATAATATTATATTCTAATGTTCAAGCCCAAATTCAAGTTTATTTCCAACAGTTTTAAGGCACTTTCCAATAGAGCCATTTCTGTAGGATACACTCCAAAACATAAAGTTTAGAGCAACAAACTTATTGGATCTTAAGAGAAATGTGAATTTGATACAACCGCTGCTGCATCCATCTTATGAAACTGGAATCAGATTGCAGTCCTATTAGTTAACTAGTTAAGTGTTCAAAAATCAGAAAAGGTTTGGTTAATTTCAATACCTCCCTTCCTATGTAACGCTTTATCAACATCTCATTCCATTCAAACTCTTCCTGTAAAAAAAGCTGCATTGTCAAAAAAATGAGCAAATAAACTGTAAAAGTTTATACATATCAAAAAGGCTTTAAGAATTTATAGAAGCAAGAAGGACAAAAACATAATCTCCAAAGGCCAAGCCAAGCAGTTATCAACTAGATGTCATGATAACTCATCTTGGAATGTGCCATTTGGCCCATATCAATAAATTACAATCTAGTTTCCACAATGCTTATGAAACTGACATAAAGTCAACAACATTTTTCATAACATTGGAGTAGCCTAGTCATCAGCTGAGCTGATCTTTTACAATTATCATTTTCATGGATATCTTAAGTGTCCCAACATACATCGTTTCATTAAACATCTATACAATTTTACCACTGTTTTCTTTTTTCTTTCTGCATTTCTTTTCTTTTCTTTTTCCTTGCCTTTTCCATTTTTTTTCTAGGAGAAGCTACAATCTATGTTACATGGACACAGCTAGAGTGTCGGGTGCAGGTATGTGTCTACATGTTGGATTCATGAATTTCCATATTTAATGGCACAGGGATATGGTAGATATTTTCTATTTATATTGAAGGATAAACAAAGTTTATGCATCAGTCTTCCAATGTGCATTTCTTTAATTTCAAAGCAATTGTGCAACAAAAAGAACATATTATGAGAGTCTTATGTATGACCTTTACAATAAATTGAGTTTTTGAGATGCTAGCTAGCAGCATATCTGATGAAAGCGTCGGGCACATCCCACACCCTTATCCAAGCTTCGAGTATTCGACATGGATATTTGAAGCATTTTGAAGAGTTCAAGTAACATAGGCTAAAACATCTCTGCTAAACAAATTAATCATACTAATCCTCCAACTTGTACAGAATTTTGCCTAATACTCTCAAATCTTAACCATAATCTATATTATTACGCAGCCCCATAAGTGTATAATCTAGACTTCCACAAATATATGTAAATAATAGTCCCTTCATTCCAAAACTTGAGATCAATTTAATATAATGTAAAAATTAAGAAATAGCTCATCCTCTCAAGAAATGAAACACTCACTTTATATTAATACTTCCAAAAGTCATTTTGTTAATTTATTTAGGAACGAAATAAAAAACATTTAGATCTTATATTTTGCGTCTCTCAAGCCTCCCACTCAATTATTTGCATTTTTGAACTTTTTTGCTATGTGTCAACCCGGTCTAAAACTGACCAAGGAAGAAGAAGAATCAGAACTTTCTTTGGCAGTTGGAAAAGAGATGTGGTTGGAGAAGTATGCCTAATGATAATTAAGATCAAATATCTTTCTCTTGAGTGGAACTGAACAATTGATCACAGAGCCAATACCCACACACAAACAGCATAATGTGCATACAGGATAACCATGGAGTTCAGCAGAAGTCTTGCAGAATGAAGTAGTTCATTACAATCCCAATTAATGATAGAAACAAAAATGAAAAAAAAAAAGAAGGAAGAAGATTTAAAATGAAATACGATACCTTGTAAATTTTATAATGCTCATGCTCTGCATTATAATCAGAACATGCTTTTGAATCTTGCTTAGACCATGAATCCTCTAACATCCTGAGCATTAACCGCTGCCAATTATAATTGTGAGAAAATCATAGTTGTAAAATCGTGAATCGTATCGTGTATCGAAAACTCTCATATCGTGCATGTATCGTATCGTAAGATACCGAAACAAAAAAAAATAGTAATATATATTTAAACATATAAAACACAAGCTTGACTATATATAAAAGTAGTCAAGTAAATATTATTATAGACTAAAAAAAATTTAAAAGTTACACAGTATCCAAAATACTCTAAATTGATTTATTAGATATTATTTCAGTAATCTTTTATAGAGTAACAATAAAAAATGAAAATTCAGATTTATCTTTAATCTATAAAACAAAATAGAATAATTAAAATTTATAAGTGGAAATTTATATATCTGCTTATAGAAAGTGACGTGAGAAAAACAGAGCGATATTTTCAATAAGATATAATACTCTAAAAAGTGATTAAAGGTTCATGAAGCAATATAGAATATGTTTGTGCTAAAAAACATCTTCAATTAAAATGGTAAAAGGCTTAAAAGTTTTGTTTTTAATCTTTTTGATCTACATGAAAACTTTTCAAATTGGTTGTTTTTAAAAAAGAATTGTGCCTTATATCGTATCATACAAATTTTATCAAATCATAATTGAATCGTAAGATATAGTATCATTTTAAATTCACCCTGCGATATATATCGTGAGATATGTATCGTAAGATACGTATCGCGTATCATAAGAGAAAATTGATTCAGCAGCATCACCATAAAACCACTATTTGTATACAACTAACTTCAGCATGTCATGCTCAAGACCCATAATAATATAACACATGTAGTCATTATATATAAACTTCTTAGGCTGCTAGTAAAATATTTCAAATAGGGAGGAGACGTATTTTTCAAAGGATCAATTTAATATTTTTTATAGTTTTAATTTAAAGTTGTTATTACTGTGGTTATTTTACTGTCCCAGTCACAAAAAATTCAGATGAAGAATTTTTTCATATTTTTTTATCTGGTAGAATTATATGTTTATCATATTTCCTTTAAATAGTTACAATTTTATTTCTCTCTCCTCCTTCAATCTCGGGTTAGGAAACCAACCAAGCTTCTTCAATCAAACATATTTAATATAATCTAAATTGTTTGCAAGCAAGGAAACCAGCCCCTTCTTCACATCCTTATTAATTTTGATTAGGCACTAGAAGATGATGACCAGCCCACTTTGATCTACTGTTATGTCTTTCATCTCCATTAACTTCTTGATTTTACAATCTTTTGAATCACAGTACGTGTTAATTTACTATTTTTGAAAATACAATAAAATTATATTTTCAAATTTTCCTATTTAAACATAATATTAGGTTTTAGAAATTGAAAGAGCAAATTTGAAAACATTAACCTCACAAGACCTCAGGTGCCTGTCTCAATAGTTCAAACTTACATTTTATGTACAATTGTGAGTGTATGTATCATATATATTAATACACGCGCGCGCGCGCACACACACGTGTTTGTTATGTATTCTCAACACTTACATCTTAGATACAGAATGTCAGAGTCAGGTATACAAATTGTCATATATTTCATATGTACCTGTCCTTTTATTTACCTCACAATTAAATGTTATTATAAATAAATTTCTGTTCCGTGTAAATCTTCGAAGTTATTATTATTGGTATTAGTATTATTATTTTTGTTGTCGTATTACATAAGCTCAAATGTTTCGTATACATCATCAATCACCGAAAAATAAATGTCATATGCATCATATATATACATATGTTATATTATTGCACAACAATATAAGAATGACAACCCAATTTTTGAAATGGTCCAAGAACATGTTTTTGTTCATTTGTGAATTCTAAATGTTAGCTAGATAACCAAAGCTTTTATAATCTGATACAGATAATCAAAGGGATACAAAACAAACACATCCAGAAGTGAATGATTGACCAAATATAATTGTTGGAACTTTTATGATCTATACACATTGTTCACTTTTTTATAGAATGCCTACAAACAAAGAGATGCTGGATGTCAGCATGCAAGAAGATCACCATGAAGAGAATATTGGTCATTACAGTGACCAACTTATATTACAGCTTTGTCTAAAAATTTTGGATTGTATTGGAATATCTGTAATCGAACTATTAGTTTTTATAACACGGATCAAGTTATCAAGTGCCTGTAAACTATTGTAAGAATTGTGTTTCATCAGGACTTGTTTAACATTCTTATTACTTATAGTTCATTCATAATAAATATAATCTTTCCTATGTTTTAGCCCTTTCAGCAGCGTTGCATCGAGTCAAAATTTTAAATCTGAAGCCAAGTCCTGTGAACCATGCAGCACTCTCACAGCCTGTTTAAAGATCGTAGAATGTGTATGTGTGTGTGTGCAAAATTTGTCCACCATAATTTACTTAGATTTCAAAAAAATACTATCAGATATGAATACAGAGTGAAACTCACTGTGCGATAGTGAAAACAAGAGTTGTCAGCAACGTGCAATCCAGCCCAATCTCGGCTATTGAGTAACTCATACAGCACCTAACACACTTGAATCATTAGCACAAATGAACCACATAAAGCAACTCAAAGACTATTTTTCAAATTTTAAATACGAGTATATTTCTTGGAACAAATGCACCACATACAAAGCACAAAAATGAATCAGATGGAGTAAAGTTAATGAAAAACATCAATGAGAGTAAGAACAAAAGCATATTATTCTAGCACCTAAATCTTCTATCTGCGCTCCACAATCGGTGGAATAAAAATCCCAAAATTTAGAAGCAAACCTGTTCTATTGGCATGTAGGACACTAACCAGCAACGGTGATTCCATGCACGATAATTCATTTTTGACTTCTGCTAGGAAAGAAAAGACTGAATTAGTACAATGACCAAACCTTTTGCAGCAACCTCCATTCTTTAAAAGACAATGTGAGGATCAATAGACTTGGAGCTTTTATGCTACGTTTGGATTGGAATGGAATTGGTGTAGGAATGAAATAGATAAGAGAATGGAATGGAGGCTAGAATGATTCATTCCATTCCTGACTGAAATGAGTCATTCCATACCCTCCCCCAAAGAATAAAATTCAAAAATTTGACAGAAAAGAGAATGGTTCATTCTATTTTAATGGAACAACCGAACACAATTTTTTTCATTCCATTCCTACCTTGATTCCAGCCATCCAAATGTAACATTAGAGTCTCCCATTATGCATTGCAGAAGAAGCTCAAGACAAAGTAAAAGCATAAAACTATAGAAGAGAGATTTTGAAACTTTGGTAGCTTTCAAGGAGAAGGGGTTGTGTACTTAGTGTTATTAAAGGCACGAGGCGCCCCGAAGTGCAAAGGTCTCCCTAGAGCCTAGGCGTGAGGCGCAAAGTGAGGCACGCGCCTTATCGAAGTGAGGCACGCGCCTTATCGAAGTGAGGCGCACATACTCAAAAAATACAAAAAAATATGCATGAAACCATATCTAAATTTATTATATAAGCTCCTAACACAAGGACAATAAAATTAAAATAAGATGAAAACTTGAACAAATGTAACTAATAATAATTTTATCAAAACTTGACTAAAAGTATAGTTTCATATTATAAATTATAGTTTTAAGAAAATAATTTTGAACTATAGTTATTAACTACATATTTTATTAAATTTCGGACTATGGTTCATGTGTCCTTTGGACTTTGGACTAAATGGAAGTCGTCTGAAAACTGCCCAACAAAAAAAAAAATTAATTGAAAAAATTGTTGTCATCCACCATGGATACATTAGTAGTTCAGGATAATTCTTCCTAAATATCGACCCATCACGGAAATTTTTGTCTTTTCCAAATGTTTTTGTTAAGTTCAAAGTGAGTATGAATGTCTCGGATCATAAAAGATTACAAAATTGGACAACTGAGATTAATTTGGGTGAATTTTCAAAAAGGCGAGCACCGACTCATTAAAGGCACCTCGCCTCAGGCAAAACAATGCCCAAAAGTGCACCTCGCCTTGCCTTGTAGCACCTCATGCGCCTCAGGCGTACCTTTAACAACAATGTGTGTACTTGAGATCTTAAATGGTTTAAATTCACGCTTGCTCCATTTTTGGTTAATTTGTTCGTGTGTAGTCTTACAAACAGTAATTAGACACCCAGTCAATAGGTAATTCATCTGCTTAAATAAGATTGAATTAATATAAAATTGATACTTAGAAAATATTATGTGTAATTTCTCGTGAGAACGATACTCTACTTATCATTGTAATACTTGTTGATTATGTATTCTTGCACGGAATTATTAATTGTTAAATTATATTAACAAGTTTTTGGCGCTATTGCCGGGGATTTATTTTCTAGTATTTTTTCAATATTGATTTCAATCAATTCGATCTTAATTTAAACTTGTTTTTTTTTGTTTTAATTTTGTAGGTTTCATTAATTTTTGGTTTTGTTTTTGTTTCAGGTCATATCTTAGCGAATCGTGGAGACGGTCACTATTATGGATGACAGCTGGGTAATTAATTTGGGATAATCTATTCGAAATTGGTAGATGGATTATAGATTTAGATCTGAATATAATGACATGTGTTTATGTTATTCTTCTTAGGATTGAATTCATAATTTGTGTATAGGATTGAAATATACATATATGTCATATGTAACCAATTGGGAAATTTATTCTTAATGAATCTGTTCTAATTTAAATTGCATAGGAATATAGTAATTTAATTAGACTGAATATTTTTATATACTAATGGAAAAATACTTATAAATAATTTAGACAAACAGTAATTGATCTGGCTACTTCTCTTGAGAGTATTATAAATCGTTTCCTTTGGACTGGACCGAAGGGAGAACGGAAGGATCACCAGGCTGCTTAAGTTCATAGTATTAAGGAGGATGAATTGTCAGCTGTTTTCAAAGGCGAAGTCCATACCCCATTAGATCTGGAAACACTACAAGTCTATAACAAACAAGGTATATACTATTTATCATTGTTAAAACATGAAAGGATGTGTTACCAACCATCTCTGTTTTTGTTTTCATATTATTGTTCTTAATTATTGGTTTACGTTATCAAAATTTTCTTCAAATAAAAATAATTTACGGTTGCAAAAAAGATTTTTTAAACAGTTTAAATAAAACTATATGAGATATTGAGATACGGAAAAATAAGAATAATAATTTAGAGTTAAATAACTCTCACTATATATTCAGAGTGTTGTCTAAACATTTTCTTCTTATTATTTGCTGTTCCATTTTGGAAACAATGGGAAACACTGATCTTTTTCTGAACTTAGGGTATTTTAAGATGTGTTTTCCCTGAAAACAAAAATATAACAAAATTCTTGGAACTTCTAGAAAGCGAAAACAGAAAATATATTTTAAAAACACTACACAGAATACACTATACAGACAGTCCTTGAGTCATCAAACGCAGTTTCTTCTTTTTCTTCTTTTTGTTTTCGTTTTGACAAGTTCGATCCAACTTGTGTTTCTATGAGAACTGAATCCTCTTCTTCCTTTCTTTTACTCTTTTTTCCCCTTTTATTTCCTTTTTGTGTGTGTGAGGTTTTTCTTTTATTCTCCAAGCCTCCATACACACTTTTTAGCCTAAAAATCTGTTACTACCTTTAAGGAAGACTATTTTCTCACAGGTTCAATACAGTTTACAGCAGCCAATGTTTTAGTGATACATATAGCCTCAAACCCTTACCCTAAAAATCCTTAGTATCTTCAAGAACTTGCCACACAACCACAGCTATTAAATCCTGTATTTCTACAAATGAATATCAATTTTGGCAGCAAAGCCTACACAGAGTGTGCCTCACACTCATCCTAAATAAATTTAGTATTGCTGGTAACACCCTATCGTGTATAAAGTGCCAAAGCTTTAAATACTGTAATACATTGCAATTGAGCCAAGGAAGACGTAATGCATATGTTCCATTATGGAGCATGTGCTGATAAGGAGGAGAAACTGAACAGGAGAGAAGGAAGACCTAATGCATATGTATATGATCAGAAGAGACAAAGAAGGAAGATCCTCCAATCCTTTTTGTTTAAAACTGAACAAAAGCTCATGAAGAAGATTGGCGACATCATATTTTTCATATCCTGGTCACAGAAAAATGACTTGCAAGCTAATAATGTAGCACTGGGGCAACTTAAACGATTGTTCCTAGTTGAAGTGAGCATTTATGATGATCATTATGATCAAGACGTTTACACAGAGAAAGCTAACATACCTTTTCGTGCTTTAACAATGAGAAAATTGCAGTTAAGTGTCTGGTTGCAGAGGCTACAGAGAAATATGGGAGGGAAAGAGAGAGAATGTGACCGAATAATCTTCTTTCTTGCATCCTAGTTGATGCAAGACGAGAACGAAGAGCCCGCGAGACTTGGTTGGAGTAGTATAAAAGGCTTTGGAAGTCCATAAATTAAATGTTGTATTTTAATTAGGAATTGTGTTTTAATTAGAAGTTGTATTTTAATTAGTTTTGGTAATTAGTAGTTACCTTATTTAATTTGTATTTATCTTATTAGAGTCTAATTTAGGTTAGGAGAGTTGTCTAGGAGTATTATAAATAGAGATGTAATTCATTAGTTTTGATACACTGAAATATAGAATTATTTGAGATTTTGTGAAATTCTTTGTGTGAGAAATTACTTGTGTCCCATACCCGTACCCTATCATTGTGGCATCAGAGCCCCAGATCCTACACTACCTCAGAACCAAAACCCTAATTCCCAAACCCTACCCTTTCTGCCGCACTGCCCACAAAGCAGAAACCCTAAGCCTAGATTCACCAAATTCCCACCCTAACCATAGCACGATGCCACTAGCCGTCGCCTCACTCAGAATTGGCTAAAAAAAAGACAACCTAACCCTAAATCTTTTTGCCACAGACAATTCTCGACAACCCAAAGTCAGAAACCTAAAAAAAAGTTGAAGCAGAGAACCAAACCAAGCCACAACAGATGAAGAAAACAAAAGCAAGCTAAAGAAAGAAGGAGACGATCGCAGAAGAGAAGAGATTTACCTAAGAAATCGTCGCTGCCTCCTGCAGTCGCAGCCATCGCCGCCTCCTGCCACTTCCTTTTGATTGGATTTGAAGGAAGAAAAGAAATAGAGGAAAGCTCAGAAAACTATGTTGAGCAAAAAGGTGAAGAAAAAGCAAGAGACTCTATTGAGCTACTGATCTATTTATTAAATATCTCTTGGAAAATTGCAGTTAGGTACCTCAAGATTTCCATAGTTTTTCAATTTAGTTCCCAAAGTTTCATAAAATTTTAAAATACCCTTGAACTTTCAACTTTTACATATTAGTCCCTGAACTTTTATTTTCTTCCATTTTAGCTCTTAAGTTTTCTTAGTTTTCTGTTTAGTCCTCTAAAAAAAAGATTGATATACTATAGCAGTTGTGGTGACTTATAATTGGGAGGATCGTCTTAGAAGAATTAAAGAATCCATTACAATACTTGTAGCAAATCAGCCAAATATTTCAAAATTTATCATCATAATTCCAACACATGGTAAAGGAATCACCATAAATGTTAAAACTACGCTGTTAGATCCTACAAATAAAATACAAGGAATTAGTGCGACTATTCAAAAACAAGAACCTCAACATGTTGAGGCTCGTAAATATCTTAAAGTGGCTAAAGTAGAGGATGTTGTATTGATTGAAGATTCAAATGTGGTTTGCATTAAAGACAGTGCAGTGCAAAAGGTGAACCATGTTGACAAAGAAATTAAACACAAAAAGAAAGACACAGTTGCAGTAGAGCACGTTGATTTTCTTTTACCAAATTCTGTATTCGAGTCCAAAGCTACATCTAATTCCGTGCTTGTGTCAATGTTATTCTCGAAAATTGTACTAAAGAAACATCGGATGTACATGTTTTATTATAATGTATCTCTTGGACTATGGTTTATTATTTTTCGATATTTTAAAACTCGAGAACGAGTTTTTTTCAAAGGCGAGGAGAATGATGCAAAACGAAGACAAAGAGCCCGCAAGACTTGGTTGGAGCAGTATAAAAGGCTTTGGAAGTCCATAAATTAAATGTTGTATTTTAATTAGGAATTTTGTTTTAATTAAAGTTGAATTTAGTTAGTTTTGGTAATTAGTAATTACCATATTTAATTTGTATTTATCTTATTAAAGTCCAATTTAGGTTAAGAGAGTTGTCTAGAAGTATTATAAATAGGGATGTAATTCATTAGCTTTGATACATTGAAATATAGAATTATTTGAGATTTTGTGAAATTCTTTATGTGAGATATCTCTGTGAGAAATTCCTTGTGTCCCATATCCGTACCCCACCACTAGTCAACTAGAGGAGGTTTACCAAACTTACTCAAAGAAGAAATAATCCGGTTATCAATGAAGTAGTTTCCCTATAATAGTAATCCACCCAGTCCACTGTTGATTATTCAAGAAAAAGATGAGAATTGGCATATATTGAAATTTTACATGAACTTAGTGACTCAACTGAGCAGCTGTTGACCTTGAATCTAAAATGCATTTGAACTTGAGGAAAATGATGTCATATTTATCGTGTTCATGGTACCACACAAGAACTAGATTTTGAGTCACGATCTCCATTGCCAATACTTCTAACAACTCCAAAGCGAGCATGGCACAAATAATACAATGCCCACACTTCATACTTTTTAAGAGAAAGTCGAGGTTAATGAATGGAAGACATTCCAATGAAAGTAGATACAGAACCTTGAATTGTTTTTCAAGAGATGTAGGACAGATTTGAAACTGTGCAATTGGTAGAAAATAATATGATAGAAAACCTATTATTTAGTTCTGCGCATAAATCACTAGGGGTTTAAAACTTCAACTCCTCGTCTATTAGCCCTAAAACTAGGATTTCAACTCTACGTCTATTAATCCTAAAACACTCATAATTATCTCAACGATAATTGTAAGCCAAAAGGAATCTCAATAATCAATAATATGTATAACTTGTAGGGATTACATCAATATTTAAAGACTCAAAACCTACCTAAAAATACTAAACAACTAAAATACCCTTATTAATAATTCATAATCACTAATTAAAATATTAAAATACTAAAATACTCTAACTAATTAAAATAAAAACAACTATCTTCTAAAATTACAACAACACCATAAATAAATAAAAACATTAAATCTATAAATAAATAATTACAAATATGATCCCCATCAAGCAACTTATATCATTTCAAGCAAACTAAGAGGATTACTACAACTCCTTTTACGAACAACAGAAAAGCCTAAAAATGCAACAAATGCAGCAATGTCAAGCTTGAAATGACAATTAATAAGATTTCAACATTTATTGCATTCAGTTCCTGAATTAAAATATACCTCTGCTATTTTTTTAACTAACTCAGATTCTTTTTCCACGATATCTTGCAGATTTGAACCCTTTCCAGCAATCATCTTGATCACCCATCGTCTATCAACAAGTGACATCAATAAGAATTGGGCTCAAACAACACTATGAAAGCTTAATTGATCATTACAAAAGATTTTGAAGCATATATCATAAACATATGCACTAATCTCTAGAACAACTATGCATAACAAAAGCCGAGTACCAAGAACGCAACAATTTAAGAAATTGAAAGATTGGACCTTTTGTGCTGACGAAAACAAAGTTCTAATTACTTTTCACAAAGTCACATTAATACACATAAATCACTAATTTGACCACATAAGTATAAAGAGACCTCCGTAACTATATTACCTATGGCTCCAGGCACGTTCACTTTTTGGTGAATATGACAGAACCAGCTCTGACAAAAGAAGTTCATCCATAAGTCCTGTAAGATGTGGCTCCTTTGAGACAACCAGCTTCCTGTATGGTATAAACAATGTATCGTAACAGAGTGGGTGCTATACCTCAAACACACAAAAGTTTGACTACATCTTAGCAAATAGGAACTATGTCATGCAGTTAATAAATTTCCCTCGCATGCCCAGTTAGGCTTTCCAGTGTCATTTCCTCAAGGCTAGAGATATACTGGTAGACTCATACCTCATTAACTTTTATTTGATTATCCTTGTTGTGTAGTGTAGTGTGTACAATACAAATGCAGGAGTATTAGACTTAAATTAGAAACTCATCACCCTGTACCTGTATCGAGGCTATGCTATTCACTTCCTGTCTCAGACACCATGTATTAGTAAGAAAAACTTTTGAAGTTGCGTTAGTTAACATATTAGTGTTGGATTACTGTCCTGAACCTATAGGAAAAAGCATTCCTTAATTCAACTGTATATACTGAAATGGTGGTTAATAAATAGATTATAAATTCCAAGGTAAAATGATTAAATAATAAAACAAACGACTATAGTTGGTCATCTAATAGTAATAAAACTACAAGGTCCTTATTAATTGTGAGTCTTAATGTTCGGTAGCATCTCCATGCGCTTAAACTAAAGTTTGCATCAACTCTTTTTAAATTAGGAGGAAATACACGTGCTAATGGTATGCAGTGGGAGATTATGTTGTGTTCAGATTATATAACTTGAAATATTGCTTTTTACACTTTATTCTTTAAAAGATCCGTATTGAAGCATCTCTGATGGGGATCGTATTTGTAATTATTTATTTATAGATTTAATGTTTTTATTTATTTATGGAGTTGTTATAATTTTAGAAGATAGTTGTATTTTATTTTAATTAGTTAGGGTATTTTAGTATTTTAATTAGTGATTATGAATTATTAATAAGGGTATTTTAGTTGTTTAGTATTTTTAGGTAGGTTTTTGTTTTCCTATTTTTCTATCAGTTACAGAACATCCTAATTGTCCTACATCAATCTCCACTTCCCCAGAGGTGCTGATGTGCTTGGGAATAAAAGTTATTCCAAATTAATACCTCAAGTATTTTTTACCCAAACAAGAAGGATATCCTCACAGATCATGGAAAATATTGTTTGTAGAATCTGGAGATTTAGTTAGCTGATTGCAGGACAAAAGGTACGTGTTTCAGTAAGTAGAGAGTTAAACAATAGAACGATACTGGAATGAAAGGCCCAACTACAAGAGAAACGAAACTACGTGTGAGAAGAAACATTCCGTTAGAGCTTTCGAGATAGTTAAACATTAGACTTAAACAAATGGAGTCAGCAACAACTAGAAAGCGTAACAAAATTAGAGAAGTAGAGAACAAATGCATAGGCATGAATAAGCTATCATTTAAAGAAACCTGATATTCCATGCAGTGCCAAAATCACAGCTTAGCAGCAACAATGCCCTACTATGCTTCATGACTTCACTTTCAGTGATGTTTTGGAAACATGAAGAGTGGCTTGACACATTTTCCTCTCCAGATTCCTCTTTCTGTACATTCAAGTTGCAGTTTTTATAACGCGCCACTGCAGCCATAAATGCATGTTTAGCAGCATTATATAATGGAAGAAGAGCCACAGTTGAGATTCCCAGCTTATGGTCTCTACTCCAGAAAACCAAATCTGAAGAAGCCGTTTCTGATAGTTTTAATTTAATACACTCATCTTCAGGTTGAAGGACGGTTCTGAGAGATGAAAGGAGGGGAGTACCAGCCTCTGCACTCAGTGCAACAAACTGAGATGGATGAATGAACCCCACTTCATTACTGGATGCAAGTGAAAAGAAGTATCTACGTAAGGAAATGAATAGCAACACAACCTTGTTAAAAAAAATGGATAGAGCAACTTTTCAGAGGATAAATTAGATTATGCATTTATCAAACACTTATACCTACCAAGGACTGATGGCACAAAAATAATCAAGGAAATCAATGGCGTGTTAAAGTATATGATAAAAGGATACATGACTCAGATAAATTTAAGATGCATATACTACTATCTACTATTGCTGAGATGCAATAACCTGCATTTTTTATTATTTGGAAGAAGAAAATAACCATTAGAACATTGATTTTGAAAAGGGTGAGAAAAAAAGGGTAATGGAGTCATCAAAGTTTCTATATTATAAATCAATGACAAGACCATTGACCATACAATCAACGAATCTAGTACACTTTCATATGTACAATTTTCTTTACTTCATACGGAGGAAAGCTCTCTTGTCACTAAGAAGCAACAAATTTGAGAGAAAAGTTTCAATTGGCGCACTAATATATAGTTACGGGAGAAAAAAAATAAACGAGAAAGCTATACAAGCTCACCCGGATTTGTTGTAGTTAGGAAATGAAGAGGGAGTCAGATCCGCCTAAGCTCTAGGAGCCCCTTCTGCAGCATGCCTACTGATTTTTAGAACACTGGTTATTTGAAAGTAGAATGCTTAGACACTTTCTCATTAATTTTTGCATAGTCATATTGCTTGAGCTCTATAAAACTTTATATTTGTTGTGTTGACAGAGGAGAAGGTGTGTCCTGTGTTGGTGAAGGATTTGTTGTTAACTCGATTCAGAGGCCTAGTGTGAGGAGTGATGGTAAGGTTTTGTTTGTTTAATTCTTAAAAGACTCTTAAGAGCCCATTGTCTAATTCTGTAAGACCCTCAAGTTGTTTGGTAAAAACATTATCCCTCTTATTGCCTCTAATTCAGTAAGAGAGAAAATGAAGTCCAAATTATTAAGAGCTACCTCTTAATGAAAATTTTAAATCTAAGAACAAAAATAGCCTTAATAAATATTATACTCCCTTCATTCCAAATTTTAAGATTATTATTAATTTTTGAAAAGTCAATTTGAGATATTTTCAAATTTAAAATTAAGATGATTAAAAATTATTAAACAATAAACCTTACAATGAGTAGTAGTTTTTTGATATTTTTCAATATTCATCATCGTATAAACTAAAATCAAAGAAATTCATGTCAGTTATGAGTTTAAAAATATTTTAAATTGACTTAATGAAGTTAATAATGATCTTATATTTTGAAATAGAGAAAATATTACTCTTCTCTCAAACTATTACATTATATTGTTGTTCTATTAAACTTAACACATTTTTTTATCTAATGTAATAGTCATCATATTATACATTATTGCTAAATTTTTTAGGTGATTTGTTTAATATTTATTTAGTATACTATATAATTTTTTTAATATAAATAAATCCAACAATATTATTCACTCATTTTTATCAAATAAAATTTTTAGACAACTCATAGGATTAAAATGGTAAAATAGTGTCATTATGATGTTTTGCACTTTGTAGTTATTGAACAACTTTTTAGGTTTAGATGTTATTTCATTCAGATGATCTAATTTATTAACATATACTAACCATTCAGATCTTAATTATTCAGTTTTATCAAACACTACCTAAGACACTAAGATACTTTGGAAGTATGCAACCTTTTATATTCGTTGATGAATTTGAAACAAGTGTAATGCTCAACTTTTGAAAGACAGTTGTCAATTGTTTCTTTGCTGTGAGCAAGGTTCTAAAAGGCGAGAGGCGGGCGGCCAAGTGAGGCCTAGCGCCTAGGGGGCCTAGGCGGGGCCTAGGGCAGGATTTTTTATTTTAAGCCAATTTTAATATTTTATCTTACATTTATCCAAACAAAACAATAATATAAAGGAAAACAATCTATAATAAAGATAATAAACGCTTCTGCTTAAAGTTCAAACAGAAACATGCAATTGTTTAAAGTTTAAACACAAACAAATAATAAAAAATACAAATTAATAGTCATCATTTCCATATCCCTTTATATCTCTCTCTGACTCTTTTTCTCCATATCCCTCCAAGATAATATCCTCATCAGGCTCACATTCATACTCCTCATCTCCCTCTTCTTCCGTGTCGTCATCAGACAAAAAAAATTCTTCATAGAGTTCTCTTACTCTAACATTTCTACTATTTCTCTTAGGCTTTAGCACGCTATCCGCTTCAGATGCTTCACCAACCGCTTCCCGAGTAAGGCCCGAACAGCCCTCAACGTATTCATCTATTCCTACGACATCGTTTTGTAACTTAGTTGTTAAAATTTTAAATAAAAAAAATTGCAGCCCTAAATTTTTCGCTTAGGTCTCGCCTAATTTCTCCGCCTTACCCACCCAGTCCCGTATAATTCCCACGAGGGATTTTTTTTTCTCCTTGGGCATAGGCTAGGCGCTAGGCGGCCTAGGCATGACGCCAAGGGGGGGCCTAGCCTCTAGGCGGGGATTAATCGGACCTAGGCTAGGATTTTTAGAACAATGGCTGTGAGATAAGATCACTTTTCTTTTTTAGCTTGGGCTGCTTCTTTTCAGCACTATCTTTTTATTTTCCACTTGTTATTGAGTGGATGGACTACTTATCCCCTCTTCTTTGTTCTTCTAATAAAAAAAATCTATAAATCTAATGGAAGCAATCATCAAAAGTTATAACAGAAGTTAATCGGATTTAATGGTAATCGAGAAATTAAAAATAATAATAAGACTGATATTTAATTTTCTCTTTTCTTAAAAAATGAAATTAAACAGGTTCCAACATGCTCGCCTTTCCCTTTACATAGAAAGCTTCTAACTGAAAGTTGTAACTTAAGAATTTAAGAAGCAATGAGCTACACTAATTGTTGACATATTCATACTTTCTAATAATAAACAATCAAGCTACAATGGTCTCTATAAATGGATACGTTAATGCAAAAATGAAACATCATACAAAATCGATAAAACTAAATAAATAAATTATCTACTGGTTAGAAGCGGGCTTAAAGGATTTCAAATTTTCACGCAAAAAAAAAATACTAATACTAAATTTTACTAATTTCATGAACCCATAAAATCAAACAAAAGACAAACATTCCAAATGAAAAGACCATTTCTGAAGTTCAATGGACATTTTAACAAACACCTTATCAGCAATTCCAATATATATAGCTATGGAGTTGAAGAAAAAGAGTGACTTACATCAAAGAATCAGATTCCAAAATAAATTCCAATTGGTTCAGGAGATCCAACGGCTTTACTCCACGGTATGAATCTGCCTCAGCCATTTATTTCTATTATTTAGTTGGTGAAGAGAGTGAGGTAGTATCCAAACTTTACTAGGTACTAGCAGTGTGGTCCAATTTTTTTGCTGGGTTTGGCATACGCCATTAATCGCCGCCGTGGGTGATGCCCTTGCCGGTAACAATGGAGGTAATAAATTTGGCAACTTTGTCGTTGGCTCGTATGAGATATCGATTACCTATACCAAAAGTGTCTAACGCCTCTTGCTTGGGCTGGGTTTTCTTCCCTGCTTCAGCTGGTTTCGTTCTACTTTTTTTTCTACTGCCCAATTATTTGACCTTGTATTTCTATTTTATTATTTTAAAAAAGAGTTAAGAGATTAAATAAATCAAAAATATATATAATAGAATAATTAAGTTAGGTAATTTAATTAGGTAATTTAGAGATAAAAAAAAATTAATAGGCCTGTATTTTCAAACCATGACAAATAATGTGGGAGTATTTTTTATTTTTTTTAATGTTTACAAAGAATAATATATATCTACTATTAACCTGTTGGTTCTATTAATATACTAAAACATATACTTCTTATAATTTTTTAATGTTTACAAAGAATAATATATATCTACTATTAACCTGTTGGTTCTATTAATATACTAAAACATATACTTCTTATAAATGAAAAAATCTATTTAATCTTATTACATATTCCTTTCATTTCAATTTATAATATCATTGTTAACATTTAAAAATTAATTTATTAAAAGTTTCATTCTTGTATTAACTAATACCATAATAAATTAATAAATTTTACAATAAGTGATACTTTTTAAATAGTTTTAAAAATTCATCCGTGTATTAACTAATATTACAAGAAATCATATCAACTTTGATTTTAAAAAAAGTTTTAAGATTATTTTAAAAATTACTAATAATCTTATATTTCAAGATAGAGGAAGTATTATTTTACTAATGATGGTTTGATGCATATAATTTTATTATAAATAATATGTTAAAACTAAATTTTCATTTATATTTTATGAATCTATTTTTAAAAAATATAAATATACTATTTTTGAAATACATAATATAAAAATTAATCATGAACCCCTATTTAATACTCTTATATTTTGAGATAGAGGAAGTATTATTTTCTTAGTGATGATTTGATAAATAAACATTTTAATTTCATTAATTTGTTAGAAATATAAACAGAAGGAACTAAGCATGAAAATACTTTATATGTATCAACAAATCCACCAAAATTATGGACACAACTAATGTACTAACAAAAGGATCTTGTCAAGCTCTTCATGTATTGATATGTGTATACATTATAGCATATGGATATTCTCTCAACCTTATTTTATCAAATACTTAAAATGCACTACCCATCCATGCATAAACCAAAAAAACATCTCTAGCAATTACACTATTTCTCTAAACAAAAGGTCACTAAAATCATTTCAGTTGCATACTTCCATGTATTACACACACAAAAACACATCAAAACGCAAAATGCAGCAATCAATCATGGCAAGAGAGATATATACAAAAGGAAGTAAGCAATGAAAATAATTTATATGTATCAACAAACCCACCAAAATTATGGTCATAACTAATGTACTAACAAAAGAACCTTGTCAAGGTCTTCTTCATGTATTCGCATGTATCAATACATTAAAGCATTTGGACATTCTCTCAGTTTCATTTTATCAAACACTTAAAATGCACTACCCAATCATGTATAAACCAAAAAAACATCTCAAGCAATTACACAATTCAACAAAACAAAAGGTACAACTTTTTTCAAATTTAGAATACCAATACCTCTAATCCTAGCTCATGTGTGTATCTACACATATTTACACCTCAACAAAGCTAACAACTTGAAACGGTCAGTGTTAGTATTTGCAATTATGTTTATCCTTTATTTTATTTATTAATGACAAAGAGATTAATGTATATTTGTATGAACATGTAATAATTGTACAATCCTTATAAAAGAATATATGTAAAAGGACTTAGGGATTAAATTTATCAGGTTGATCTAATTCGTAAAGTTGTGTTAGAGCCAAGCTATCCAAGATCGTTAAGGAGAAGACATAATCACTTTGAGATCTTAGAGTAAACTAAGATAATCTAGTAGATTGTAGAGCAGAAGGCGAAGACACTCTGAAATCACAGACTAAACTATAAGAACTATAAGATCGTAGAATGATAACAGAATGTAGAGTGATACCAGGCGTAGAGCATAATCATAGAGCCAATACAATCTTAAAGTGAAAATAGTAGAGTTAAGTCACTCTACTATCTAAGGATTGACTTTAAGAATTTACACTAATAAAATCGTAGAGTATCAACTCCTAACATGTCAATGACAGGTTATGACAAGGATCGAAAGTTTCAAAAGACAACTCTTTATTGATCCTCACGTATGTTGACGATAAGGTCAAGTCAAATCACCTTTATCCAAATAACTATAATAGTAGAGCCTATGGACACATGTTTGCTACTACACCAAATAGAATACTAACAAAATTGACTTAAACGGTTCCAACAGAAAACAAATTAGAGTTAGAAGATTTGTATTTGACAAGTGTTATAAACTCATTGGAGAAAAGGTAACCTCCAACGAGCAAATCCCAAGGAATATCTATAAAAGGATTATTGTCTTAGACGCAAGAACATCCAACAAATTGATCAAACAAAAGTTCAAGTGTTCTGAAAAGCTCTACTATATGATCCAAAGCTCCAATCTACAATTAAAGTAAAATCAATCTAGTGCTAAGTCATTTAAAGAGGACTTAAAGTTACTTAGAAGCACCTCAAACAAATGTCATTTCTTAGTGATTCTATATCTTAGTGACCTTTCAAAGAAAAGTCTAAGTGACTTGCTTGATTCTAAGTGAATCAATCTATGTGAAACCAAGTCTTAGTGACTTGTGTGATTCTTAGTGAATCACGTTGTTGTACTGTTTCTAAGTGAACCTTTGATTTTGTAACCAACATATCCTTAGTGGATCATCTTTGCTCTCAAAGTGGAAGAGAGGACTAGGAGACTTTTCGACTCCGAACCTCTTAAAATTGTTGTGTCTATTTACTTTATATCTACTTCTATATTGTTGCATCTTCAAGTTATCTTTCGTGAATTCTTTCTACATTAGCACTAAATTTATAATCGGGATCTTTTAATAAATCTTTGAAAGGTATTTTCCCTATATATATTCTGTTATGCTTAACTGTACAAATTAATTATTTAATTAATTTGGTAATCAATATTTAAATAAAGTTTTTTTTAAAGAATCTATTCAACCTTCTTCTAGATCTCTTTTGTGTCCTTTGAGAATAACAAGTGGTATGAGAGCTTTGTTATCATTAGAACCTACTTTACAGCTTGAGTAAATTCATGGCACATAACAAAATCAATTTTGAGCTTGGTGGTGAAAATAAGTTGTAGGTGAAGAAATATCGTACCTCGTTAGGGTTAGGGTTTCGTCATGATCCAGGAGGCGAGAAATCTGCAAAGAATACGGAATCAATCAGGAGATTAGAGAGGGGAGACGAACAGGTGAACACTTACTCGAGTAACACAAGGCAGAACTCTCGGGATCCTGACGTAATCGCTAGTGTCCGAGAGCCTCTATCAAGTATTAAATTTGAGGGAATCCAAATTCAACTTCAAGAGTCCAAGTGTAATCACGAGTGTCTCAAAGTTAGAACTCAATTTTGAATTATAAACAAGTTCCAAGAATGTTCCCACTCTTTCAAGTTCAAAGAGAATTATTCTTATGGTTTCAAAGCTCTCCAAAGTCCAAAAAGTTCCTCCTCTTATGAAATGAGGAGCTATTTATAGAGTTCCCTGACAAAAGGGGCATGTGTCAGGCATGTGACTCCAGGAAAATCCAAAAAAAAAATAGGAATACCCTTAGTAATAGGAAAATTCTCAGAATACCCCTGCTTACTCAGATAATGCCCAATTCGTACAATTTTTCTAGCCACCAATCCAATCCCTTAATTGATTCTCAATATGAGTTGCCCCTACGAGCCTTTTGGCCTTTTGCCTCGAGACTCGTGATAATACCTCTCGGGTTACGTTTTTTGAGGTTTTCATTGTTCGTTCATTGTTTATTATTCATTGGTCATTATTCGTTATTTATTTATTTCCATGTATGTGAGTCATGCCTTGAAGTGACGATTATGCACGAAAACTCTAGTCTCAAAAAAATATATTTTATTTATTTATTTATTATTATTATTATTATTATTATTATTATTATATATAAATAATTCTTGTGTGCCGAACCTTCATAGTATTTGCCAAATCCTAGTAGCATAATATATAATATTATATATCACGTCGAATCCTAGCACACCTCGGTAATTATTTTTTCAAATCCTAGCTCATCCTAGGATATCTGAACCCTGCGGAATAACATTAGAGGCATGCGCAATAACATACATATTCAGTTGGTGTACTTATTCAATGTTTGTATCTCGTGGTCCCAAACCGTTTCATCTTTTCGGTAATTATTGGATATTCTTTGGAACGGTTGTAATGGTTGGTATAGGATGTAAGTCCGAAGCCTAGTGGGTAATAAGTTCATGCCATGTAAACTTTAAACCTTTGAAAGTATATACAACCCATGTTGGTATATGTATGTTTACATGATTTAGTAACTTTTTCCTTTGATTTCTTTACTTTAATGGTCACAGTTTATGCTTATATCAAATAGTAATAGGCATAAATCAGCCCCCCACCACGTGAATGAATTCTCCATAATTGAGATCAATGGCCCTAATCCGAATCCTCGAGTATAAAGGAATTTGAATCTTGGACAACCTTTATTGTTCGAATCTTAGTGAGTATTATCCTCTTGAACCCTAGAGGTATTATCTAAACCCCAGGGTCATGGCTAGGAATTAGTTTTTTGAAAAAAAATTATTTCCCTACTCCTTTTTTTATTTATATTTTATTTTTTGCATTTAAATCTTCATTGATGGTTGTTTCTTCTTCATTTAAGGTGTCTTCAATCTTTTCTTTCCTAGGCCACCTCACCCTAATGGGATCTTGGCTTTTAAGAAAACATACATTTTCACATCGAAGGAACATTCAGGGTCAAACAATCAATGTATTAGCAAGCATTTAAATAAGGTACCCATGGATTTCCCCCTAGCTGGCCTAACCCTAAGGGGTTGAACCTTAGGGGAGTTTTGGCTCCTTCCTTTGTGCCTTTTCATTTTTTTTAGTTGATGTGATTTTCTCTTTTCTTGGACTAAGTTCACTCATACGAGAGTTACGACTTAGTTCCTGCCGAGTTTGAACGAAGAGAGGTTGTCTTAAGACTACCTTGAAGGAGTTCAGATTTACTATGGTAAACATTTTATTTTCAATTGCCTTCATTCCCATGGAATTCTTATGTTAAACTTCTATCATTGCAGGCTTGTTCCAATAATCATCCTACGACTAAGGCCATTAGGCCAATCCCCTTCATCTCAAAGTGGGGAAAAACCCCTTTCTTAGGGCCTTCGAACATTTTTTGGGATTGTGTCAGCGGCCATGACCGCTATTCTTTTCCACACCCCGATAAAGAAGGTTCGTTTCTCTATGCTATGGCTTGCAAAAATTGGGAGAGATCTGTTAGTGCTAGTAGTATTCCCCGTATATGTATAGAACAACAGGAGTTCCCATTCAGTCATGTTTGCTTTCAACCTGACTCTTGCAACCATCTCTAAGGGTGGCAACATTGGGCTGATGAGATACTAAGCAATTCAAAACATGTGTAGCTACTTAAAAGTGTTGGTATCTTCCGTTGCATTCAGCTGTGTAGGGACTTTCGTATCCACTAGGATCAGGATGCACTTTGCACACTTTTGTCCCGATGGTGTTCTTCCACATTCACCTTTGTTGTGGCTTGGGGGGAGTTCACAAGCTTTTCTTTTCTAAGCCATTTCACCCTAACGGGATCTTGTCTTTTTAAAAAAAAATTACCTTTTCACACCGAAGGAGTATCTGGGTCGAAGAACCAATGCAGCAACAAAGATTCACAAGAGGTAAAATTGGATCACTGCCCTTAAGTAGCCGAATTTTTATTTTTTCATTCGGGTGATTTTCTTATGTTCTGATTTTTCTTTTCAGGCTTTCTTATCTCTTTACCAGGCTAAGTCTACTTATTGAGTGTTGAACTTAGTTTATGTCGGCTATTGTCAAAGAGAAGTTTCTTCAAGGCGCTTTATTGTAATCAGAATTTGCTATGGTAAGCAATTAGTTTCGTGTGATTTCTTTCCCATAGGTTTCTCATGTCAAATATTCATTCTTATGTCAAATATTCATTCTTATGTAAAGTATTCATGGTTGTAGGATAGTTTCGAAGACCACTCCATAGATCCCAAAGTTGTCAAGCCACCCCTCCCTCTCAAGTATTGGGGAAGAACTCCATTCTTTGAAGATTGTGATGTTTTATGGGATCGTGTTAGGAACTACAATCGGTATTCTTTCCCTCGTCTTAATAAAGAAGGCATGTTTCTCTATGTCGCAACTTACGAAAGTCAAGATAGTTATCCTCGTGCTAGTAGTATTCCTCGTATATGTATTGAGATATAGGCATATCCGTATAGCCCGGTTCATTTTCAGCCAGACTCTTGGCTTCAGGGATGACATCATTGGAGTGACAAGATACTAAAGAACCCTGATTATGTGGAGATGCTCTAGAGCACTGGCATTCTTTGATGCATCCAGTAACTACGGGCCAAAGATTTAGAGCAGGTAAGCTCCTAGGTTGAGGCTCTTTCCACAATTGATTTTGACATGCCTCCTTTCCGTAATAGGTTTAACCTCATTTCTTCAAGCCATCGTGTCGTTGGGCTATGGTTAGAGGTCGTTTTACATCACCGTGATAATGATTCATTTTTTAAGGAGCTATCAGAGGTCAAAGATACCATAACTAAGTTAAAAGCCAAGCTTCAAGAGTTTGAGTTTGTTGCTCAAGACCTTGAAAAGAAGATATCAACTATCACAGAAGCTTGATATGGTGCCATTGTTGACTTGGAGGCTTTGTCTTTGCCCTTGTTTAGTTTGACATTTGCCCTCTACACATGAGTCATGATTTTAATGAGTCACGTGCACAATACTTCAAGTTGTTGAGGCCAGCTTTAGTTTCATGAACAAATTCTTCAAAGTTCAATCTTACAAGTCTCAAAAGATGCAGTCCCTAGGAGAGGGAACCACTATGGGCCACTCCTAGGCAATCTTATGCAGTCACTTTTGAGGTTTGAAAGCATAACTTTTGGATTGCTTTTGAAAGCGTAATTGCTCGAAGGCTTATGGTCAAGTACATCATCACTTTTGAAGGAAAAGAGTAACTTTGATGGGTTGAGGCCTTAGGGTCAAGTGCCTTAATCGCTTTTGAAGTTTGAAAGCGTGACTTTTCGGATTAAGGGTTGATTAATCAGGTGCCTCATCACTTTTGAAAGAAAAGTGTAACTTTGTTAGGTTGGGGCCTTTGGGTCAAGTGCCTTAAGGTCAAGTGCTTCGATTGCTTTTGAAGTTTGAAAGCGTAACTTTTCGGGTTGAGGACTGATTATTTAGGTGTCTCATTATTTTTCGGTTGAGCGTTGATTATTCAGGTGCCTCATTATTTTCAGGTCGAGGGGTGATTATTCAGGTGCCTCGTTTTTTTAGGTCGAGGGCTAATTATTTAGATGTCTCATTTTTTCAAGTTGATGGCTGATTATTCAAGTGTCTCACTACTTTAAAAGTGGAAAGTATAACTTTTTTCAAGTCAAGGGCTGATTAATCAGGTTCCTCGTTACTTTTAAAGTGAAAAGTATAACTTTTTCAAAAAAATTCTAATCGAATTCAGATGTGTTTATTTAACAATCAAGATATAATACCTTTATTTAATAATAAAAATATAAATGAAAATATGAAAATATTTTCCTTCTAGTCCGGTAGGGCAATGGCTTATCTAGCATGTTACTTCCCTATTCTAGTTCGATTTCACATGCCGCTAATTTTTATGGTAAATTTTCCTCAGATTGCAACAATTCATGATGGAGTGTCCTGGGTATTAATGATACACGCAGAAGTCCGATCTTTTATTCATATCTTTGGTTACCACGAATCTGGGTCTTGAAGGCTTCACCACTCCATTTTCTACCCATTGCTCATAAAAAAAATTAAATGCCTCCTCACTGCAAGCGATGGCTTCTGGCTCTGGCAAATCTGTATTCTTGTCACTTCTTTCGCTCTTGCCCCCCTGTGGCTTCAGTTGAGAATCCGCCAAAGCCATAGTAGTTGTCATTTTGCCTTTCTATGCATCGATCTCATGGCTCTCGAGCAATGATTTGATTCCTCCCAAGTCCTGTCTAAACGATGAAAGTGTTGTGAATGAATCGCAAGCCTTGGTAATGAAGTGGGGTTTAAAGGCATTCAGGGTACCATTATTACAAATACTCACCAAATTCTTCTCTTCAATTGGCTTCACACACTTCTGTGCCTGAGCCCAGAACCTATCAACATAATCGAATAACTCCTCATTCGACATTTGTTGAATCCTCATCAGCTCAAGCACGTACTTACTACTCCACTTCGAAAAAAATTCAAACTGGTGATATACTACATACTTTGATCACTGCATTGGACGTGGAGTAGGCCACTAGTTTAGAGATTAGGGGTCGAACCACGTAAAAATTCTTGGTGTTGGTGTGATTGGTTGTATTTTTTAAATTGCTTTATTTTGATCAACTTTAAAGTAAATTAATTAAAAAAAAACATTTTCGTATTTTAAAATATATTTTTCAGTAGCTACTTTTCAAAATTTCAAAACAACATAATCAAAATTGTTTTCAAATAAATATAAGCAGATTACTGTCAGAATAATACAGTGCGTGTACAACAAACTGAATAATTTAAAACGGTAAACTGCATTCCTTGATAGATAGTTTAATTTACAAAAATTGGTCATAGTTTGCTCCACACTTATTCAACCCCCCTTCTAAGTGTGCCTATTTAAATTTCATTTAGTATCAGAGCTTGGCTCTACTTATCTTGGTCTTAAAGGTGACTTGTAGGGAAAGATTCTGCTATGGCACAGTTCGGAAGCAATATCCAAGAAGGGCAATCAACTAACAGACCACCATTGCTACATAGAGCGGAGAATTACAACTTCTAGAAAATTCGAATGAGGATTTATCTTAAAAGAGATCCATGGGAATGGTGGGTCGTAGAGAATGGTCCAGTTATTCCAAGGAAGAGTGATGGTACACCAAAGACGTTATTGGAAATGGACTCAACCGAAGTATATATGACATCTTATGATTCAAAAGCTATGAACACTCTTCTTAGTGGCATGGTTCAATCCGAGATCGACAAAGTTTCCTCATGCAGCACAGCAAAAGAAATATGGGATACCTTGAAAATAAGCCACGAAGGAACTTCAAAAGTAATGGAAGTGAAGCTTAGCATGCTCATGCATGATTACGAGATGTTCAAGCTTGGAAAAAATTAGTCTATAAAGGAAGCACAAGCTAGGTTTCTCACACTAGTAAATTCTTTGAAGTTACTAGACAAATCCATTCCACAAAGTGAGATAAACCATAAACTACTTCGAGCCATGCCCAAAAGGTTTGTATAAAAAGTAACTACTTTATAAGATTCTTTTAATATATCTATTATGAATACATTAACCTTGTTTGGTGAACTAGAAGAATATGAACATCAATTGAAAAGATATGATGATGAGAAGGAAACTCCTAGAAAGAAAGTGTTAGCTCTTAATGGAGAAAATGAAGAAGACTCAAATGGCGATTCAGACGAAGAAATAGCCATGATAACAAAGAAGCTCAAAGGATTACTACAAAGGAAGAACAAAAGAAGAAATGCCTTTCCTTCAAACAAATTTAAAGGAAACAAAGTGAAGATACATGTTTTAAGTGTGGACGTCCCGGTCATTTCAAGAAGGATTGCTTCCAACTAAAGAATAAAGGAAAATCAAACTTCAAGGACATGAAAAAGAACAAAGCACTTGTAACTTGGAGTGATGATGATTCTGATATGGAAATAAACACCAACGATGAAATAGCTCAAGTATGCTTCATGGGACTTGGAAACGACTCAAGTGAGGTAATCAATTTAGATATCTTGAAAGAAGAAAATGAAAAATTAAAGAGAGAATAATATGTATTTGAAAGATTTGATAAACACCTTAATGAATGAAGTTGATACATTAATTGAAGAAAAGAAAAAAATTGAAACACCATCACAAGAGGAAAGAATCTTAATATCTAAAATTGATTATCTTGAAAACTATAATAAGATTCTTTATAACAAGGTAAAATACTTAAATGGTGAAAATGAAAAGTTAAATAATGAAATAAAAATGAGGGATGTTTGTATTGATACATTTAATGATGATACACATACAAAAGAAAATATTAATGAGAATAAATTACAAGAAGAAATAGAGTCATTAAAATTGTCACTAGCAAAGTTTACTCAAGGAGAAGAAAATCTAAATATTATATTGGGAAAACAAAAACCTAGTTTTGATAAACAAGGTATTAGCTATAACCCTACACATAAAAAGAACGAGATAAAAATGCTAAAAACTAAATCTCATTTTAAATCAAAATATTGCTCTCCTTTTACTACATGCAATAATTGTGGAACTAAAGGACATTTGGATGTAAATTGTAACAAGAAAATTAAAAACGTATGGATCAAAATGGGAGACTTACATACTAACATAAATGGACCCAAAAAGATATGGGTACCAAAAAGATGAACTAGTTTCTTATTGTAGGTATGTCTTAAAGCCAAAGTTCCTTCACAAATATGGGTACTAGATAACGGTTTTTCTCAACACATGAAGGGTGACAAGTCCAAGTTTTTGAAGTTATCTCTCAAAAAGAAGAATGGAACCGTAACCTTCGAAGATAACAAGACTTGCAAAATAATTGGTAAAGGTAAAATAGGAAATGGTAAAATTAGCATTGATAATGTTCATCTTGTTAAAGGCCTAGAATTTAATCTTATCAGTGTAAGTCAATTAATGGATAGCAGACATCAAGTAAAATTTGAAAAAGATAAATGCTCTATTCTGCATGGTACTAACAATACTATTCTAGTTGCTCAAAGAGAAGAAAATATATATACACTTGATTTTTAGCAACAGGATAAAGAAATGTGTCTCTCAGCCATATACGATGAAGCAAATTTATGGCACCAAAGATTGGGACATGTTCACATGGACTTAATAAATAAGCTTTCCACGATGAATCTTGTAAGAGGATCACCAAAGATAAATTATGAAAAGAAAGAATTGTGTGTAACATGTCAACTTGGTAAACAAGTAAGAAGTTTATTCATTGCAAAGAACAATGTATCAACGTCTTCACCCCTACAACTATTACATCTTGATCTTTTTAGACCTGAAAGACATGCTAGTTTAAATGGTAAATTCTATACTTTTGTTATAATTGATGATTATACTAGATATACTTGGGTAACATTTCTTAAATCTAAAGATGAAGCTTTTAGAGATTTTGAAAGCCTTACAAGGACCTTGGAGACAAAATATAATCTCAAGCTTATACGGATTAGAAATGATCATGGTGGGGAGTTTCAAAAAGACTTCATACCATTTTTGTGATCAAAAAAGGGATTAGTCATGAATTCTCAGCACCAAGAACGCCTCAACAAAATGGGGTGATGGAACAAAAGAATAGAACGTTATAAGAAACGGCTCGTATACTATTGCAAGAAAGCAAGCTTCCAAAGAAATTTTGGGTCGAAGCGATAAATACTTCATGTTATGTTCTTAATAGAGTGCTAATTCGTCCTATTCTTTTAATAACACCATATGAATTGTTAAATAATTGAACTCCAAATATAACTTATTTCAAAGTCTTTTGTGCAAAACGTTTTATCCTAAACACAAGTGGTAATTTAGGAAAATTTGATGCTAGATCACATGAAGGTATTTTTCTTGGTTATTCTTCACATAACAAAGCATATCGCGTGTTCAATAGTGATAAAGTATGTGTTGAAGAATCTGTTCATATTCGCTTTAATGAGACTAACAATGATTTACCAAAGGAAAGAGATGAGGATGCAGGTTTTTTAGAAATTACTGCAGATCCAGTCAGGCAAACTGCTCAGAAAGACATACTGGATACAGACAAATAGCAAACTGAATTGGCAGAACAAAATGCACAGGAATTGGAATCAACAGAAAATAATGAAGAAACGACTGAATCTAATTCACCTCAATCTAAGGAGCAGATTTCAAGTACATCAATGCCCAAAACAACTAGATATGTTAAAAATCACCCTCCAGAAAACATAATTGGTGGCATAAATCGTGGCGTTACTACAAGAAGAGGAGCTCAAAACTTATGTGCATTTTCAGTATTTCTATCCCAAGTAGAACCAAAGAATGCAAAAGAAGCTATACTTGATGAAAATTGGTTACTAGCAATGCAAGAAGAATTACAACAATTTAAAAGATGTCAAGTGTGGGAGTTGGTACCTCCACCAAAGGAAACTTCAATTATAGGAACCAAGTGGGTGTTTAAAAATAAACTCGATGAGCACAGTACAATAACACGGAATAAGGCAAGACTTGTTGCTCAAGGGTACAACCAACAAGAAGGAATTGACTTTGAAGAAACATTTATCCCCATAGCAAGATTGGAGTCAATTCGGATTTTACTAGCATTCTCATCATATAAGTAATTCAAGCTACATCAAATGGATGTTAAGAGTGCGTTCCTAAATGGATATATAAGTGAAGAAGTTTACGTAAAGCAACCTCCCGAATTCGAACATGAGAAATATCCTAACCATGTTTACAAGCTCAAAAAGGCACTATATGGATTAAAGCAAGCTCCGAGGGCTTGGTATGAAAGGCTAAGTAAGTATCTTCTTTCAAATGGATTCACCCGAGGTAAAATTGATTCTACTTTGTTTAATAAACATGAAAAGAAAGATATTATTATTGTTCAAATATATGTCGATGATATTATCTTTGGTGCTACTAACGATAATCTTTGTGAGTGGTTTACTAAGTGTATGCATAAGGAGTTTGATATGAGCTTAATGGGCAAACTTAATTACATCTTGGGGGTCCAAATAAAACAAGAAAAGGATGGTATCTACATACATCAGACCAAATATATAAAAGAATTGCTCAAAAGATTTGGTCTTGATAAATCGAAGTCAAAGACAACACCTATGAGTACTTCTATCAAGCTTACATCCGATGATACAAGAACCGATGTAGAAGTAACTAAGTATCGAGGTATGATAGGAAGTTTACTGTATTTGACTGTCTCTAGACCTGATATAATGTATAGTGTGTGTTTGTGTGCTCGGTTTCAAGCAAAACCAAAAGAATCACACCTAAATGCGGTTAAAAGAATTTTTTAAGTATTTGTGTGGCACAATAAATTTTGGTTTGTTTTATCCCATATGCAATAACTTTGATCTAATAGGCTATTCAGATACAGACTATCCAGGTTGTCAAATTGATAAAAAAAAAAAAAAAAAAGCACCAGTGGTGCTTGTACATTTTTGGGACAAAACTTAGTGTGTTGGCACAGTAAAAAGCAGACCTCATTAGCACTATCAACAACTGAGGGAGAATATTTAGCCGCAGGGAGCTGTTGCTCTCATATTTTATGGATGCGTCAAACTTTATGTGACTTTGATGTTATATGCAAAAATGTGCTAATTTATTGTCATAACACTAGCACAATTGATATATCCAAAAATCCAGTGTTGCACTCATACATAAAACACATAGAAGTGAGACATCATTTTTTACGGGGTAATGTAGGAAAAGGTTTGATTAAATTAATATTCATTCCCACCGAACATCAATTGGCTAACATATTCACTAAACCCTTAACTGAAGAACATTTTTGTACACTAAGGAGAGAACTTGGAATGTGCATCATTTGACTAACTGTTTACTCCTTATGTGGTTTACTGGATTATACTTAAGTGATAAAATAAAATATTATGTGCATCACTGCTTATTAGTTGAAGACAAATTGAATTCTGAGTAAATCATGTTAATCTTTTGCTGCAGTTATTTTTTTTAAGAATTTTTTTTTTTAAATAGTAATGGTAACCAAATAAGAGTTTGATTTTTGAAAGTTATTTTACTCTGGGTCATGTGATTGACAGGCAATTTTGGGGTAATTAATTTCATTAAATTGATTATTCTTTGTGACAAATTGCCTGGTATTAAATTTGGTAAGTGTCTCAATTTTGAAAATTGAATTAATTTGCTTTTTGAGATTCTTGGGCGGTAATTTTGGGGTTACCAAAAATCATCTCACCTATTTTACTAATTAACCCTAACCGGTCATCTTCTCCATCCTCATATCATCTGTCATATTCATTCTTCTCAAGTTTTTTCTTCACAATGAGAACTAGACAAGCAAAACGGTTGAGGGAGATGTCCGAATCAGAGGATGAAATACTTATATCCTCAATTCCTTCTAAACCCAGTGGATCAAACACTCAGCCTAGTGTAGCACAAACTCCAACTGCGAAAGAAGCACCCGGAACATCTTCAAACCATACTGAGTCTAATACTCCTGGCTCACCAAAGAAGAAGAAAACAAAGGGGAAAGAGAAACGTACTACTCCCACCCATCAGCGTTCTCATGCATCTAGGCCAGTAATCTCTTCTCCTCATTTATTTGATAGCTTCTTTCAGGGATTAAACTTTGAGTCTCACTATAGAACATCCATTGTGTCTAAGACAATCGTCTATGAAAAGTCCATTAATGTCCTTCTTTACTAAAACTCTCCTCTAAAAAACTGTTTTGAATCATCTGGTATTGCTACTATGGTTTTTCCTCCGTCACTTGCTTATCCTAAATTGATTCAACAATTCTACACCAATTTTGAACATAAGGGGGAGTCCTATAGTACGTTTGTTAAGGGCAAATCAATTGAGTTCACTGTCACTGATTTGGGCCATATTCTATCAATTCCACATTCGGGTGTCTGTTCCTTCACGTTAAAAGGGGATGCATATCATCCGTTCACTCCACTCGAACAATTGAGAATTGTGAGGGATGACCCATTATTGGAAGTTGTTCTTCTACCTAAAATAGTGGACATTTCACCCTTGGCCTGCATTATTCACAAAGTATTAAGGTACAATTTATTACCACGACATGGTGGTGGGGCTGATTTTACGTTTCAAGATTTGGTTTTGATTGCTATTATTCTTCGTGGTGTCCTATTTAATCTTGCCTCTATGATGCTACGACATATGCTTAGTTGTATACATCAGGTTAAAAAATGTTTACCTTGTGGAGCGATTCTCACTCGTTTATTCCATCACTTTGAAGTGTCTTTGGAAGATGAAGCATCACTCACTCTCATAGACTCTATTAACTCTGATAATTTGAAATTTTCTCACTTGGCCTTAAGTGATGGTCAATTCATTCGCCTTCCAAAGGTAACTCCTCCTAAATCTACCCCACCCAACTCCGGGTCATTTGGTACCCCTCCCGAACTCATGTCCCTTCTTACTCAAAATCTGACTAACCAAACTGAAATGAAGACTAATATACTGGACATCAAGCAGAGGATAACGTCACTTGAACAAGGGAAATTGTACATGGCATCCCCTGCTGTTGTTGCTTTGTATCACAATCTGGAATCTAAGTTTATTGATCTTCACACT
Source organism: Hedera helix (assembly GCA_947179155.2). Classification (NCBI taxonomy): domain Eukaryota; kingdom Viridiplantae; phylum Streptophyta; class Magnoliopsida; order Apiales; family Araliaceae; genus Hedera; species Hedera helix. Next base: position 19,426,171 of record OX359284.1, read on the forward strand.
AGGTTCGAGATTCAGACCAATGCTATGGTTGCTGTGTTACAGAAAAAGGTTAACAGAAATGCCTGTCAACTGAGTCAAGAACTTAAATTTGTGAGTAGTCAAGTTGGTATCTTAAGCAACTTTGCTGCCCATCGCTTTAATCAGATCGGGGAATATATAAATGAACCTCGTATCCGTCGCGTGTCATCCCCTGTTCTAGAATGGCCTCAGTGCAATTGGCTTACAGAATTTCGTGGTGATTTCATGGGGATGGAACTACCTCAAGAGACTGATATTCCTCGACCCCCTCGTTTTGCAAATGAACTCTCCTTGGATGAACGCATTTCTCGTACTGTTCATCGTCGCTATTTTACAAATTGTGATCCTCCCACTGTTCATATTGATGAGCTTGACTGATAGTCTCTATTTCATGTTCAAACTGGTCTAATAGCTATTTTAGTCCTACTTTATTTTGGTACTTTGGTTTTCAATTACTCCTGTGGTCAGACTATCTTTTTGGATTAAATGATATATTTGGTATTTTCTACTTCCTAATATTAAGTTATTTTTGCATGATTACAAAGGGGGAGACAGGTTTGGTTGATATTGTGAGCTTGAAACATGTATATCTAAGCCGTGTTGAATTGAGAATTACAGGGATTATATTGATGTATTGGTGCCTGTGTTACATATCTGTTGGGTTTAAATTTACTACATGCATGGTCTTAGGGGGAGCTTAAATTATTTTGTTGTCATCATCAAAAAAGGGGAGAATGTTGGTTTAGCCATATTCTATCCCATGATTTTGATGATGACTTGGTCAAATAAACTAAGCCTTGCTGTTTTTTCATGTAGATTTTTAAAGGTTGTTTTATAGCATACTATATTAAACACTACATGGTAAAAACAACCGAGAATCAAGATGGAATGAAGAATGGAGAAGTCTAGAATATTCTGTAAAATCACAATTTTACATATATTTTTCAAGACAAAGCTCTAGGTTTGCATTTGCATAAATCATAAATAAATAATACCTATAATAATAATTGTGTAGTGATAAAAACCATGCAACAATTGTGTCTTAAATGAATTTGATCAGAATATTGGAAAGATTGTGTAAAATCAGTTTAGTTAATTTTTCCTTGATTGATTAGGTTAAATAGTTAAAATTAATTATTGGCTTAATTAGGAAACTATATATTAATTAAACAAACTCTAGCGTGATTGAACATAGTGCACTGAAATAGGGAATTTCAAATCTCAGAAAGCGTGTCTAGTGTAAACAAACTAATTTTTGTGATATTTCCATATGTGACTTAATTGATTGAAGATATTTATGAGCTAAAGTAATGGGCAGATTATTTGCTGGAATCTTGCTATGGAAAGTGCAAATATCTTGGTCAATCTTTACTTTTTGCACCAGCGGTAAAACATTGCTGATTTCATGCAAAAAACATCTTTCTACTGTAACGGCTATATTTTCAACACATATATATACAGTGTCGTGTTAATAGCCTAAAGGCACAAAAGCAGAATACAACAAAACAAAAAAGTGCTATATTTATAAAACAACATTTTTGCTCTACAAGAAAAGATCTGAGTTTTTAATTCGCTCAAGCCACATACTTACTACTCCATTTTGGAAAAAATTCAAACTGGTGATATACTACATACTTTGATCACTGCATTGCATTAGTGAAGCTTTGAATTGGATATATATATATATATATTACTGTAATCATAATTTTGTCTCTTGTACTGATCATCTCTTTTTGAATCTTAAAGGGTTTGTTATAAACTGTTGTTCTGAGTTTATTTGTTTAATCCAAGGATTGGGTTAAGTTTACAAATAGTTTCTAGGGAGCATAGGTGCTTAGGGAATAAAAGTGTTCAAGTGAGTATTAGTACTCAAGGGGTGCGTAAGTGCATAAGTTAAACAAGTGTGCCTAAGTCATTTGGAAAACTTGTTTGTGTAACATTGTTATTTTGTGAGTAATTTATTTAATAAAAGGAGTCTCCAATATCATTTGATATTGGACGTGGAGTAGGCCACTAGTTTAGAGATTAGGGGCCGAACCACGTAAAAATTCTTGGTGTTGGTGTGATTGGTTGTATTGTTTAAATTGCTTTGCTTTGATCAACTTTAAAGTAAATTAATTATAAAAAAAACATTTTTGCATTTTAAAATATATTTTTCAGTAGCTGCTTTTTAGAATTTCAAAACAACATAATCAAAATTGTTTTCAATTAAATATAAGCAGATTACTGTCAGAATAATACAGTGTGTGATACAGCAAACTGAATAATTTAAAACGGTATACTTCATTCCTTGACAGATAGTTTATTTTACAAAAATTGGTCATAGTTTGCTCCACACTTATTCAACCCCCCTTCTAAGTGTGCCTATTTAAATTTCACTACCTTTATGCAATATTATTAATTAAGGAAAGATTAAAGATTATACCTCTTGTAGACCAACTTTTGATCACTTACGAGTTCACTTCCCTTGATCTTTTGCATTCCTTCAATTTCACCGATTAAATGCTAGCTACTTAGTGTGTGTAGCGCTCTAAAGGTGATCCCACCAAGAGATCTATGAATTGAAGAAATAAATTTAGGTTTCTCAAAATCTTGGGTGGCTATCCCTAATTCTCTATCTCTCCCACCTTATGTTATAGAGAATTATGAAGTATTCTTAATACTTACAAAATGTGTATCTATAATAAAACTCCTCTTATTTATAGACTTGTTCCACCCTCTTAAACTCTTTAGGAATAGAGTTTTAATTTAATTTTTAATATAGTTATGAACTAAATTAATTATTATATTCAATCTAATTCCTAAATCATTTAGGAACTAAATGATGATGATGATGATGATGATGATGATGATGATGATGATGATGATAATAATAATAATAATAATAATAATAATAATAATAATAATAATAATAAGACTTCTCTTATTAATTTATAACTAGTATTTATAAAATACTTAATTATAAATATTAAGCTATTTAATTTATTCTATCACCATAGTATAAATTAAATATACTTAATTTATTATAACTATTATGTCATCTACTTTTAAAATAAATATTTTTCTTTTATGGTGTGACATTTTATGTTCAATATTATATCGGTTGTAGAATAAATAAATTAGAATGATTCTAATATTATTTATTATTATGAATTAAACTTCTTTAATTTAAAATAAATAAATAAATATTTATTCTACAATAAAAGTAAACTCTCTTAGTAATACACGACTTTTCGGATAATATGAAATCAACATTTAATCAGAAAGAACCTATTCAGTGAATAGTTACCCTACAATTCAATCATTCTACCATACAATGTCTCAATCAAATATAAGATAGGAAATTTCTGCCAAGTCTTACTTAATTTGATCATATGCATTTCAATTCTCAAATGCATAACTCTAGTTTATACAAATTAGAAACTACTTTCTAATTCCATTCAACCTTGGTCAGAGATTTCTAAGTTGTCACTTATCAAATCGCATAGCACATTCTCTCCCTTTACTGGATGTGGTAGATTATTTATTGATCATTCATCTATTTCTATGTACACTTTATTATACCCGAACATATCTTTTGATATACTCAATGAGTCTTAAGGAATATGACAAAGTATAATTTAGAATACACAAGGTGCTATGATGATCTCAAGTCTAATGATCACTTGTACCATTATCACTAGAGGAAATCTTATTGACAGATAAGTAAAATTTCATTAGGTGTTCCTTTAAGCAAGTCAAGTTCAGTGAACTTATTCTCCAATAAACACCTATATACTTGCTTTAGTGTCTCCACACAAATGATTATGAGATTAATTATCTTCTTCATAAGAGCAAGCATAGTATGTCGTAATTTATCTGGATTCACTAATTCTCATTTTAGTGATCCTATAATTAGAAACAGTTTTAGTTTTGAGCTATTTAAATTTTAGATCTCATTAGCATGATCAACATCGTGATTCTAAAAGTATTACTACAAAACTATGAGTTTATTCATTTAATCAATTCAACCAATTAATCATAAATAAATAAATACCTTTTAAATAAATTCTTTTATTAATAAATGAATAAAATTACAAAGTAAATGCTCATCACATCAACATATGATTGACTTGAGGGCATACTTCTTTTAATCTCCAATTGCCCTAAAGTCAATCGCCTTTGGTATCTCATACACATTTTCTCTAAGTGGCGATCATACTACTGCTAAGTTAATGCTTTAGTAAATGAATTTATAATTTTGTTCTAAGAGTCTACCATCCCTATGGTGACATGTCCTCTTTCAATGATTTCTCTAAATCAAATGAAAATGTCATAACCTATGTTTAAATTTTTTATGAGACCTAGGTTCCTCGTTTTACGCTTCAACTCTTTGGAACCATTCCAAGTTCTTTAATGAACTTATTCATCCAAACAATCTCATTTGCAGCTTCACTTACAGCTATATACTAAGTCTTGTCACTTAATCAAAAACTTTTTACTACTTGGAACTCTTCCAATTCGCTACATCATTGTTCAAGGTTAACACATAACCCAAAATAAAGTTGTTGTCTCAGTTAGCCTGGAAAATGGAGTCTATAAAGCTCACTAATTTCACATCAGACCCACAGTAAACTAGTATCACATCCTTACTAGTGTTCTTGGAAGTAGTATACCCTCAAGTCAATCACATATTGATGTGATAAACATATACTTTGTAATCTTATTCGTTTATTAATAATTTTTTTTATTTAAATGTATTTTTTTATTCATGATTAATTGGTTGAATTAATTAAATGGATAAACTCGTAGTTTTGAGTAATACTTTTAAAATCATAACGTTGATTATGCTAATAAGATCTAAATTCTAAAAAGCTTAAAACTAAAATGTTCATAATCATGGAATCATTAAAATGGGAATTAGTGAATCCGGATATAATAGTTCATACTATGCTTACTCTTATGAAGAAGATGATTGATCTTATAATCATTTGTGTGGAGACACTAAAGCAAATATGTAGTTTCTTATTAAAGTATAAGTTCACTGAACGTGACTCACTAAAGGAACACCTAATGGAGTTTTACTTATCTGTCAATAGGAGTTATTTATGTCATATTAGTACAAGTGATTCTTGGATTTGAGATCATCATAGTACTTTGTGTATGATGAGTTATACTTTGGCATATTTTTTAAGGCTTGTTGGTACATCAAAGGGCATGGTCAGGTATAATAAATTATACATGAAGGTAGGTGAATGATCAATAAAGAATCTACCACTTTCACTAAAGGGAGAGAATGTCCTATATAATTCGATAAATGACAACTCAGAAATTCTTGGACAAAATGGAATGAAAATTAGAGAGGAATTTCTAATTTACATTAGAGTTGTATATTTGAGAATTGAAATGTATATGATCAAATAAAATAAGACTTGATAGTAATTTCACGTCTTATATTTGATTGAGATATTGTGTGGTAGAATGATTGAATTGTACAGTAACTACTCGCGGAATAAGTTTTTTATGATCAAATATTAAAATTCATATTATCTGGAAAGTCGTTGATCGCTAAGGGGGCTTACCCTTATTGTTGAATGAATATTATTTATTTAAATGAATTAAATAGTTTAATTCATTTATATAAATAAAATTAGAATAGTTCTAATTTATTTATTCTATAATCGATTTAATATGGAGAACCTAAAGGGTCACACCACAAAAGAGAAATATTTATTTAAGAAGTGAGTGACATAGTCGTAATAATAAATTAAGTATATTTAATTTATACTATGGTGATAGAATAAATTAAATATTTTATTATTAATAATTTAGTATTTTAAAAATACTAATTATAAATTAATAAGATGAGTCTTATTATTATTATTATTATTATTATTTAATTTCTAGATAGTTTAGGAATTAATTAATAAATAGTAGTATTATTATAAATAATTAAATTCTTAAATAGTTTAGGAATTGTAATTATTAAAATAATTAATTTAGTTTCTATATGGTTTAAGAATTAATTAATAAGAAGTACTCTCATAATAAATAATTAAGTTCTTAAATGGTTTATGAATTGTAATTATTATATTTAATTAATTTAATTACTAATTAGATTAAGAGTTAAATTAATACCCTAATCCTAAAGAGTTTATGAGAGTTGATCATATATATAAATAAGAGTAGTCCTATTATAGATTAAGGTTGCATACTCTTTCACAAGAATGGGGAGAGTACTTCATAATTTTCTACATTCAATAAATTAGAATAGAAAGAAAATTAGGGCTAGTTACCCATGGTTTGAGAAATCAAAAGTTACTTCTTGAATTCATAGATCTTTTGGTAGATCACCTTTAAAGGCTAAACACTTGGGTAGCTAACGCTGATCCAAAGATTTGAATCAGTGAATTTTAAGATGAACACGAATGATTGTAACTACCCCGAAATTCGACCAACTTTATACCCTTAAATTTCATAATTATTAAACATTATCTTCCTTACGTCCAAATTTCGGTTCGTTAATAAATCTTTAACCACCTTATTTATTCCATTAATTGTCTTTAAAAACCATCAATTACCAAATTTTCGGTATAAATTTTTCACTTTCTCAATTCAATCATTCTATTAAAATATTTGGATTTTTAAATTCTTACATTTCGATCCTAGTCCCCGGGATCGCAACCTTTACTTTTTCTTTTCTTTCTTGTATCATAAAGCTCGGCATTCAATTTTTAATATCATTCATATCCATACAATTATTCTTTATTTCATGATTCATCATCAGACATATAATAGTCTCTATCATAATATTCATATTGAACAATTACAGTTCACAGTTTAAACTATACTCATCATATTCAGATCCAACTTGTCTGTACATATAACATATCAAAGTAACTTGGCAAATTTGTCCACATTGATTTATAATATTAAAAATATAATAACAGTCACAACCTTCTGTGATAATCCGTCTCTACATCATCTGATATTTTTGAAATTTATTTCTTTTCTGTAAAAACGTATATTAAGCAAGTAATGAGCACAATGGCTCAGCAAGTTCAACAACTCATACTTCACGTAGCACATACCTTAACATGTTCGGTGTGTGTCGTACATCATGTGCTCGTGCTTCTACTATAGCAATATATCTCATATATATTCATATCGTTGCACAAAGTACACATTGTGGTCATATTAATCACGTATCACATAACACATAATTTGTATACATTTAAACCAAGAATTACATATCATAACAGTCCAACATTTAACATAAAAGGGACTGAAGAACTTGTCTGGATTGTGGAATTAAATAATAATTACCCTTTCTATAAAGCTCCTCGTACAACCTATGATCATAAAATAATCAAATAATAATTATTCATCTTTTTATGATATTAATTTAATTAATTAATTAATATCATCTATACCGTAATTAACCCGGCCCGACGATTTATTTTAGGGTACCGGGTTAATTATTAATTAATATGGTTAATTATATTAACACCGTTCCTTAAAATATTAATTTAACTTAATCTCAAATATCTTCAATACGGACAACCCGACTCATCGGATAAAAGTTAACATATCTGGTTGTCCCAAAAATTTTATTTCAGCATTTTCTAACTTGTAACCTTATTAGATTAATATTTAAATATTTAAATATTAATCCCCAATATTTAATATTTAATCAAAAATATTAAATTTAATGTCCAAACATCATTTTCATATTTTTAATATTTTTCTACAATTTTTTAAACATTTATTTCAATCAAAAATAATTTCTAGGGGCATTTTGGTAATTTTTGCGCCCTTAGGGACATAACCGGAATTTCTCGGAAAGTCCAGGGGCATTTTCGTAATTTTCGCAACGTTAGGGACATGTTCGGTATTTGCCGAATAGGCCAGGGGCAAAATCGTAATTATCAGAAAATTCATCGACCGCGCATTGCGCGGACCGACCCCCAGACGTCACAAAACGACGTCGCTCGGCTCCTGCTTTCGGAAACTTCAGCCGCGCATTGCACGACCCTGCCATACTACTCCAAAACGACGCCGTTTCATACTGCGCCTGGCAAAAAAAATGGCGCGGCAGCCTTTTTATTTCTTCCTCCAGATTTCTTCCGGCAACAGTACTCAACATGTAAAAATTATCATTTTTGTTCTAATTTTTACACCACAAAATTATTCTAAACATGATAAAATTCATTACTACACATCCAAAAATTATCTAAATTAATTATTTTAATTACTTACTAATTTTCCATAAAATTAGTTTAACACCAAAATATCAAAATAATTTCAAATAAATTAACTTATACCTTCCCATTAGCTTGATTTCTTTCCTTGAAGGCACCAACCTCTCTCTCTTTCTGGGCAGCCATAGAAGTAGGGTGGTGGTCGAGTGGCTTCGGTTGGGAGGAAGAGAGAAAGAAAGCAATGTTTTTGTTTTTATTTTCCTTTTCCCTTTCTTGGCTTTTCTTTTCTCTTCCTTTTATAACCCATGCAACTTAACTATTTTGGAAAAATAAAGGCAAAGTCCACCGACTTATCAACTGGCTCAATCCCTCTCTCGAACGTTCCAACCAAATCAAGCATGCAAATTAATTTTCTAATACATTACGTAATTATATCGTGTAATAAATATTTTATATGATAAATATAAAATATTTATTTAAATTCACTATAAATCATAATATGATTTATCAATAATATTAATACCTCTTTTGGGTACTTTACTTGACAAATTTTGTACACGCATAATGACATGCATGTAATTATATGAGGTAATTTATACCTCCAAAAATCATAAAATAAATCATACAGCTTATAAAAATTATTTTTTTCATAATTTTTCACTTCGTTATTTGGACAACATGTTACACTAACATGTTCCCATTTCCGAAATATTATTCCTCATAAAAATCATAATAATTTCATTATACATAAAAATAATTTTTTATTAAATTAAAACATTCATTTTCTCATTTCTTTTCCATTTCTTTACAATTTACATTAACTTTTCTTATATAATTTATATAATTATTATTTCCTTCATACATCATTTTAATTTTCTTATATAAATTATATAATTTATTATTATATAATTTATATAATTACATTTCTTCTCAATTAATTTCTAAACTTCCTCCATAATTCTTGATTAAATCTAAAATCAATAATTACCATTTTACTAACCCCCTCATTAACTTTTTATTTAACTTTAGATTAATTTAATTATTAATCCCTTAATTCCTCATAATTAATGAAATTTATAATTACAACCATTAAACATAACCACATATATATACATTTGTATATATACATACATAATTAAATTTTACTTCTCATATTACCATATAATCTCCTTTAAATCTAATTTTCTGTATTTTCACAACAATTTAATTGTACAATTTTCTGTACCATTCCATAAAATTTCTTTTATTCTTCATAAATTGTTTCCACACAATTTATTTACTTTTTCAATTATTTTAAATTCACACAAATCATCGCTATCTCTGTACAGATTTAATTGATCAATTAAATCCCTTTGCATACTTTAAATCACATATATTTCACCAATAATTTAAACAAACTTGATAATTCTGTTAATTAAATTTTCATTTAATATTAATAAAGAAATTCTGAAAAATTCAGATCCTCACAATGATTAAAGTGAGGTTGTAACGACCCCGAAATTCGACCCACTTTATTCCTTTAAATCTTATATTTAATAAACATTATTTTCTTTATGTTCAAATTTCGGTCCGTTAATAAATCTTATATCACCTAAATCAATCCCTTATTAAATTTCAAAATTATCAATTCCCAAATTTTCGGTATAAATTTTTTCTTTTTCTTTTTCTCCATTCAATCATTGTATTAAAATATTTGGATATTTTAAAATCCTTACATTCTGGATCCTAGTCCCTGGATCGCAACCTTAACCTTTTTCTTTTCTCTTACTAGTGTCATACAGCTCAACATTCACAATTTAGTATTGTTCACATCCGTATAATTTATTCTTGATTTCATAATCCATAGTTAAGTCATTTAATAATTTCTATCGTAACATCTATCTAGTACAATCACAGTTCAAAACTTGACTTATCCTGTCTGGATTCAACATATATGTACATACAAAATAACACTATAAACCTAACAATAGTATTCACATTATGTTATTGAAATATAACAATAACGTTCACAACCTTCTGTGATTATCCGTCTTTATATCATCTGATATTTTTGAAATTCATTTCTTTCCTGCAAAAATGTTTATTAAGCAAGTAATGAGCACAACGGCTCAGCAAGTTCAACCGTTTAAAATTTCACGTAACACGTACCTTAATATGCTTAGTGTGTGTCATACATCAAGTGTTTGTGCTTCTACTATAGCCATATATCTCATATATATTCATATCGTTGCACAAAATACACATTGTGGTCATATTAATCACGTATCACGTAACACATAATTTGTATGCATTTAAAACAAGAATTATATATCATACAGTCCAACATTTAACATAAAAAGGGACTGAAGAACTTGCCTGAAGTCCAGTTAATTAATTTGATAGCTCAAACCCTTAACTCGATCAACCTTCCAAGCTTAGTTTCTTCCTTTGATAGCCCCAAGATTTCCTCTTCTTCCTCTTGTAGCCATGGTGGTCATGGAGGTTGGTGGTGGTTTCCGGTGAGAGAAAGAAAAGAGAGAAAAAGTTGTAATTTTTTGTTTTGTTGGTTTTTTTTTTTTTTCATACCTTATTTTAATTTCCTTATATAAATTATATAATTTATTATTATATAATTTATATAATTACCTTACCTTCTCAATAATTTCTAAATTTCCTCCAAAATTCTTGATAAACTCTAAAATCGATAACTACAATTTTACAAACTTCCTCATTAGCTTTTCATAAATTCTTGGATTAATTAAATTATTAATCCCTTAATTTTCATAATTAATGAAATTTATAATTTTATCAATTAAACATAACACACATATATAAATGTATATATATATATAAATATATACATATCTAACTCCTGCATTTCACATTACCACATAGCCTTAATTAAATTATAATTTCTGCATTTCCATTTAATTGTACAATTTATTGTACAATTACCTGACATTTTTCTTATCCTTCATAAATTGTTTTTAAACAACTTATTTACTTTTCAATTTTTCTAAACCAACACAACTCATCACCATCACTGTACAAAATTTAATTTATCAATTAAATCATATCACATACCTTAAATCACATAAATAATAATTAATTTAAATAACCTTGATAATTTTATCAATTAAATTCTTATCTAATTTTTATTAAAGAAATTCTGAAAATTCGGATCCTCACAAAGGTGAACTCGTAGTTGTTCAAGAGATGAATCTACAAATGTATAATCTGTTATCATTCGTCAATTAATAAATTTCTCATAAGAAAGATCTTATTTTTGGTTTGTAAATTTTTTTAAATATGATTTATGCCTTGCTTTCGCTGCGTTGTACAATTAGATTGTATGTATACCATAGTTTTACAAACAAACAGTTATTCTCTAAAATTGGACTGATATTTGCTTGTCACATGTTTGCCTAATTTTAAATAAGAATTTACACGTAAGTATACGCAACCCACAAGTAATATAATGATTAAGTCGAGTGTCGAACCCATAAAGAATTAAAAATAATTATTATCAAATGCTAATTTTATATTAAATTAATTTAGTTAAACAAACACAATTAAGTTATAAAATAAAAGCTAATTAAAATTACCAACTAAATTAAACTAATAAAAAGGATTAAATTAGATTAAAAATACTTAATATTACAATTTTTCTCAATGCTTTATTTAAATCTCTTCACTCTCTTTTAAATTAATTAATTACATAGAATTATTAACTGAGAATGTCTAACTATTTATTAACCTTATTCAACAATTAATAAAAAGACCTATTTCAGTTATGTTGCTATATTCATGTAAAACACTTAAAATAGATTCATTAAGTATAAACTCTCAATAAAGGTACATGCGTCATATAAATATTTTTATCATATACACTATCATGCTACTTTACTTAAAAAGAATAAATAAATTCACATGTTATCATATCTGAATCTAAACCTATACTCCATTTTTTATTTCATATAAATTATCTCATTAATTACTACACAAATAATTATACAGGAACGCACAACATATGATAAACAACTCATATATAATCATTAATAATTAAAAAAAAATTAAATTAAACTACACATTGGGTTCAATTGCAATCTCAAATATAAATTAGCTCATAACTGAGAAAGAAATCAAATCCATAAAATAATCAATTAAATCCAAATTATAAAAATAAAAGAAAGAGTTTAAAGAATAAATCTATAATTAAGCACAATCTCTGAAGCTCCGCCTTCAATCCGTGTAATTAATCCGCGTTGAAATATCCTTCAAATCCGATTTAATACTGCTACTAATTTATTCTAAAATTACTCATAATTTATTCTACTCTAATTTTAACCTACAATCTTCTCTAATCTACTGTTAATAATTCGAAAATATGAGTATCATAGAGTATTTATAGGAGTACAATAAAAATTCTAATCAAAAGTAGAATAAAAGTCCAATTCAGAATCAAATTCTAGCAAATAATTTGTTCTACAACATTAATGTGCTAAACAAACACGCCCTTCGCCCCAGCTTTGACCAATTAGCGCCCACAATGCACGCATAGCGCGCCACTTGCCTCAACTGCTTGCCACTAGAATAACGTCGCATTGTATCCGGTGTTCCTTTCCAGTGCTAGGCACGATTGGCCATGCCATGCTTACTGATCCTTACGCCAAACAACGCCGTATGAATGCCTAATATGATAACCCTTACGCGCATAGCACACTCAGCATTACTCAGCTTATTTAGCATAATGCCCCTTGTAAATTCTTTCAGTTTAATTACGAGATTGCCATTGAACTTTAATTCCTACAAAATTAACATTAACATTAAATAAAAATAATATAAAAATAATAAAAATAATAAAACACATAAAATTAAATAAATTACCTAAAATAAATTAAAATACTTAAAAAATAACAAATAATTAAACCTTAAAATATTAAATAAATAGGTATAAAAATCCATTATCATCACACTAAGTGCATAAATAACATCAAGTTTAATACATATCAATTATACATGATAGATCCTGTCACAGAAGCATTAGGCATCTTACTCATGTGATCTCTCTTTTTGGTGTCTTTGGGGACACTTTAAAGAGATATACTATATAGTCAATCATCATGAGATATCTCTTAGAGTTTTCCATTCTAAACCACCTTTAGCATCGATTCTATATAAGTTCATTGAGTCCAAGCATCATTTGTGATCTATCGTTATAGGTCTTTATCCCTAAAATGTAGGACGCTTCTCCTAAGTCTTTCACAGAGAAGTGTTGAGGCAACCACATTTTACTGATTATAGCATTGGTATGTTATTTCCTATTAGTAATATATCATCAACATATAGTACTAAGAATGTCACAGTGCTTTCACTAACCTTTTGTACACAAACGGTTTATTTTCGTTTTGATAAAATCAAACTTTTTTGATTGCCTCATCAAAATGAATGTTACATCTTTGAGATGCTTACTTTAATTCATGAACAGATCGTTGTAGCTTACATACTTGATTCTCTACATCTTCGAAAATAAATCCCTCTAGCTATTGTTTGCCTAAATCTATACCTAGCAATTTACACACAAGCATACGTGGCCGACTAGTAATCAAGTGACAAATAAAGTGTCGAACCCACAAAGAACTACTAATAATAATTTTCAAATACCAATTTATATCAATTCAATTATATCTAAACACTCAAAATTAAGAAAATTAAGTATTTAAAATTAAAACTAAAATGACTAACAAAGATTTATTATAAGATATTAAAAGCTTAAGATTACAATTTTTCCTATCGCAACACATAAATTTCTTCACTTTATTTTCAATTATTTAGCCAAACTGAGTTATTAACTAAAAATTCTTAATTATTCATTAATCTTTTTCAAGGATTAATAAAAATATTTGTCCTAATTAAATTTCTATAAATCTATGCAAAATAACGTGGAACAAACTCATTAAACTTAGATTCTTATAGAAGTTAAATGCAGCACATAGGTGTAATGACCACGAATTCTATTAGACATTGTAATTATATTTATTAAATAATTAGCAATGAATTAAAAATTTTGTACTAATTAATTGTGCATTAGATAATTGAATGAATATACTTGTGCATGTGTATATTTTTTTTAAAGCAATAAAGCAAGGTGTTATAATTAATTAAAACAAGTCTAATTGGATTATATTTTAAATCCAAATAAGATATTAAACTAGGTCAAATTAATTTACCTAGTAGTCCATGTAATTAATTAATCTTTAGTCCATATAATTAATTAAATAAGCCCAATGCTTGATTTAATTAAATGAAACATAAGTTATTTAATGTTAGCCCAATATAATAAATAAATTGAGCCCAAACAAATTAAATGGATAAGTCCAATATATTTGATTCCTAAGTCCAATGTGGAGTCCAATAGGAAGTCAAATTGTTGGTCAATAGTTATATATATGTATGTATGTATGTATGTATGTATGTATGTATGTATGTATGTATGTATGTATGTATGTATGTATGTATGTATGTATGTATGTATGTATGTATGTATACGTATGTATGTATATATAATTAATAAAAATAAATCCAAATTGGTAGAAAAAGGCCATTTGGCCGATCACATTGGGGCCTCACTGTTAGGGTTTCAACACAGTGAAAGCAGCGGAATTTAAAAAAAAAAATTCGAAACCCTAAAACAGGATCCATGCGAAAACAGATTAATCAGAGGATTAGATTATTTTACCGATTATCTGAGATGGACAGGAGACGATGGAATTCTGGAACGGCTTCGAATCTTCAGCGCAATCCAGCGACTGCGTCTCTACGGTATCCACACGAACGCTCCGTGAATCATCCCACGATCTGCAGCAAAAGGAACCGCGGTACTAGCCACCAAGATTAGGATTTCCCAATTATTTTTCTCTCTAGCCTCTTTCTGAAAGCGGCTAGGGTTTTTGGTTTTTGTTCCTTGCGTGATTAAGACTACTGATATATCATATATATAGTAGTTAATAGGAATTAACCAAAATCTAATTTAATTAGAAAAATAAAATCCGAATTTATATATATTATATCTTAATTAAGTCTAACTTAATTAATATACATACATATAAATTATCCTATTAATTTAAATTCGTAATTTTAAATACTATCAATTATATTGACATATTTAAATACTTACAATTTAAATTAATTCCTTTTAAATACGTTCTATGTGTGTGACCCTATAGGTTATTATTATGTTGACAATAATTTTAAAATCATATTATAAAATTATAAACAGTGAGCGACATCTAGTAATGCATCACTGCTACCCAAATAATAATAAGATCGGTGATTCGATACAACCTTTTTGTGACCAATGTTTCAATGTAATTTAATCCTTTTAACCTTATATCCTAGATTAAACTCGAGACATGGAATGTGTCATACTCTTCATAATTTAATTTGAGTTTTCTTGATCCATGAGTAGACTATATGAAACAAATCAATATTTGAGCATGACCATGCATTTCATAGTCATACTCAATCAAGAGGCCTATGGATATCACCCCTAATATATAGGAGGGTTAAATTTCATCTAGATCACTCATATTCCTCACACGATTCACGATGTACTCAATAATCACCTTTATTGTCCACCCTATTAAAGGTGACATTTGATGATATCAAAGTACACAAATTCTCGTGTAATAATATAGTGACTTCCGGTCGGAGGATCATTACATCATTGTCACTATAAGAATTTCTTATGACACTTTGCATAATGCTCCATGTAGAATTCTCATGGGGGGTCAGTCCAGTACATTGTTCTCTAACATGTATCTATGGATTGACTCAAATATCTCATATATTTATGACCAATGAGATTTGGCCATCAGTCAATCCACATACTAGTCTCAATGCATCATTGTTGTCCCATTAACAATGATACTCGACTAGGGACATTTAAGAGTAATGATACTAATTATAATTATATAATTTCATGTTCAAGTCATATACTTAAAGCTATATAATTCGTATCATTATTCTAAGGGCTTTTATTATGTTAACATTTATATAACGCAGTAAATGAAATCATAATAAAATAATCTATTTATTCAATCAAATATAATATCAAAAATGTTAAGTAATTACATCAAATAATTAGCCTCTAGGGCATAAACTCTAACACCCACTTGGGGTGAATTTCAAATTTTATTGTTGCTTGTTTTATGTTGGAAGAGTACTATAGTTGGTGAACAACTCCTTCCAACCCTAGTCCTCTCATGTAAGGAAATTCCTAAGTTCTAGCTAAGTTAAAGATAAAGGATAAGATGAGCTAGGAGATTTGTATACATATAGAATATATATGTATACATATTTGGATGATAGATCTTGGCTATAAATAAGAGCCTTGAGTAAGTGTTAGAGAGTTTGCTTCATTTGCTAAAGAGAAAATAGTGAGAAAAGCTAGAGCATTAAAAGAAAAGCTTGAGCACCTAGAGTGTGTATCTAGTAGCTAAGGTGGAGTCTCTAGCTAAGTTCATTGCCAAGAGAAGAAGAGCATCCAAGAGCATAAGGTTCAAAAGTGCTCTATCTCCTTCTTAGTTCATTTTTGTTGTCTATATATGTTTTTTATGATCAAAATATATTTTTAACCGATCAAAAGTTATTTTGATGGTCTAGAAGTCTTAAACTATGTTATATATGTATATTCATGGTTGGATATGTTTAAATCATATTTTAGTATGTGTGTTATGCATATAATCGGAAGAAAAGTCTATATTGAATTTTACCGGTAAAATCCTAGTAGACCATGTGCTAGTTAATGTTGTAGTTTGAAATGTATAAATTGGAAAATGGATTTCTATGACTAAAAAGTTAAATATATGAGTTTTAAAGAAAACTCAACTTGAATCTTTCGAAAATATGGAAAAATGAGCAAGTTATGGCTTTTACCGCAAACTATGTCGTTTTAAAACCCTAGAGTGATCGATCTCGGATATTATGTCAAAGACGTATTCGAAAACAAGATCGAATCATGAAATGTTGAAAAACAACAAGTTCGAAAGTTAATAAAATTGATTTGGTGTGTTTTGGACATGTAGATTTCATTTTATACAAGTTTGAACCAAAAAAATCAAAGTTGAAAATTTTGGGTTTTGAAAAGCACAGCTACTGCCACAGCGGTAGGTCCCACCGCCGCAACGGTGAAACATCCTATGATTAAAAATTAAGCCACCGCCGCAACGGTAAATCCCACCGCCGTAGCGGTGAAACTTTCTGCAAGTCACCGCCGTGACGGTGGTCCTCACCGCCACAGCGGTGAACCAGACAGTTTGAAAAATTAATTTCGGACCAGATCGGGTCAGTTTTGGCCGAGTCGGGTTAGAAAATGAAAAATATTTTACAAATTATTTTATTATGTTTGGATCCAATAAAAGTAATTTAAATATTGTGGAAGTTAAATTAATAGGTAAAAGAGGATAAATATTATTAAAGAATTAATAATATAAATAAATTAATAAAATGTTATAAAATGAATAAAATATTATTAAAGAATTAATAATATAAATAAATTAATAAAATATTATAAAATGAATAAAATATTATTAAAGGATTAATAATATTATAAAGTCAATAAAGTATTATTAAATAATTAGTAACATTCGATAATGAATAAAATATTATTAAATGATTAATAATATTAGATAATGATTAATATATTATTAAATAATTAATAATATTAGATAATGAATAAAATATTATTAAATAATTAATAATATTAGATAATGAATAAAATATTATTAAATGATTAATAATATTAGATAATGAATAAAATATTATTAAATAATTAATAATATTAATAAAGTAATAAAATATTATTAAATAATTAATAATATTAGAAGATTAATAAAATATTATTAGATGATTAATAATATTAGAATGTTAAATATTATTAAATGATTAATAATATTATAAGTCTAATAAAATATTATTAACTTGTTAATAATATTAGATAAGAGTTTGAACTATATTAAAGAATTAATATAGATTTTATGTCATTGAAATATTATTAAGTGATAATATTTCCTAAGTGTTAATATACTCATAATTATGTAATTACGTGGTTAAGTGTTAGAGATGTAAGAGTTATAAATGTTATCATATGAATGTGTATATGATACTAATTTAAGATCAAATTGATTGATTGTTAGGTCTATTCAGAGAGAATTAAATTAAATTGATTAGCAGTAATTTACACACAAGACAAATTTTCTTTATCCTTACTCAAATTTATATTGAGCAATTTCGTTAAACATATTCAATTATTGTTGAGCAAGTCTCTACACTTGTATTTACTTGCCAGAACTTTAAGTGGTTTAATTCTTTAAAATTATTCCACATCATTATTGTTATTGTATTCGTACATAGTGCATTTACAAATGTATAGTTCATTAATTCCAGAACTATTTAAGAAAGTCTAAGCTAATTGTTTCAGCTAGACAATGTATGTTAAATTCATCACATTGAATATTTTAAAAATGTATCCAAACCATTGGTTGGTGCGGATTCTTATTGTAAGATTGAGAATGAACAATCTTAAATAAAGGGGATTTTTTTATCTGTCGGGAAACCGAATTTGTGCAAGATGTCTGAATGTTATGCATGTACATAGGGTACAAGAGGCTGATCCCTTCGCGTACCACGTTTTTCGAGGTGTCAGATATATATGTCTTGTAAGACCCCGAATTTTATGAAATATAAAATTTAATTTTTCTTCATATATATTTTTTCATGAAACAGTAAGTGGTTAAATTGATAAAATTGAAAGTTAAGGATGTTATGTGCAAATTTTATTTTGTCGGACAATATTCGTTTTGTCGGGGAATATTCGGGCCGTACGACGGCGCCGAAATAACTAATTATTGGTGGACCCCACAACGGAATATTTGTCGGATATAGAAAACGACAGAAGTAATCTTTTTAAATAAAAATAGTCAACGGTATTAACTGTTAAAATACCGGTGATAAAAGAATAGTAGCATACGGTAATTTATGGTATTTTCTGTAGCACACAGTACTCTACAGTAGCACACGGTATTGCACAGTGTCTCATATTATTGGTCTGATAATTGACACCGTAACTGTTGCGCATCATTTCATCAATAATTGTCACTGCATAATATTTTATATTATCAATTCAATAATTGTTGTTACACAGTATTTTGCATTATTGATTCAATAATTGTTATTACACTGTATTTCATATCATCGACTCAATAATTGTAGCTGCACTGTTTTTAAAATTATTAAACCTAATAATTGTCACAGTTGCAAATATACTGTAATTTATATTATTAAATTAATAATAATCTGTAACGTGTTTATTACATTATTGTTGTAGCATTATTTCATTTTATATGTTGGACCCACAGGAAAAATAAAAAAATTTATTTTTCAAAAGTTACTATTCACTCCCGGAATTTACTATTCATTCCCGGAAAAGTTACTATTCACTGACGGAAGTTACTGTTCATCTCGGGAAAGTTACTGTTCATCTGCCGACAAAAGTTACTGTTCATTACTGTTCACTTTTTGAAAATTTTAAAGTTACTGTGCAAAGTTACTGTGCAAGTATTGAAAATTTTTAAAAACGTTTGCGCAGCCTCTTCTGAATTTTTTTTTTTAGTTCACCTACCACGCATAGTAACCTCTTTTCTCCTATAAATAGCTTGTTCAGCTGAATAGAAAAATCACACCTAAAACATAAAATTTTTCTATAAGAATTTTATGAGTTTTCTCTGAGAATAGTAAGGCTATTTTGAGTGTTTGAAAGCCAAAAGGAGTGCAGGAATTTTTCAAGTAAGTCTTTTATTAAAGAGTAGTAATTTTATAAATTCCTATTTTTCACGGTATTCACAAATCTTCCTTTAGAAGACTCTTCTTTGAGAAGATTCATTTTTAAAAGCTTTCTTTGGAAGATTTATTTTGGAATATTATTTTTAAAACTATTTTAAAGTTGGTATTTTATACTACAAAAATTATGTTAAATATATATAATTTTGATAGTTCATAATATATGAGTTATCATACACTTTGAAGTTTACATGTTGTAATTACTAATTTTATTATAAATATATAGGTTGATCAATCTCATTTAAATCAATATTCAGTCACGTGTTAAGGTAAGAAATGTCATTTTTTTTCACTCTTAAACTTACTACGGTAAGAAATGTCATTTTTTTACACTCTTGAATTTGCTACGGTAAGGGATATTATTTTCTTTCATACTCCTGAACCGAAACTTATTATGGAACTATTGCTTCTATAATTCCTGAAAATATTATATGTTCCATAATAGTTGAACTTCATTATTTCAACTGAACCTTCCTATTTTCTGAATCTTTCTATTGAACTGTAACCGTTATTCTGAACTGAGAATCTTGAATAACATTTTTAAATTTCACTCCACATCATGTTGACAATTTGGACATTATTTGAATCTGCACAAAGTAAACTTCCGATACTTATTGTTTATCCTGTTTCTTCTGTTCATCAATTGTATCACTATTATTTGTACTAATCATCAAGAATCAAGCTGTTGTGAATATCTGTGGCCGGGGGCACAGATGTGATATATTTGTTGAACAGATGATAGGTTAAAGGCGATATATTAGGTTAAAGGCGATACATCTGTTCGGTGTCTTTTATGGCACGTAGTGAAAGTTCTCTTTGGCCCGTAGTGCATAGATGAACTGTTGTTTGGTATGATTATGACCAAAGGCTGAATCTGGTATAATCATGACCGTTGTTGTTATATTGAAAGTTCTCTTTGGCCCGTAGTGCATAGATGAACTGTTGTTTGGTATGATTATGACCAAAGGCTGAATCTGGTATAATCATGACCGCTGGTGCTATATTGAATGTTCTCTTTGGCCCGTAGTGCATAGATGAACTGTTGATTTGCATGATTATGACCAGGAACTGTGAATTTATATTATCATGACTAATGGTATTTCAGGTGATAAAAGTTGATGATGTTTTTACTAAAAAGAGAAGCGAGTGGACATTATAGTCTACATTATTCTTCTAATAGATTGCTCATTCCGCTGCTATTATTAATCTGAACATTGTTCAAGAATTTAACTGCAGTTTCTGATATAAACCTTGTAGTCTGTTGTATTCTATCAGGAACTCAACTGTTGAAGGCTAATGATAATTTATTCGTCATTATCTTAGTCATGATATTTCTTACTGGGCTATTTGAGCTCACCCTTTTGTTCCATTATTTTTCAACAGGAGATGAGAACGTAGCTGGGTCTAGCCGGGGTATGGAGTGAGGGTCCGAGGAATAGCTATCCTAGTCTTCACGTGTTGTAAAATAGTGTGGCAATAATAGTGAAGACTTAATTGTGTATTATTATACACTGTATTGTTGTACGTTGTGCTTTGTTGTAATAATTTTGTTGTAGTCTTTTGACGACTCAAGTTTGGGCTGTGTAGGCCTAGATTTGGGGGCGTCACATGTCTGTTCTACCTTAGTAGCAATTCATGGGACTCGACAGTAAAGAGTCAATCCATTCTTATATTGAAAAATTGATTCTTAATTGTTACCTATTGTTGAAAACCTAATGTTAATTTCCCTTTCCATCATAATATAACTTATGCTATTTGTTCTTAAACTTGTTAAGCCATTTAGTTGCTCATTCTTGCTATATCATGACTTATTTCAACTAAGCCAGAATGTTCTAAACAAGACAAAGGTAAGGGAAAAACCAAAGCTTAAATTAGTAGGATGCATGCTAGATTAATTACTTATATGTACTTTCTTTTGTAAATCTTTTGTATTCCCTTAAGATATGTAGTGTTTATGTTAAGGTTAATCGACCTTGGGAAGTGCAGCCTTTTTATAAGGAACCTTTTGTATTATTCCGCGAAGTTTAAATACAAATTATGTATTTAATTGTTATTAAGTATTGTTCAGTGAGAACCAAACCCGAGGTTATGAAACCTGGATTTGGGGTCGTCACAATAGGTATATTGCTATCTTTCACACAAACCCAATTATTCAATCATAGGAAAATTAAATTAGACACATGTTATCATACTAGGATTTAATCCTAAGCTTCATCTTTTAATTCCATCTAGAATATCAGACTAATTGCTGGCCAAACAACTATATAATAAGCACAACATATGATAACCAACTAACTTAAGATAAATAATTGAAAATAAGGGTAAATCAATTCATGTTAGCAATAAGTTCCATTGTAATCTTAGTAATGATATAAGTTCATAATTGTATTAAAAACCGTAATCATCAAATTAGACAACATCCTAAAATATCAAAGTTAAAGAAATATAGAGTAAAGAAGAAATTGTGATGAATTCTCTAATCTCTTTCTAATCTTCTACTTTGATCTTCTTGTATTACTCCCTTAAATCTCCTAGCCTTCAATTAGAACTTCAATCTTTTTCTAAGAAGTCTATATACATCTCTATTCTCGAAAGCCCTAGGTTTTCTATTGATACGCTCTTTCAAAAACTAGGCTTTGAAACACCTAAGTTCAAGTAGGAATCCAAATACTACACTAAAATCCGCACCTGGGACTCACCTTGAACACACCGCAGCGCAGTTGCCCCGCTTCCTAGCGTAATTGCTATGTACTGTGCTGTTAACTCCAACCAAAATTAATCTACTCAGGGTAATTGCTTTACTTCCTAGAGCAATTGCGCTACACTGTATGCTGAAAATTGCCATTTTTCCATTTGTAGTCCCTTTTCCTAAAAAATAAGAAGAAAAAAAAATACACAAACGAATAAATTGAAACTTAAAAATAAACGAAAACTCACAATTTATCAAGATAAAAGCAATTAATTCGAAGGTATAAAACTCACTCATCAAAAAACCCTAAACTTGAAAAATAACCTCAAAGAATTTTATTCAATAGCTCAACAAAAACTTCAAAATCATGCATTGTTATAAATTTTAACACATTCATCAGTCTTACTTCAATCACGATCCTTTGTGTGTGTGTAACTACAAATGTTTCAAACTAGCTTTAAAATCAATTCAGCTTATATAACCAAATGCCATGTAAAAGATACTACACCCTCTATATACTTAATTTTAACACATCTCAAAGCTAATAAGACAAAACAAAAATTAGAGGACCTAAAAGTATTTTCTATAGATATACCCCATTTTTTTTTCTAGTGAGTATATTTTATACTCCATCTCACTTTCTTTTAGCATTTTTGACTTGTACAATGTCTATTTCTCTTAGACTTTTTTGAGTTAATCATGTAACGAGCTTTCGACCAATGACTCCCAAACTAGACGACTTTAGGGTACTAAATGCCGAGACACTTCTAAGAATCTACTAACTCGAGTAATAAATTCCACACAATTAGACTAATCAAGCTTTATTATTTCTAAATTTTTTTCTTTTTAAATCCCCTAAATCATATTTTTCCTATATTACACTTGAAGACATGATTAAATCAGCTATAGAGAACAATAATATCTTTCACAAACATGAACCATATAAATTGCCTTAAAGTTAAATATAGTCAAACCAATGGATATGTGTTTAATTGGTAAAGGATCATAACCAAAGTATCCACCAACAAATGGCTAAAATTCAAACACACAATAATTTATCCATTCCCAACAATTTATTAAATCAAAATCAAAATTTCAACATTGACCATATATATTCAATCAAATTAATTCATTGCTCAAGTGATTTAACCTAAAACAAGAAAAACAAAACACAACTTAAGCTACCCCATTTTTGTAGATATCACGATTGTACTTAGCATATGCAATAAGTCTTTAAACCTCAAGGTTACCCCCAAGTGGACGAGTTGCGTCTCGTGAGAGTTTGCATTGAATATACCCACAAATTTTTTTTTTTTGTTAAACTAAAATACTATAATGCAAAATTAAAACCAAAAATGCAATATATATATATATATATATATATATATATATATATATATATATATATATATATATATATAAAATATGTTTTTATGACATGAAAACTAATACGTAAAACAACCTACTAACATACACAAATGACATGCAAATTATGCAACCTACATATAAATTACTCAAGATACCAAATAAATAAAACAAGCATACACCCCCAAACTTAAAATTCACATTGTCCTTAACGTCACAGATATACAAATACAAGATGGGAGGACTTCCCTGAACATGATTAGGCACCTGGCTCATCATCAGGAGAATTCAGGGGATATTCTGGAATGATTGGCAGACTTGGGAAATGCAATGGATCATGACCAGCATTAAGTCCGCTTCGTTCAAGCATTTGCGCCAACATCATCGTGAAATCTGCATTGAACTGCATTGAGTTCATTTGCTGAGCCATAAAATTAATTTGTCGAGACTGACGCCGAGACTCCCTCTATACAGCTGTTATTTCCTTTCTTAATTATTGTACTTCATCAACTAATAACTCCAAATGTGCTTAGGATGATGTTGCTTCAGGCTGTGATGTAGTGGCGTTGGCTTGCGGAGGTGTAGCTGCCAAAAACTCTTCTATATCTATAGAATAAGCTTTTAAAATAAACCCGATGCCCCTACGATAAGTAGGAGCACCATACTATTCATTGCAGTTCCAAATTAGGAGGAAATCAATTAAATTTTTTGGTTGTTGACGAAGCTTATTGTTAGTTTATGTTACATTGGCCATTGCACAAAATCTGCAAATGAGTGATAGATGTGGTAACCCGCTTGTAAAACCCCCTTGATAGCATGCTTTATTGAACACTAAAAGACTTGGCCTACATCAATGCTCTTGCCCTTAACTAGATAATAAAGAAGCACTGCTCGTTCCCGGATCACCTTAGTGACGTGCGTTGTTGGCATGAGTTTTGCATAGATAAAATGTAATAACCCAAGTTTTACTTTTAAGTCTTAAGTCCCGCCTCTACTATTTTGGAAACCTTTACCTTTTTCTAGGCTTATATTAAGGAGGGATTAACCTTTGTTTAGAATACCAACAATAAGGCCTCCAATTTTGAGAAAGGCCTTGTTGTGAGAGGACTTTTTATAAAAGATCTCCTTAATTAAATTCTTGGCATCGAAAGCCTAGGCAATATACGAAACTTGTATTTTCGGATATTTTTTTTTTGGTATTGTAATTATTGTTTTTATAGTTTTAAATATTATATTTAGTTTGTTAGTTAATATTTGGTATATTTTGTTAGTAATTAGTATTTTTGCATTGTTGTTATTTTTGTAACTTTAATTATTATTTTTAGATTATTAGTTAATAGTTTTGGATTAACATTATTAGCTTTAATTATTGTTTTGTATTTAGTTCTTTAGTTAATATTTTTGGTTTATTTTGTTAGAGATTAGTATTATTGGTTTTAATTATTGTTTTGTATTTAGATTATTATTTTTGTAACTTTAACGTGTTGACATAATAGTAATATTTGTTTGAAAAAAAAATTAAAGATGGAAAAAATATTTTTGTAAATATAGTTATATTTCTTTTGAAAGGAATAAGAAGGTTGTTATGTGATAAAATTGTATCATAATGATGTTTAATTGTTCTAAATTTATATTTAAGAATTGTTCGGCTATTAAATTTTGTGTTCAGTAATACCGAGGTAAGTGACCTTCTAAACTATTTAGTATTTTTAAAAATTCTATAGTGTAAGTGATTTTTTAAAAAAAATTATTTAGAATTATGAAATTATTGTTGACATTTATGAATGATTTAGTAATTATTCGGATGCCTAAATGTAATATTTTAAAAAAAATTATACATTATTTAAGCCTTTTGGTTGAATGAAAATGTTACACAGTATTTTGTTAAAAACTCATATCAAGTATAAAAATAGAATTTTGATTTAGAAAATGAGATTTATGTGATTTTGAACTGTGAAACAAGTATAGTTTTGAATATTAATATTATTGAGAAATTATTTTAGAAATCTTTTGTACATAAAAAATATTTAGAAATTGAGTTTAGAAATCTCAGTCCAACTATGTATAGAACTCGCTAGTGTTTCATGTTAGTTTCGGAGCTATATAGGACCTACTAAGGTGTATAACTTTAGCTACCCTTTAGGGGACGCCCTTTGGGATGCGTGCTTCATCGATCTCTTAGTAGGGTGTGTGATCATTGACATTATCGAACTTAAGGGCCATATTACAGGGCTACTGTAACCTTAGTCGACTGGGCTATGAATTAAAAGATGCATCGAATATATTGAACATATTAAAATCGTTTTCGAATTGTGTTTTGTGATTATTGATTTTGGTTTTGAAATCATATATTGAATATTGTTATCAAACAAGAAAAGATTATTTTGAAAAGATTATTTGCTATTGTTATTGAACACAAGTATTTCAAAAGTGTTTTGTAAATTGTACTTGATACACCTAAATAGTAAAGATTGTCACTTGTTTAGCTTTACCGCAAACCCTTATTTTAATTTTTACAGGATATTTTGTTAAGAGCCGAGCATTGTGATACTTTTGTGGATGGTTAAAGATCTTTTAGTTTATAGCATTGATAAGTATTTTAGAAGTTTGATAGACTTTTATTTGGGGAGCTAGGCCTCCAAAGTTATGTTTTTGGTTTTTAGTTATTGAATTCGAGTGTAATTTTGATAATGAAAGATAGCTGGATTTTAAGATTTGTATCATTGGACTGTTGCTATTCGGGCTGCGTTATTAATGTTGTTGTTTTACGAGCTTTAGTCTTGCAGCGTGTAGCATTTCAGACCTGTAGCGGGTTCAGGGTGTTACATAAAATAGTACTAAGCTTTTCTATATTTGCTCATTAAACTATATGAAAAGTGGAGTGGTTATCCCTGTTTTAGTGTCCACGTAGCAACAGGTCGACGCAAGCTTCGAATCACCTCGTCCAAATTTAGCTTCGTTCACCTGTACCTCATGTACTCATCCTCATTTGAAATATTTATGTAATTCTGTGTGTGCACACCTAGAAGGGGGGAGGAGGTTGAATAGGTGTTTATGCTTTAAAACAATAAATGGTGACAAATTATATTTTTTTAGAATCTCCACGTCCAATACCAATTGGTATTAGACTTTTTTATTGATAAATTTCTCATGTAAATACAATTACTCCCTGTACAAAGAAGCTTTTGATCTGAGTTGGACACCACTGCTCCCTTTACACTTCTACAACTTTTGTACCTCTACAACTTTTGCACCTTTGCAACTTTGAAAGCTTCCTTTGTATAAACCTATCCACTATTGGATTAACCAAGTCAAACTAGGCTTGAATACAAATTTTGATATGAAGGAATAAATGTATGATATGACTATGATTTTGCAGACAGAAGAGATTAAGAACAAGACACAATAAATTGCTGAAAATATATTCTTTGAGAGCTCTTTAGTATAAGTATATAAATTGCTTGAAAGCTTCTTTGTTTGTTTTGCAGAGAAAGGATAATATATATATATATATATATATAAGTTCCAACGGCTATAAAAATAGTTTTCAAGTGTGATCATATCACAACAGATCAACAGTACCATAAATTAAGCCCAACGGATATGACAACCAACTTTCTAAATAAGTTTTTCAATCACTTTTATTTTCAAAAATAATTAATTTGAAAATATAATTCATGCAAACTAATTTAATATGATTAGGCATGATATAAACCCAATCAAATCAGTTTATTTATATTGTTTCCTTAAAAGATTTTTAGCAATAATATATGCCTTGTAATTAAATTCTTTTAAGTTGAAAAACCTTAGAGTATGACCTATGACACCTCAAAGACGTAATCCATTAAACACGTCCACATTAAGTAACACGCAACAACAACCCACATATGTAACATCATATATAATGAGTCTAATCCTTGAAGCCTAAACCTGTTAAGATCTAATATCTCCATACAAAGAATATTATATCCATGCAAAGTATTACCATAATTAAAACATTAAACATTCTCTCCATATATGATTAATTCAATCTTTAAGCCCAAATTTACTCACCCTAAACAAAACATATTATCATCATTAAAATATTAAACACATAAATCAACATTCTCCCCCTTTTGATGATGATAATATATAATTATGTTCAACCCAATTCATCAACCCTATTCATCTTCCAATTCTGTTAAGCAACCAAGCAAATCCAACTTCATACAAAATATGTTGTCATCATTAAAATCATGAATCATATAAACTAATATTCTCCCCATTTTTTATTATGACAATATATAGCTACCCCTAAATATATGTATATTCATATAATTAAAACTAGAACCAAACAGAAAGAAGCAGTCAATAGCATGAATTATTATAATTATCTCTCCCACTTTGTCATTATAAAAAAGAATCATCTATCAAAAACAAATAGCTATCCAAATAAATATCCATCCATTAATAGATAAAATACAAATTTCTCCCCCTTTGTCATTATAAAAAAATAGATATATTAAGGGTCACGGTGAAAAACTCTTTTTCTTTAAGATCTCGCAATAAACAATTATGACTAAATAAGCATCCACGTTAAGTATAAATAGTCATTCCTAATAAAACCTTTATAGACAATTAGGTGATCCAAAGTAGGAATACATGAGGTAATAATCATATTAAACATATAATACCCATAACACTTTTTATAAACAAATATTATCAGGTCTAGATAAAGTAGACATTCTATCATACCTTAGTTGCCTCAACATCTTTATCTATAGAATCAGTGATTTGATGATAATGCTCATTATAGTTACCTTCGGTTTGGTATTTGTAACTCCAAATCTCTTCAAAAGCTTTTCTTGTAGTCATCTCAATGTTGAGGTCTGTAATGCTCAAATTAGGAGGATGATTTTTCACTGTTCTAAATGTTCTTGGAAGTCTAACATTGATCATTTGCTCTTCTTGTTCATGTTCAGATATATCACTTTATGCTTCTGAAACAGACGGGTCAGGCTGTCTGTGTGACGCCCCCAAATCCGGGTCCCTTGAACCACGGGTCTGGTGCTCACGTAATCTATTCTACCCTGTCATCTCATTCAACCATTTTGAACAAAATAGTAATTATAAACTTAATTTACATTCATACATAACTATTCTCAGGTTCTACGTACCTTTATACATACAATCTGTTGTATCTGACATATTACAAAATATAATAATAAATACAACATTAGCTAGCCTCTATAACTGGCCGATCTTTCCTTTTCCTTTATCTACTCCCGACCCTTCGGCCTTCTCTGGCTTAACTGAAATGTCATGAATGAAAGCAAAAGTGAGCCTAAATAGCTCAGCAAGTATAACAATAAAGGATATCATGAATAATCCAAATGAATAGAGAAGGGTCATAGACAAATTTTATCTGAATTATGCATAATAACTGAATGAATATCAATAATTGAATCATCAAGACGAACCGATCAATACTAATTCAATAAGTGAATCAAGAACTGAAATTTAGCTTTTATGAATAATGGTATAATGAAATTCCTCTGTTGTACGGTCACGAGACCAAGAACACGTTTAGAACATTACCAATCGTATAGAATGATATTGCCCAAGTTAGTCAAAAGACTGCTATTTCAAATAGATGCGTACTCTGGGTGATCAGCCCATTGTACCTTTATATTGTGCACAACATAAACATCTAGCGACGCAACCACGTCATAAAATTATAATTATATCCCCTTTTTAGGGTTGTTCTATTACAGCATAACATAGAAGCCGCACCACAACCAATGTGGATTGGAGCGTATAACAATGAACATTCGATCTCAACATAAATCATTTCATATGTGTCTAGCCAGATTCAAGATTGGAATCGACCTTTTCAATTTAATTCAATAATGAATAAAATTTTGCATAGCAACATAAATGAATAACATGAATATCTGTTCAAAGAACTGCAATAGAAGTTCAGTAAGGAAACTTGCCTTCGTCCTCGTCTATCGCAATCGGTATATTATTATCCCGTCTATAACCTATATGACCACAATATTGGTTCATGCATTAGTTACATACACATGCATGCCATAACTTGCTAAACAAGCTACCCATTAACTATACATAACCCTAATCACATAACACATTGCTCATATATATCTTAACGTCTACCATATTGATTATTTTTATCAAATTATGGTTTACATATGTGTTTCTATCATTTAATATTAAAACATTTCATTTTAGAATTAAAATAAATTATTTTTCAAAAATTGGTCAACTGCGCCTCGGCGGAAACACTGCGCTGGCCGCGAGATTGCCTCGGCTGACGGCGCCCCGGCGAGCTCTGGTCTCGCCCCCAGTGGAAACCTTGCAGCCAACCTGCGCCCCGGCGCAGTCTCCAGCACAAAAACTCGCGCCCCGGCGCCATGCTGCAGAATCAGAAAAATTTTTCTTTCCAAAAATGATGCTATCTTTGGCCCTAATGTGAATTTTCCAATTCCAACATTTCACATAGCATATATAACATATAATTGACTTGCGTAGGCCTTCGAAACATTTAAAAATCATCGTTTGATCCTATAATTCCAAATAATTCATTTAGGTCGTCGGTTTACATTTTAAAACGTTCGGATTAGTCATTTATCGCCTTATGCGCCATTTAGCTCCCAAATCGATTCTAACACGTGTATTTACTTATAACTTACATGTTTGGACTCATTTAACACAAAATCAACCAAAATGGCCAAGTATCATAACTTAATTGCATTTCTACCAATTTTCATAATTTTCTCATAAACCAACTTTGATTCTTTACACACCATGCACATATATGTTAACACATATCCATTTAGCCACTTAGTATGCACGTATATCTTCCACATGCACCTTCCAAAACACTTTACAAATTATAATTCCATTTAGGCAAAAAGTATAGCCTAGTATTCAATTCTCTTTCCTAAAACATAGCTTTCACCCCATATAGGCTTCTTTGGTACTCTCTAACACATGATCATGCATATGTTACACATCTTCATCTTTTCAAACTAGGTTTCTATCATGTTTAACAACATACAGCACACAATCATGCTTTGAATCATAACTTTTAGCTTGACTACACATGTGAATAGTGCATCACCTTTGGTTTCAACACATATAGGCTTAGGGTTGCATGATCACTAATCAAATAACACTTAAGCTTACAAAACTTCACATAATCACCATGTATAGCTAAAAATACATGCACGATTTCATCTTTTCTTGCATGTAATCACATAAATCACAAGTTTCATGACTTGAACACAAATTTTACCTTCTCCTTGATATCCTTCTCCTTGCTAGGAACCTTGTAAGTGATGGATGATCCACTTTTAGTGTCTATTCCACCCTCCTTGAGCAATTCTCCTTTGAATCCTTGAGCTTCTTTGTAACCCTAAGCTTGTTCTTCTCTTTTATTCCTCTCTTTGCTTCTCTCGAAAATTCTTGCTGATAAGTCTTAAAATGAGTGAACTCATGTGCTTGCAAGTATTATACATACATATATTACATAATCCTCCAACAACTAACCATGCATGGTTAGCTTAACTCATGCATGGTTAGGGGCTTTCAAGTCATTTCACCTTAATAGTTGAGGGCATAATAGTCATTTCCCAACATAAGGATATCATGGTCTTTCTTCCAATTACCAAGGGCATCTAAGTCAATAACTCACTTAAGGATACATATGGCATTAATTATTTTATCAATGACATTCTAGTCAAAAGCCTAAAATCCTAGAGAATTCATTTTCTTTCAATTCAATTCTTGCCCAATTCATTCCAATTCAATTCCATT
This sequence comes from Hedera helix, assembly GCA_947179155.2. Taxonomy (NCBI): domain Eukaryota; kingdom Viridiplantae; phylum Streptophyta; class Magnoliopsida; order Apiales; family Araliaceae; genus Hedera; species Hedera helix. Next base: position 19,458,118 of record OX359284.1, read on the forward strand.
TTAATCCCAACTTGTTTCTTTAGTCTTGAAATTAATTCCATCATACAATATAACACACATGGCTTGTCCCAAAATGATTGTCACACTTCAAAATACTTAATTTCCATTAATAACTTATAATTTACAATATCGCAAAAATGCAAATCCTTACAGTCTGGATACAGCTGTCTGCTTTTCATGTTCATCTTATTTTTTTTATTGAAGCGGACGGGTTAGGCTGTTTGCATATAGGTTGGTTGATTTCTGATTTCCAGATTCTATTTTTTTTTGCAAAAACTTCATTCTCTTCTTTTAACAGATCATGGTTAAATATAATATGAGTAGTTTTATCAACATTTTGTTTATCAAGATTATCATGTGTATTAAATATGGAGCATTTAGTACAATAAAAACTTTAGAGTAATTAATGCTAGGTACCTTCGTGTGACAAAATTCATAGAGTTTTCATAATAATATATCTAATTAAAACTATGTTTTAAAAAAAACAATGTACTTACAGATTTTTCTAAATCATTTTTGGGCAATTTACTCTCTTACATTAAAGTACTATCCGATTCCTTGAGATATCTGCAAAACAAATAAATAGTTTGTACCTTTTTGGTACCTAAATATTTTTGGGTCATTTCAGGTTAATAGCATATAAATCATATTTCTTTACCCAAATTTATTTTATTTTAATTTTATTACAATTAGAATCAAAGTGCCCTTTAAAACAACATTTTTTGTAAGTAAAAAATGAAATACGATAAAGTGGTTTATGCTTTGGTCTACTATTTATTATTCTCATATTATTATTTTTAATTTTACTATTCACCATTTTTATAGGATTGTACCCAATTTTTTGTTTATCAAGACTTGACCTTTGTGCACCTAATATTAGGGATGTAAATAGTAACCGAAAAATTTGTATTCGTCCGCATCCGTATTCGAAAAAAAATGAATATTATTTGCATTAAAAAAATGGATATATCGTATTCGGTTTAAAGGTATCCGCAAATAAACGGATACGAATACAGATATATCCGTATTTGTATTCGTTTAACATCCGCCCGTAAATATATCCGACGGATAGCAGATATATTTGAAATCCAATATTCGAATTCGTATCCGTATTTGGAATTTGTATCCGAATAACTTATATATATATATAAATTTTTTGAAGTGGTCTTCCTTATATAATAATTAGTTTTCACTATCATACGAAAATTATTTTTAAAATATGTCATTTCACTTCTAAAAAGTAGGAAATAACACTTTTATTATAATATTAATAAATTGATTTAAGTATAGTTAATGAATTTTTACTATTTTAAAGTTAAAATATCTAAAATATATCATTTAATGAGTGTTATAAATATCATTTAGCAAGTGTTACAATATAACTTTTGGATCATTTAACAAGTGTTATAAATATCATTTAAATGTTATAATTATAGATTATAAATATTCATACACACTACAGTATTAGTCCAAACATATAAAATGGACATCAACTTATTAATGATATCAAACTTTAATAAGTAAAACATTCACTTTGAAATTTAAGATTTCAAAAATAAAAAAAATTATTAGAATTGTAATTTAGAGTATTGATTATTGTATTTATCAAAAATAAATAAATTTACATTCATTTATTAATGAACTATACTCTAAAACTTATTACTTTTTCCCTTTATTCTAATTATATATAGTGTTACAATATATCTAAAATGCATCATTTAAAAAGTGTTATAAATATCATTTAAATGTTATAATTATAGATTATAAATATTCATACACACTACAGTATTACTCTAAATTAACACATAAATGGACATCTACTTATTAATGGATATCTAAACATTAATAAGTAACACATAAAATGAACATCTATTTATTAATGGTTATCGAAACATTAATAAGTAGAGCATTTATTTTGAATTTAAGATTTCAAAAATTATAAAAACTTATTTGAATTATAATTTAGAGCATTGATTATTGTATTTATTAAAAATAAATAAATTAACATTTACTCATTAATGAACTATACTTTAAAATTTATTATTTTTCCCCTTATTCTAGTTATATATAGTATTACAATATATCTAAAATGTATCATTTAACAAGTGTTATAAATATCATTTAAATGTTATAATTATAGATTATAAATATTCATACACACTACAATATTACTCTAAATTAACACATAAAATGGACATCTATTTATTAATGAGCATCAAAATATTAATAAGTAGAGCATTCATTTTGAATTTAGAATTTCAAAAATAATGAAAACTTAATTGAATTGTAATTTAGAGTATTGATTATTGGATTTATTAAAAATAAATAAATTAACATCCATGAATTTAGAATTTCCCCTTATTATAGTTATATGCAGTGTTATTATATATCTAAAATGTATCATTTAACAAGTGTTATAAATATAATTTAAATGTTATAATTATAGATTATAAATATTCATACAGATTACAATATTACACCAAATTAACACATAAAATTGGCATCTGCTTCTTAATAGACATCTAAACATTAATAAGTAGAGCATTCGTTTTGAATTTAGGATTTCAAAAATAATAAAAACTTATTTGAATTATAATTTAGAGCATTGATTATTGTATTTATTAAAAATAAATAAATTAACATTCATTCATTAATATGTATGGTTTAAACTTTAAATTGTGATTGGTTATGAGTAATTATTCAAAAAAAATTCTTTATTTTTTGTAAATAATTTGAATGAATTTTATATTAGGTGATTGATAAACGAATCCGAATATCCGAATATTCGAATAATCTGTTTATTCGAATAAAATAAACAGAAATGGATATTATCTATATTTGGATATTATTTTGAATACCAAATACAGATGACATTTTTAAAATCCGCCGAATACCAGATAGGAATACGGATAACGAATTGATTTTCTGGATACGGATACAGATACTGCTATATTCGGATTCGTTTATATCCGTTTACACCCCTAGCTAATATTATATTCAATTTATGTTCTCCTTGTTCAAATTTTACAAGCTCCCTTTTTAATGAGATTATTTCTTTGTTTTTATTCTTTTCCATGCAAATAATTTTTTTCATCATTAAATGCGTCTAAACATGTGTCTCTCATTTTTAGATTTTCTTTTAGACTTTCATTTTCATTTTTAAGACTTATATTTTCTTCATACAAAATTTTATTATAATTTTCTAAGTAATTATTCTTATATTTTAATTTAGACATTTCAATTGAAGTACAATCTTGGACAATTTCATTTCTTTCTTCGATTAAGTCTTCTACCTCCTTGATTAGGTCTTTTTTTCCAATTTTTTAAATAAGCAATTTTTTCTTTAAGAAGTATATTCTCATTTTTTAAAACAAGGTAATCTGAAATAGTAATATCAGAGTGTTCATCATATACCTCAGATCCTTCTTGATTTTTCAATCTAGTGAAGCATAATTGTGTAGTTTCATTTTGATCAACTTCATGTTTGGACTCTTCATCACTCAATGTCATCAATGCTTTCCCTTTTGAATTATTTCCATTGTTCTTCTTTTTGAGTTGGAAACAATCTCTCATGAAATGACCAGGCCTTTCACATTTGAAACATATTTCTTCTTCTTGTTTTTGTTTGAAATCCTTCTTGTTATTGAAACCTTTTTTCTTGAGACTTTGATCGATTCTTTCTTCTAACTAAGTCTCTCAATTTTCTGGTCATCCATGCTACCTCTTCATCATAGTCTCCAGGATCTCCAACATAGTTGTTCTCGGCTTGAAGTGCTAAAGTCTGTTTCTTTAGTGTCTCATCTTCTTCATCATATCTTTTGAGTTGATTTTCAAATTCTTCAAGTTCACCAAAGAGTGTGAGAGTCTCCATAATGCTAATTTTTGGTGAGTCTTGGAGGGTTCTCACTTTTGGAGTAAATCTTTTTGGCATGACTTTTAATAGCTTTCGATTAATTTCTCTTTGATCAATTTTCCTCCCAAGCATATTGAGTGAATTCATTAGAGTAAGAAACCTTGCTTGAGCTTCTTTAATTGTCTCGTTCTTTTCTAATTTGAACAACTCATACTCTTGCAGTAACACACTCAATTTAACCTCCTTGAGTTTGGAAGTATCTTCATAACACAAGATGATTGTATCCCAAATTTCTTTCGCTGTATTAGAACTAGAAACCTTATTAATTTCTGATTAGACCATCCCGCTCAACAAAGTATTCATGGCTTTTGAGTTGTAAGACACCATATATGATTCATTAGCTACCATCTCCATGAGGGTCTTCGGTCTACCATCATCGTGTCTTAGAATAATGGGTCCATTGTCAACCACCCACCATTCCCATGGGTCTCTATTAAGATAAATCTTCATTTTGAATTTCAAAAAATTGAAGTTTTCACTATCGAGTAATAGTGGCGGTTTGCTAATGGATCTTGGAAGTTAAGGTGTGCCATAGAATCTTACCATACAATTTGCAAAGACAACGTTAGTAGAGCCAAGCTTTAATACCAAATGTAATTCTGTGTATGCACACCTAGGGGGGGGGGGGGGTTGAATATGTGTTTATGCTTTAAAATAATAAATGATGACAAATTAAAAAAAATTAGAATTTGGATAAATCAAGACAAGTATGCCTGTTTGCTTTAAGTGTCTACTTTAGGTGAAATTATAAACTGTAATGCAGAACTATCTTTAAATCGTGTATTAGCAAAAATATGATGCAAAATGAATCAAACCAAAGCAAACCAAAGACACCAAGATTTTTTACGTGGTTCGACCTTTAATCCTATAGTCTAATGGCTTAATCCACGTTCAATACTAATTGATATTGGAGACTCTTCTATTAATAAATTTCTCAAGTAAATACATTACCCCATGTACAAAGAAGCTTCCGATCTGAGTTGGACACCACTGTCCCCTTTGCACCTCTTTAATTTTTGCACCTTTGCAACTTTGAAAGATTCCTTTGTATAAACCTATCCACTATTGGATCAACCACGTCAACTAGACTTGAATACAAATTTTGATATGAAGGAATAAAGTTACAATATGACTATGATTTTTCAAACAAAAGAGATTAAGAATAATGCACAATAAATTGTTAAAAAATATATTCTTTAAGAACTCTTTAGTATAAGTATATAAATTGCTTAAAAGCTTTTCTATTTGTTTTGCCAAGAAAGGATAATATATATAATATAAGTTTCAACGACTATAAAAACATTTTCCAAGTGATTATGTCACAACAGATCATCAGTACCTTAAATTAAGTCCAACGGATATGACAACCAACTTTTCAAATAAGTTTTTCAATCACTTTGATTTTCAAAAATAATTAATTTGAAAAACATAATTCATGCAAACTGATTTAACATGATTAGGCATGATATAAACCTAATCAAATCAGTTTGTTTATATTATTTCCTTAAAAGATTTCCAGCAATGATATATGCCTTGTAATTAAATTCTTTTAAGCTGGAAAACCTTACAGTATAACCTATGACACCTCAAAGACATAATCCATTAAACACGTCCACATTGAGCAATACCCAACAATAACCCACATATGTAACATCATATATAATTATTCTAATCTTTGAAGCCAAAACCTGTTAAGATCAAATATCTCCATACAAAGAATATTATATCCATGCAAAGTATGTTATTTCTATGGAAAGTATTACCATAATTAAAACATTAAACATTCTCTCCATTTATGATTAATTCAATCTTTAAGCCCAAATTTTCTCACTCTAAACAAAACATATTATCATTATTAAAATATTAAATACATAAATCAATATTCACTCCTTTTTTGATGATGATAATATATAATTATGTTCAACCCAATTCATCTTCCAATCCTGTTAAGCAAACAAAACAAATCTAAGTTCATATAAAATATGTTATCATCATTAAAACAATGAAGCATATAAATCAACAATTTACAAGATTTTAGTTATCTTTAATCGCTGCTGAGCTAAATGAAACTTCTTTACTTCTAACCCGAACTACGTTATGTTTTGCCCATGCATCATTGACATAAAATTCTTTTACCAAAGCTACCACAGTGGGTTCAGGCTGTACAGTTAGAGTAGCCCAATTCCTTTCCATGATCATGTCATATAGTTGGCCATCAGTCATACTTAGATGAATACCACATTCCGAAATAAGATTTTTATTAGCCATTACCTCGTATCGATTCAAGGCTTCCTCACTTACAAAATGATGTTTATCATACATTTGGGCCGCTCTAGAACTCTCTCCCCGTGGTCTTTTCGGTGCCATTATCATATTATCAAACTCACAAGACCAATGCACAAAGCAATTCCCAACACAAACTTGAAAATAAACCAAACTGCTCTTTGAGACAATTTCTCAAACATTTGGTGTGCAATGCTAAGAATAACACTCAATATGACTCCCCCAAACTTAAATTTTGCCACCCAGTCAGGGTTTCTTCCAAGTATTAAGTCAATTTAAAAACCAAGCATAGTTATAAATGAATTAAAGAAGAAGACAATTCAAAACAATCCCAATTTCGGTACCATACTAGTTCATAATCCAACTTTGTAGTCCAATGCTTATAGTTTGCAATAATCCTTCAATTACTCATCTCCCAATCAATAACATATAATCAATAATCTTAAGTAATCGGTAAAACTCAAACTTTAATTACTACATGCTTACACGACTTGTGTTTGAAAACTTCCTCAAAGAAATCCTTGTAGAATTCGATTAGGCATGATGAAAACTTGGATGAATCTGTGTAATGCTCGTAATTGAAGGTTGAATGTTTGTAATTGGCTTGATTCTTTCTTGGATTCGGAGTGGTTTAAGGAGTTTGAGAGACTTTAGGAATTAAATGGGTGTAGGAGTGTTGTGCCCAAATAAAATCTCGATCCAGAGTTTTTAATTTTCCTGATCTAAGTCTAGCGCAGCTGCTGTGGTCCTCAGCGCAAATGCGTTGCCTTTCCAATCTTGAAATCAGTACGTTCTAACGCAGTTGCGCTGAGCCTCGGCACAAATGTGCTGTCAGCCACTATTTTTAACTTCTAACATGCTGCAACCTATTCCCATTTTGTTGTGTGTTTTACTTCATACCTGAAAGTAATAAGCATAATTCAGTATAATGCACTAAATTAAACTAAAAATTATAATAAATATCCTTTATACAATTACGTTAAATTAAAATTAACTAAATCATAAGAATTAAAAACTAAAAATTAAATTTGGGTTGCCCCCCAATAGTGCTTCTTTTATAGTCTTCAGCTTGACTACCCCCAGTTTGTTTATGGATCAGCAAGAGTGATTTTGGTTCTTTGACAATTGACGTTGCCACCCCAATAATGATTCAATCGCTGTCCATTAACCCTAAAAGTTCGCTTTGAAGCAGTCTCGAGTTTAATTGTTCCATTTGGGTACACCTTTGTAATAATGAAAGGGCTAGACGTCCGCTTGAGTCTGGAATTGAAAAGCAACACTGTTTGTCCTAGTTCAAACTTTCGCTCAATGATTTTATAGTTATGCCACCGATTGATCTTTTCTTTGTATAACTTGGAATTTTCATAGGCTTAAAGATGTAATTCATTCATTTCACTCAATTATAAAAGTCTCTTCTCACCCGTTGCATTCATATCAAAATTGAGCTTCTGAATAGACCAATAAGCACTATGCTCTAACTTCATTGGTAGATGACATGCACACCCATATATAAATCTGTAAAGGGACATCCCAATTGGCATTTTGTATGTAGTCCTATATGCCCACAAAGCATCATCAAGCTTCCTAGACCAATCCTTATGACTTGGATTAACAATCTTCTCCAAGATCCTTTTTACTTCTCTATTTGAAACCTCAACTTGGCCACTAATTTGGGGATGATACGCTGTGACGACTTTGTGTGTAACTCCATATTTAGCGAGAATGGATGTGAAGTATTTATTGCAAAAATGAGTACATTCATCATTAATTATAGCCCTTGGCATGCCAAACCTTATTAAAATGGTATTGCGAAGAAAATTTAATACCACATTAGATCACTTGTAGGCAAAATAGTTGCTTCAACCCATTTGGAGACATAATCTATAGTAGCTAGGATGTATTGTTTAAAGGCATCTCCTATCGCTTTGAAATATTTTCTACTCTTTGACACCTATCACACTTCATTGTGAATGAATAGGCATCCTTGAAGAGAGTTAGCCAATAGAAACTTGATTGGAGGACTTTTGCCACTGTTCTCTCTTCCCCATAATAACCTCCATAACCTGATGAGTGACATTACTGTAAGACACATTCAACTTCTTCCTTGAGAATACACCTCCTTATCATTTGATCCGTACATTGTTTGAATAGGAAGGGTTCATCCTAAATACTGTTTCACAACATGCAAGAACTTCTTCTTTTATTGATAGCTCAATTTAGGAGTAAGTATATGGCTTACAATATAGTTCACATAATCCGCGTACCACAGTACTTCATTTGAAATGTAAAACAACTGCTTGTCTAGGAAGGATTCGTTGATCTTTTCACTATCTCCCTTTTGTTATTGAGAATTTTCAAGTCTGGAAAGATGGTCCACTACTTGGCTTTTCGTCCCTTTCCTATCTTGAATATCTAGATCAAACTCTTGAAGGAAAAGGTGAAAGTAGTATGTCCTCAAGTCAATCACATTTGATGTGATAACATATACTTTATAATCTTATTCAATTTATTAATAAAAGATTTAATTTAAAAATATTTCTTTATTCATGATTAATTAGTTGAATTGACAAAATGGATAAATCTATAGTTTTTGAGCAATGCTTTTAGAATCATAATAATGATTACGCTAATGAGATCTAAATTCAAGACAACTTAAAACAAAAATATTTTTAATCATAGGATCACTAATATGGGCTTAGTGGATCCAGATAGATTAATACATACTATGTTTACTCTTTGGAAGGGGATGATTGATCTCATAGTCATTTGTGTGACACTAAAGCAAGTATGCAGGTGCTTATTGAAGAATATGTTCATTGAACATGACTCACTTAAGTAACACATAATGGAGTTTTACTTGCCTGTTAATAGGAGCTTCTCTAATGATAGTAGTTCAAGTGATCTTTAGACTTGAAATCATCATAGTATCTTGTCTTTTCTGAATTATACTTTGACATATTCCTTAAGGCTTGTTGGTATATCAGAGGATATGTTCGGGTATAACAATATACGTAGAGATAGGTGAATAATCAACAAATGATCTACCACTTCTAGTAAAGGAAGAGAATGTCCTATATGATTTGATAAATGACAACTCAGTAATCTTTGGCCAAGGTGAAATGGAAATTAGAAAGAAATTTCTAATTTGTATTAATTTGAGTTGCGCATTTGAGAATTGAAATACATATGATCAAATAAAATAAGACTTGATAGAAATTTCATGCCTTATATTTGATCGAAACATTGTATATATTGGTTCCCAGAGGCACAATAGAGATCTAGAAGGGGAGAGGGTTGAATAGATCTTTAAAAACTTTCATTCATTTAATAGATCAATTTCAAGATAATTCATTTGATCAATTAATTTAGCACGGTGAAATATTAGTGTAGAATCCCCCTTAAACACTTACTAAAAACTTGATTCTATTTATGAGAATTTATCACTGACAAATATAGCAGTTAGTAACAGTTAATGACAGAATGATAATGCTGAAAGTAAATAACACAAGATGTTTTAAGTGGTTCAGAGTATCAACACTCCTAGTTCACTCTTCTACTATAACAAGTAAGATATCCACCAAAGATAAGGTCACTCATACCATATTACAACTGAATCACGTAGATTCCTTTAAGTCACTTAATCTTAGAATATTTAGATACTTAGTATAGCACACTTATACCTCTTCAAGTCACTTAGACTTAGATATTTAGACACTTAGTTTAGGACACTTAGACCTCTTCAAATCACTCTAACTTGGTATAATGATCTCACAGATCAAGTGAATCATAACTGATTGTTGATTAAGTTTGAGGTATTGTTAAGCTTTGCAACGATGCTTATATTCTTCTGGTACTTAGCAGCGTTGAACAAGTACTTCTTTTTCTTGTGTTCGTAGAGTAAATTTTTTTATTTTGCTTTTGCAGAGGTTTGGCTTTGTACTTGTGTGCTTTATATTTTTAGATTTGAATTCTCATATGATTTTATAGCTCTTCAGAATTAATTCCGTTGAAGTTTTTAGCTAGAGCATTTAATGTTCTAAAAGTGCATTCAATGCTTTTCTTACTTTGGGGTAGAAAGTAGGCTTTCTTCTAGACCTAGTATATCCCATCAGTCAGTAGTTTGATTAGTAGGTTTTATACCTACTATTTCGATGCCAACTGGCTATAATTTCGTTAGTTCTCATTAGTTTTATTACTGTTCATGCTTTTATGTCTATTTTGCAGGTTTCATACTCCATAGCTTATTTTTGGCCCATTCCGTCTACTTGTGGACAAACTGGCTTGTTTTGGACTAGAACCTGTGCGGGGCGGGGGGGGGGGGGGGGGGGGGAAGTACAATATTTCAGGACAAAATTGGTTCGATGTGGGAGTAATTTGCGCGAAGATCGGATGCTACAGAAAATTAAGCACAAACTGCATGACTGGTGCACAGCGCAGCTACGCCCCATTCCTTCACAAATACTACGTAGCTGCACCATTCCTCTATGTCTGCTCTCTGCCTGCCGTCAGGCGTAGCTACGCCTGTCCTTCGTGCTAAAATCCTGCAATGACTTTTTGAACGGGCCAATTAAAACCTTCTTGCTGCTACAGTGATCGTAAAGAAAGCGACCGAGGCTCTATATAACAGTAGTATCAGATTAAGAGAAATAGATAGAAAAAAGTTAGGTTAGAAGGAAGATGAGAGAGCTTCTTGTTCATTCTTCATTATTTTCTTTGTTCTCTCTTGTTCCTTTTGATCTATCTAGAGTAGTTAAGCTTAGGGCTGGACTTTGGAAGTTTGAAGCATTGTGTCAACCTTGGAACTCTGGATTTGAAGAAGAGAAACCAAGCTTTGCATTTCTTAATCTTCATTTTCTCTTTCTTTTCATTTGTAGCTTCAATGTATGCACATTTGTGGATGATGGTTGTTATTTCTATTATGAACTAACTTCTTTTATGGGATTATAATGAAACCTAGGGTTTAGTTCAATTTGTTACGCTTTCGTGTTGTGGCTAAATGATTATGTATGGATTGTCTAATGTGGTTTGTTTTAATTGCTTAATTGCTTAATTGCTTGATCACCAATTACCTTGATAACTCACACGGAACTGAGATAGGGAGTGTGAGTCTAGATCCGACTATGTTAGCTTGTGTTCGTGAATTCACATGTTGTTGGATTTCATGATTAGTGCTAAGGATAGACATATACTGAAGCACATCACATAGTCTTTTGAAAACTTGTGTTTAAACCCGTTTTTCTCTAGGTCATATAGACATATAGTGACTTAATTAACTTGGGTGTTCTTTCCTGTTCTGTTGCCCTTTGGGTCGAATCTGGGTTGGATATGAGTATGATGCAACGAGAGTTGGTCATACTTTGGTTTCGTGTTTTCGACTAACAATCCGAATTAATCAGTTAGGTTTAACATGAAGTATTGCAGTTGAATGACACCCTAGGTGAAGTTATAATCCCATGCCTCATTTGTCTACCTTTATCGTTGGTTAATTAGTTGTCTTTAATTTTCACAACTTAGACTTAGCTCACAATTCATTGATTTGCTGGACCACTGTTTAAAAGAACCGAAATAGTTGCAAACTGTTGCTTGTTAGTTTAAAAATGATAAATAGTCCTCGTGGGAACGATACTTTACTTATTCTATATTGCTTGTTGACCACGTGCACTTGCGTGTAAGTGTTGATTTGTCATGCATACGGTTTAGCACCAACAAGTTTTTGGGGCCACTACCGGGGACTTTGAGTAGTTTTTATTACTTTCATCATCAGTTTAAATTAGATTGGTTTAGTTAAACAATCTTTTCTTACCTCCATTCTTTTTATATATTTCTTTGGTTTCAAGTACTCTTGACTTGTGCATGCTAACTCAATCAAAGAAACGTAAGTTGTTGGCTCGCAACGACAACATTAATATAAGAGTTCAACAAGTGATTGAGGTTAGCTCTGACAGTCTAGAAGGAATTGAATCGCCAGAAATCATAGCGGAAGAACAAGAGGCACCTAAGCCATTAAGAGATTATGTAACGCCGCGAATAAATGAATTGCAAGCAAGTATCACAAGGCCGACAATCACAACTCTTTCCTTTGAAATTAAACCGAGTACCATTCAAATGGTGAAAAATTCAGTACAGTTTGGGGGAATGGCTAACGATGATCCGAATGACCATTTGCTGAGTTTTTTGGAGATTTGTGATACGTTCAAATTCAATGGAGTAACGGATGATGCAGTGAGACTTAGACTCTTCCTATTTACACTGAGAGATAAGGCGAAGAGTTGGCTTCACTCATTACCTCCGGGGTTGATCACTACGTGGGAAGATTTGGCGCAGAAATTTTTGAAGAAATTCTTTCCTCCTACAAAGACCAATAAAATGAGAAACGACATTTCTATATTTGCGCAACAACATGGAGAGTCACTATATGAAGCATGAGAGAGATTTAAAGAGTTGCTAAGAAGATGCCCGCATCATGCATTACCCCAATGGATGCAGATGAACACCTTTTATAGTGGTTTGAGTGGTAGCACTCAGACTAGCATAGACGCAGCATCTGGAGGGGAATTTATGGCAAAGAATTTTGATGAGGCATACGAGTTGCTTGAAACTATGGCTGCCAACAATTATCAATGGCCTACTTCTAGGCTAAATCAACCAAAAGTGGCCGGGGTTAGAGAAGTAGATGCTATCACAGCCTTAGCAACTCAATTATCAGTAATGTCCAAGAAGATTGATGCTATTGCGGAAACTAAAGTGCAGCAGGTAGCTTATGTTTGTGAGCTATGTGCAGGGGCACATCCTACAGAGCAATGTGCTATCAACTCGGAAGCAGTACAGTTTGTGAGTAGCTACCAGAGACAACCGAATCAGTATCAGAATACTTATAACCTTGGAGCTAGGAATCACCCAAATTCATCGTGGAGCAATAATCAGAACCATTAACAAGCTCCAAGACCACACTATCCTCCGGGATTTCAGAATCACCAACCTGTAGCACAACCATCCCAACCAGAGAGAAAGCCAGATTTAGAATAGTTAATGCTTAAATACATGGCTAGCAATGACGTGTTGATAAAGAGTCAGTCTGCAGCCATCAAAAATTTAGAGAACTAAGTGGGCCAAATGGCCAATATACTGACAAACAGACCTCAATGATCTCTTCCAAGCAATACAGAAGAAAACCCACGAAGGGAGGGAAAGGAGCACTGCAAAGTTGTCATAACTAGAAGCGAAAAACATTTTCTACCAACTGGCGCGAATGAGTCGGAAGTACAAAGGGAAACGGAATAGTTGCGCCCTGCCTCAGACTCGGTTGGTGCAGAAAGTTCTAAGGAAACAGAGGAAGGTGTTGTGGAGACAGAATCAGAAAATAAGGATCAACCAGAAAAGCCTCTGGTTACTCACACACGAGTTTATCCCCCAATACCTTTTCCACAAAGGCTTCAGAAACAGAAAATGGACAAGCAGTTCGCTAAGTTCCTTGAAATATTCAAAAAGCTGCAAATAAACATACCATTTGCAGAAGCTTTAGAATAGATGCCGAGCTATGCTAAGTTCATAAAAGGAATTCTGTCCCGAAAGAAGAGATTGGAAGACTTTGAGACTGTGGCTTTAACTGAGGAATGTAGTGCGGTTTTACAAAGGAAACTACCTCCTAAACTGAAGGATCCGGGTAGTTTCACCATTCCATGCACGATAGGGAGTTTGTCTTTTAATAGATGTTTGTGTGACTTAGGAGCAAACATTAACCTCATGCCATTGTCGATTTACACACAATTGAGACTTCCTGCACCAAAGCCCACAAACATATCCCTACAGCTCATAGATAGATCTATTACATATCCAAGAGGGATTGTGGAGGACATTCTGGTTAAAATTGACAAGTTCATATTCCCTGCGGACTTCGTTATCCTGGACTATGAAGAGGACAAGGATATTCCCATCGTTTTAGGGAGACCATTTTTAGCCACGGGAAGAACTCTCATCGATGTGCAAAAGGGAGAATTGACAATGAGGGTCCAGGACCAAGAAATAACTTTCAATGTGTTCCGGGCAATGAAGTTCCCTACCGATGAAGAAGAATGCTTCCGAATGGATGTGGTAGAAAGGGTGGTGGAAGATGAGTTTCTTAAAAGGGCGAGTAAGGATTCGATGGGAACTACCTTGGTGAAGGACAGTGACAGTGATGATGATGAGCAGGGGATGGTTGATTGTCTCCAAGAGCTGGAGGCACTACCACATGTGAACACATGCAAGTTACCTATTGAGCCGTTAGAAAATGCAGTTAAACCTCCAGATCGTTTGAAGCCATCCTTGGAGGTACCTCCTACTCTTGAGCTTAAACCGCTCCCATCACATCTCAGGTATGCTTATTTTGGTGATTATACTTTGCCTGTGATTATTGCATCTGCACTAACCCCTTTACAGGAAAGTAAGCTGATAAGAATCTTGAGAGAATTCAAAGAAGCTATCGGATGGACAATCGCCGATATCAAGGGCATTAGTCCGTCCTTTTGTATGCACAAGATTCTAATGGAAGAGGACAACAAGCTGATTGTGGAACATCAGAGAAGGCTTAACCCCATTATAAAAGAGGTTGTTAAGAAGGAGATTCTGAAATTGCTAGATGCTGGGATCATATATCCTATCTTCGACAGTGCATAGGCGAGCCCTGTCCAATGTGTGCCCAAGAAAGGAGGGAAGACAGTCGTGAAGAATGAGCATAATGAGTTGATACTAACAAGGACAGTGACTGGTTGAAGGGTGTTTATGGACTACAGAAAGCTAAACAAAGCAATAAGAAAAGATCACTTTCCATTGCCGTTTATTGACCAAATGTTGTACAGACTGGCGGGTCATGAGTACTACCGTCTCTTGGATGGCTACTCGGGGTATAATTAGATAGCTATTGCACCTGAGGACCAGGAAAAGACAACCTTCACGTGCCCCTACGGGACGTTTGCGTTCAGACGAATGTCCTTTGGGCTTTGCAATGCGCCAGCAACATTTCAAAGGTGCATGATGGCCATCTTTTCTGGCATGGTGGAGCATAATGTGGAAGTCTTCATGGACGATTTTTCTGTATTCGGGGACTCCTTTGAGTTGTGTCTGGAAAACTTGATTCTTGTGTTGAAATGCTGTATAGAGACGAATCTGATTCTAAACTGGGAAAAATGCCATTTTATGGTACAGGAAGGAATTATCCTTGGGCACAAAGTCTTAGAAAAAGGAGTGGAGGTTGACAAGGCAAAGCTGGAGACAATTGAGAAATTGCCACCACCTACAACTGTTAAGGGGGTGCGCAGTTTTTTAGGTCATGCGGGCTTTTACAGACAGTTTATCAAGGACTTCTCCAAAATATCCAAGCCTTTATGTAGCCTATTAGAAAAGGAGGTCCAATTCAATTTTGATGAAGACTGTTTAAAGGCCTTTGAGCTATTGAAAATAAAACTAACATCAGCACCTATAATTGTAGCGCCGGATTAGTCTGTACCATTCAAATTGATGTGCGATGCTAGTGATTATGCAGTGGGGGCAGTGTTGGGTCAGTGCAAGGAAAAGATCTTTCATGCTATTTATTATGCTAGCAAGACCTTAATAGATGCTCAGCTAAACTACACCACCACCGAGAAAGAACTATTAGCGGTTGTATATGCTTTCGACAAATTTAGGTCATATCTCATTGGAACAAAAGTGGTGGTTTATACTGATCACGCGGCTATTAGATTTCTGATTTCCAAGAAAGATGCAAAGCCCAGACTTATCAGATGGATTCTTCTTTTCTAAGAGTTTGATCTGGAAATTTGAGACAAGAAGGGTTCAAAGAACCAAGTGGCGGATCATCTTTCTAGATTAGAAAATCTAGAGCAGGATAGGAAGGACGAGGCGGTGATAAATAAGTATTTTCCCGATGAGAAACTTTTCACTGTGACCTCAGAGATTCCTTGGTACGCTGACTTTGTCAATTTTATAGTCAGTAATGTTCTCCCACCAGAGTTAACTTACAACAAAAGAAGAAGTTTTTCCATGAAGTGAAGAGTTACCTATGGGATGAACCATTCTTGTTCAGACAGTGTGCAGATCAGATAATTTGCAGATGCATCCCATACAGTGAGATGACCAGTATACTGCATGCATGCCATTCTTCCCTATATGGAGGTCATTATGGGACGGAGATAACCGTAGCTAAAATACTTCAAGCGGGGTTTTATTGGCCGACTATATTCAAAGATGCCCACCAGTTTGTAAAAAATTGTGATCGATGTCAACGAGTGGGTAACATTTCTAGACGAAATGAATTGCCATTAAATTCAATTATGGAAGTGGAGATTTTTGATGTATGGGGAATTGACTTCATGGGGCCATTTCCATAATCGGCCGACAATCTGTTTATTCTCTTGGCAGTTGATTACGTCTCGAAATGGGTAGAAGCCAGTGCTCTACCATCCAACGATGCCAGAGTCATCCTGAAATTCCTTCAAAGGAACATCTTCACTAGATTTGGCACTCCTCGGGCAATCATCAGTGATGGAGGGAGCCATTTCTGTAATAGGCTCTTTACAGCATTATTAGCCAAATATGGAGTAAAGCACAGAGTAGCTACAACCTACCACCCCCAGTCAAGTGGCCAAGCAGAAGTTTCTAATCGGGATGTGAAGAGAATTCTAGAAAAGATGGTAAATCCGTTAAGGAAGGATTGATCAATGAAACTTGACGATGCATTATGGGCATACAGGACAGCCTATAAGACTCCCATTGTCATGTCGCCTTTCCAGCTGGTTTATGGCAAGGCATGTCACCTTTCAGGGGAATTAGAGCATAAGGCTTACTGGGCCATCAAGAAGCTGAATTTCGATCTCTCAGCCGCAGGAGAGCAGCGACTGCTCCAACTTAATAAGTTAGATGAATTCCAACAACGAGCTTATGAGAATATGAAATTGTACAAGGAGAAAGTGAAGCGATGGCATGATCGAAAAATTATGGAACGGAAGTTCGAGCTAAGACAAGCATTATTGTTATTCAATTATAGGCTTCGACTCTTCCCGGGAAAACTTAAGTCTCGATGGTCAGGGCCATTCGTAATCAAAACTATTTATCCTCATGGCGCCATCGAAATTGTGGGAAAATAGCATGATCAACCCTTCAAGGTCAATGGGCAACGTCTGAAACATTATTGGGGAGGCAACGTTGATCGTTAACAGACCTCAATTGCCCTCGATGAAGCAGAATGAACCTAAGAACAGTCGAGCTAGGACTATAACTAAGCGCTTGTTGGGAGGCACCCCACTTTTTGTCTAAATCTCCATTTGATTAATCTTTGAATTATGATATTGTTAAGCTTAACATGTGAAATACTCTTGGAGATTTGAATTTTGTTTTTGTGAATTCTTTCAAGAGGAGTCTGTACTGAATTAGCATGCTTGATCAGAGGAAAAAGAAGGCTTTCAGTTTTGGGCTGGTTGGCAGACTGCGTAGCTGTGCCTGTTTTACACTACCCATAGGCGCAACTGCGCCGGGTAGCAGAGGTGATTTTTCAGGGCCAGGGGAAAGTGCAGTTGCGCCATTTTCTTGTGCAATTTCGACGCAGCTGCGTAACATGTCAGTTTTCATTTTTGAAATGTTTTTAAAACCCGACCGATTGGCTTCCCTCTTCACTTTAAATCATTTCAGTTCCCTATTTCCTTCCACCGCAGAGCACGAGAGATATCAAAGAAAGATCAAACCCTCATTTCCCTTACCCATTTCCTATCACACCTTTGCCTAGTAATTTCCAACCAAAGAATCCGCGTTTCACACCATTTTCTCTCTCCTATTCAAGCACATAGTCTGATTCCTGACAGCAGGGTTGTGTGAAGCAAGTTTGGTGCTTCTTCAAGGTTGCTTTCTATAGAGAAATTACATCAAACCCTAGCATTTTCAAAATGCCTAAGCGCACTCGTACCCCATCTTCTTCGTCGGCTAGCAGTGATGCGGGGGGAGATGGTGTTGACAGAGACACGCTTGATATGGCCAGGTTTGTCAACCTTTCTGCACAACATTACTATTGGGACGTGATGATTGCTAAGTCATTCGTGTTAGAAAGGGGCCTCAAGCCTAGTTCTGAGGATGGAAGGATGCTGCAGCAGATTAAGAGCCGTGGGTGGTTATTGTTTGTGGAAACGCCCATAGCTACGCCAATGTCAATTGTGAGGGAGTTCTACGCTAATGCCCGAGAGACTTAGAATGGGATTTCGTATGTGAGAGGCAAGCAAGTAGACTACACCCCTCGAGCCATAAATGAACTATTCAGGATGCCGGCCTTGACTGCTGAGGCAATTTAGTGGACGTAAGAACTACGATTCCAAACTGATTTAGACACCCTGATGGAGGAGATGTGCAGGCCCAGTGTGACATGGAACACTAGGTCGGGCACGGATAAAAAGGTGCATTTTCCTCAGACGGCTTTGAGCAGGTATGCCAAGGCCTGATACAGTTTCATATGTGGAGGCATATTACCTACGAGCCACCATCAGGACGTGACTAAGGAGAGGGCAGTGATTTTATATGGCATTTGCAAAGGTCAAAGTATGGATGTAGGACACGACATCCATCACTCTATGCTTAAGTTCATGAGGGCCAGTACTTCGGGCGGAATCCCTCATGCCTCAATTATTACACATTTATGTCTAGCGGCATAGGTGGAGTGGGGCGAGGAGACTGTTCAATTGCCAATGAGGGACATTGATCATACCGCCATTGAGAAGCTCACGGTTTGGAAATGCATGAGATCGCATCCAAGGGGCCTCAGTTTTATAAGGGAAGAGGTTATTGAGGAGCAGGGTGTGGCAGCTGAT
This sequence comes from Hedera helix, assembly GCA_947179155.2. Lineage (NCBI taxonomy): Eukaryota > Viridiplantae > Streptophyta > Magnoliopsida > Apiales > Araliaceae > Hedera > Hedera helix. The sequence continues at coordinate 19,477,138 of OX359284.1, forward strand.
GAGCCACAAGCCGTATGGCTTCCTCTTGATTTTATCACTAGGCATGATAGAGAGATGCGTCGCTTGCAGAGGTGTATGAACGCTATGCACACGAACTTCAGATCATATACAGCTGACTTTTCAGCGGCATTGACTAGTGCATTCTCTTAGTTAGGCGTGGACGCACAGTTCCCGACCTTCGGGCAGGGAGGCTTGTACCCACCGCCAGATACGCCACTCGAGGCCTAGGGGAGTTTTCTCTCTCACCCTTATCACCAATGAGGACATTGTGACACTTAAGTTTAGGGGTATTGGGTGCATACCATGTTTTGCTATGTCATATTTATTATTCTGTTTTGTTTGTTATTTAAATTAAGTTTATTTTTAGTTGCATTGCATTTAGTTTAATTTGTTCAAAAAAAAAAATTAAATTAATTTGCATCATATTTATTTCTCGTATTGCATTTAGATTAATTGCATCATATTGCATGAATCCTAGCGTCTTGTTCGGTCAAAGTCATATTAGCCTATGATGATACTCGATTTTGCTTGATTATGTAACGGGGTTGAAAACCGAGTCATAGTTATAGTGTCATGTTGATTTGTGAATCCTAACTTGTTTGACTCTGATATAACCGGATAATGCTTTATGTGTAATTGTTTTGTTTGATGTAATCTAAATATGTACATAATTGTCTTCTGGTGGAAAATTTTTGTTAAAACAATAGAAATTTGGTGAATGGGTTGTGTTGGCTATGACAACATAGAAATCAAGTTTGGGGGATAAGAAAACTATTAAAAAAAAAGAAATAAATATAATAAACACTTTGGCTAGTTTAGTTATGTGGCCGTTGATACTCGAGTTAATAGGCTTGTAGGGGTGTCTTTACACTTAGCGCGCTAAAGCCGACTGGTTTAGGAGTCGTTGGTCGAAAGCTCGCTATATGGGTATCTTCGAAGCCTAATAGGACTAGGTATTGCACAGCCGGGTGTAAACGCGAGAAAGAGCAAATAATGCCCTCGTGGTTGTTTATAAAGCTAGTTAATTCTGAATAACCCTGATATTGGTTGATGTGAAGTCGTAGCTGATAGTTTTCTTGTTTATCGTCTTTCTTGAGTTAGAACTGTGATTTTCCCTCTAAGAAGCGCATTATGGCAATATTTGCACTATATCAACCTTAATGGTAGCCAAGCACACAACACACTGTATCAGTAATAATAGGTTGTGGATTTGTCGATTGATATGACCTACTGACTGTTTCTTGGTTGGATGCTATGTTTATTGATCATTGCAACTCCTCTGAGGCTGCTCAATTAAGCTTTGTACTGGCTGACGTGGATTCATAGGCATGTAGTGTAGGCTGCATTTTTAGCTTAACTTGCATTTCAGATTGCTTGTACAATTTCGTTATTGTGTAGCTTGAGGGCAAGCAACGGGTTAAGTTTGGGGGTATTTGATTAGTAGGTTTTATACCTACTATTTCGATGCCAACTGGCTATAATTTCGCTAGTTCTCATTAGTTTTTATTACTGTTCATGCTTTTATGTCTATTTTGTAGGTTTCATGCTCCATAGCTCATTTTTGGCCTGTTCCGTCTACTTGTGGACAAACTGGCTTGTTTTGGACTAGAATATGTGCGCGGGGGGGGGGAGGGGAGAAGTACAATATTTCAGGACAAAATTGGTTCAATGCGGGAGTAATTTGCGCGAAGATCGGATGCTACAGAAAATTGAGCACAGGCTGCATAACTGGGGCACGACGCAACTGCGCCCCATTCCTTCACAAATACTGTGCAGCTGCGCCATTCCTATCTATCCGCTCTCTGCCTGCCATCAGGCGCAGCTGCGCCCCAGATCAGTACAAAAATGGCACCGCTGCGCCGGTCCTTCGTGCCAAAATCCTGCAATGACTTTTTAAACGGGCCAATTAAAACCTTCATACTACTACAGTGATCATAAAGAAAGCGACCGAGGCTATATATAACAGTAGTATCAGATTAAGAGAAACAGATAGAAAAAAAATTAGGTTAGAAGGAAGAGGAGAGAGCTTCTTGTTCATTCTTCATTGTTTTCTTTGTTCTCTCTTGTTCCTTTTGATCTATCTAGAGTAGTTAAGCTTAGGGCTAGACTTTGGAAGTTTGAAGCATTGTGCCAATCTTGGAACTCTGGATTTGAAGAAGAGAAACTAAGCTTTGCATTTCTTAACCTTCGTTTTCTCTTTCTTTTCATTTGTAGCTTCAATGTATGAACATTTGTGGATGATGGTTGTTATTTCTATTATGAACTAACTTCTTTTATGGGATTATAATGAAACCTAGGGTTTAGTTCAATTTGTTACGCTTCCGTGTTGTTGCTAAATGATTATGTATGGATTGTCTAATGTGGTTTGTTTTAATTGCTTAATTGCTTAATTGCTTGATCACCAATTACCTTGATAACTCACACGAAACCGAGATGAGGAGTGTGAGTCTAGATCCGACTATGTTAGCTTGTGTTCGTGAATTCACATGTTGTTGAATTTCATGATTAGTGCTAAGGATAGACATATACCGAAGCACCGCACGTAGTCTTTTGAAAACTTGTGTTTAAACCCGTTTTTCTCTAGGTCATATAGACATATAGTGACTTAATTAACTTGGGTGTTCTTTCCTGTTCTGTTGCCCTTTGGGTCGGATCTGGGTTAGATATGAGTATGATGCAACGAGAGTTGGTCATACTTTGGTTTCGTGTTTTCGACTAACAATCCGAATTAATCAGTTAGGTTTAACAGGAAGTATTGTAGTTGAATGACACTAGGTGAAGTTATAATCCCATGCCTCATTTGTCTACCTTTATTGTTGGTTAATTAGTTGTCTTTAATTTTCACAACTTAGACTTAGCTCACAATTCATTGATTTGCTGGACCACTATTTAAAAGAACAGAAATAGTTGCAAACTTTGGCTTGTTAGTTTAAAAACGATAAATAGTCCTCGTGGGAACGATACTTTACTTATTCTATATTACTTGGTGACCACGTGCACTTGCGTGTAAGTGTTGATTTGTCATGCGTACGGTTTGGCACCAACATAGTTCTCGCTTACCTCTTAAGTGAGGCGACAGACTTTCTACAATACAGTCTTTCTAATTTTCTTTTCTGAATTTGAAGACGGTAAGAAACATTCTTGAAATCTACACTCATATGCTCTGCAATACTCTGTACTTGTCAAACTTATAACTATTCTAAAAATGTCTTTAATTGTGACTTGTTTTTTAAGTTTAATGAAGAGTGTAGAGTCTGATATAGAATACTCGACGTTCATAACTATACGAATGACTTTCTCCAAATTAGTGAGATATTTTAAGATCTACTCTACGAACTGTGCTCTAAGATGCTGAAGTAGACTCTGCGAACTTCTTCTTTCAGTAGCTTTTCCAACTTTGGTGTCGACTCTGATACTAGCTTTACGATTCTAAATATAAATCTACATTCCTGACAGTAGAATATTTCTGACTTTAATTTGTTGCTTTAAGAACTACTAGACTGCTCTACTAATAACTTTCACATTACGATTTAGCAGAGGTACTCTATGATACTTTAAGATTGCTTCAGCTGCTTTAAGACTTGTTCTACGATTGTTAAACGAGCTTTGGCCTAACAATTTTGACTTTTGTCTTACGAGCTCAAGATACTCTATGATCAGTAAAGACTTTACAAATAGGCAGAGTAACTTTACGATAGATCTGATCCCATCAATCTATACATAACATCAACTCAAAGATCAACCTAATAAGTTTGATTAATCTATTCTAAGTCATTGTACAATAAATCTCAGATAAGGACTTTATAGAAGCTACTAAACAAATATACATTAATCACTTTTGTATCATCAAATTATACATATCTATTCTAACAATCTACCCCTATTTGATGATGATAAAATCAATAACATAGTATATGTCAAATCATTAATGCATTTATTTCAATTTAAAGTATGACTTAAAATATAGTAAGTTACTGTATTGCTAGTGTAAAATGACCATTTTAATAATAACAATAATGATTAAAAATAGTTCATACAAAAATATCAAAAACATAAGATAATTTTCTTGCTTCGGCTTCTCCTCATTCTCCTTATTCCATTCTACTGGCTTGCCTTGGCTCCTTCTCTCCTCTCTCCCCTTCTCTCCATTACTTGATCATTTTTCTTTTCCCTACTTATTCTTCTTCTCCCCCTTTTCGTCACCATTGTGTAAACGATGAGTCATTCACTGAATAATGGATCGTATTTGTGCGGATAACTCATTGTATGACAATATCTCATTCAAAGCTTCACGGAGTTCAACATAATCCGTTTCAGGGGGATAATTTGACATCCTCGATACTCTAGGTAAAAGGGCTCATTGCATATCAGCAGAGTTGGATATGATAGAACTCTTGGAAAATTTTGAGCTATCAAGCTGAGATTTGGGAATTTGGAGTAGGTCCAACTGATGAAGTTATGCTCTTTCAAACTTATTGCCTTCCGTAGAGGTAGTATGGGCAAAAGTACAACATTTGTTCACTCTGAGCATCGTAGAGTGTGGTACTTCTGTCCATCTTTAATTCATCTGGATTCGTCAAAACTATCATTTCAAGTATAATATATCGCTGAATTCCTGCTTCCATAGATGTGTGTGAGGGAGAAGATACTTGACATTCACTAGATTTCTCCCCTTTAGCAGCTTTCTCCTTTCTTTTTCGTTCTCTTGTCTTTGTAGACTTGGAACTTGAGACTTTGATTGATTTATCTTCTGTCCATCCTTAATCTTTTGAATCATTAACCATCTCAGTTTAAGACTCTTCAACTGACAGTGACTCAGACTCATCCACTTTTATATCTTCTTCATCATTAGTATCAAGCTCAATGACTTGAGAATTATCTGATGTAGCATACGTTTTCTTCTGTTGACAAATTCTTTCACTCAGTTTTCTTTGAAATAACCTGAAGACTTTTTCCCTTTTACTTTTCTCAGAATTAGAGGATATCTTCAGAGAATCTTGAGAGACCATCTTTTTCTTCAATGATTGTTCATTTGTAGAATCCATAGCTCTACAATTTTGAGATGCAGTAGAATCTTGAGACATTTTCACTTATGCTTCTTTAATCTTTCTTTTTCCCTTGATTTTAGATGTACTTTCACTTTTTGATTTTCTTAACTTCTTGCTACTTCCTGGGTTCTTTTTCCAATCTTCAAATAACCTATTAGTAATTCTCTTATTGACATTTAGAGACCTTCCTTCTTCATCTCCTATTTTGACTTTCAGTCATTTCTTCAGAATAATGCTCATAAATCTTCCATAGAGCATCTTAGGAATTGGCTTGCCTGTAACATTCTTTTGTTCAGCATCTTCAATCCACTGAAAATAACACCAAAGTTGATTTCTGTTTTTTGAACAATAGCAGTCATAAACTTCATTTGCAGTTCACTGACTGTATCATAAGCAATATCCTTGCAGAGAATACATTTACCGATGATGTCAGCAAGGAACTCGTACTTCTGAGAAAACTCATTCTTCTTTTTCCCTTTAAGTTGAGACTTCTTTTGATAGCCCATTGTCTATATTCCCTCTTCTATATTGATCTCATCAAATGATATAATGCCTTGATTAAAAGATCCCAACAAAGAATTGATTTCAGAGGGTCCCAATTGCAGAGTAATTCTTTTAGCTTTGGTGACAATGATGACATCTCTATGAATAACACTCTCATAGAATTCTTTCATCAGGTTGGGATAGATTTGGGTGCTGGACTCCAAACATTCAGTAATCCAACATCTTGAATCAACTTCAGAATGTCTTTGAATATTCTCTCGGAGTCATCAAACTTATCAAAGCATACTTAATTTTCACTGATAACATAAGAGTTTACCATTGATTTTTACTGAAAAGAAATAATTAGAATTCTTGATGTTCTTTGATCGCTCTAAGGTTTAGAAAGCTTTTGAGGAAAATTTATTTTATGATCAAAGAAGAGTAAGAGTTAGATGGAAAATTTGAATTTTATTCTTATTACTTCCCCGTAAATTTGGCTGAGTGGTACACGTGTGGACAGTTGATTGACTTGCACGTCCCTTCAAAGCTACAGTTTAACAACTACTGTACAATAACTGTTAGCCTTCACTTGGTTTTAATGAGCGTGAGTCATATTCATCGAAGGTTATATGAAAAGAAACTTCAATGCTTAATGATTTCTTATTGAACACCCTATAAGCTTTGCTATTCATAAAGTATCCAAGGAATATTCCTTCATCTGACTTAGGATGAAACTTTGTTAAGTATCTTTTGCCATTGTTTATAATGTAACATGTGCAGCCAAAAACATGAAAGTAATTTATGTTTGGTTTTATTCATTTCCACAATTCGTAAGGTGTTTTCTTGAGCATAATGTTAATTAATGATCTGTTCTGAGTGTCGTAAGCAGTGCTGATAGCTCCTACCCATAAGTATTCAGGGAGATGAGTAGCTGCTAGATGTGTTCTCCTACTTCAATCAACATTATGTTCTTTCTTTCAGCTACTTCGTTTTGTTGTGGAGTTCTTGGAGCTGAGAAATTGTGTTGAATTTCAGAAAAATCAAACTCTTTTCCATGATCACTTCTAATTGCCTTAATCTTTTCACCCTTTTCATTCAAAACCAACTTGAATAATCTGATCACCTGATTGCTAGTTTCGTCTTTAGAGCTTAAGAAGTTTACCCATGTGTATTTGGTGTAGTCATCCACGACGACTAGTGAGTATCTTTTTTCTCTAAGACTGGCAGTTGCTATTGGCCCAAATAAATCCACATGCTACAGCTACCTGGGCCTCATATTTGAATTAACTGCTTTACTCTTGAATGAACTTCTCGTTTGCTTTCTAAGTTAACAGGCCTTACATGGTTTTTCTTTGATATAACTTAGTTTTGGCAAACCTATAACAAGATCTTTGGAGACAAGTTTGGACATGCTTTTAAAGTTAAGATGAGATAATCTTTTATGCCACAACCAACTCATATTTTTCGAGGCTTTAGCAATAAAGCATGCTGCTTCTAAAGAACTGAGCTCAGCAAGATTAACTACATAGATATTTTTTTCTCTTGATCCAACCAACTTTAATGAGTTGGTTTTAAGATCTCTAACTTCACACTAATTGTTGAGGAAGATAACTTGATGGCCTTTATCACATAGTTGACTAATGCTCAACAAGTTGTACTTCAGACCATCAACATAGGCAATCTTACTAAAAGATACTACTTCATTTCCAATAGAATCATAACCCATGGTCTTTCAAGAATTGTTATCTCCAAAGATAATAGCTGGACTGTCTTTCTCTTTAAAGTTTGACGTAAGAGCCTTATTTCCTGTCATATGCCTTTAACATCCACTATCCAGCTACCAAACAGATTTAGTGGAGCTAGGTGTAATAGGGTTAAATTATACGGTATTTTTATTCCCTAATACTTAGTTTTTATATTTAATGTGTGCTTAAATGTTTAATTATTTAGCTTATTTTGGTTTTAATAGATTTTATAGGATTTTAGTTAATTTATGTTAATTTAGGTAATTTTATAGTAATTTTATATTTCTTTTTTTATTTATGTGTTTTTATTTATTTTTAGTATTTTAGGAGTTTTATTTATTATTATTATGTGTTTTTAGGATTTTTAGTATTTTTATATTATTTTTATTTATTTTTAATTATTTTATATTTTATTTTGTGGGAAAAATAAGTTTGGGGGCAAATCTGTAAATTATGCAAGAGTTTGGTGGCATAATGGTAATAATTCCGGGAAGCTGAGTTCTGCGCAATGCGCGAGTATTGGAAGCAGCAAAGACGACGCCGTTTTGGAGTGCGTAGAAACGGAGAGCAGCAGCCACGCAATGCGTGGATGCAGCAGCGCATAACAGAAACGACGTCGTTTGGCGTCCCGTGAAGAAAGCCTTCGCGCAATGCGCGGAGGAGCATGCTGATGTCAGCAACGTGGAAGCGCGTTGACCGGTCAACTGGCGCGTTAAGGGGCTGTTTGGCAAGTATAGAATTGTTGAGAAACATGATTATTTCGGATTTTTGCTACTTTTTGATTCCAAATTGGATTTTAATTCCAACTAGGGTTAGGATAATAATTATTTTATTTTTCTTTTATTTTTAATTGTAAATCCTATTAGGATTTGGATAAGTTAGAGGCCTATAAATATAGGGTCAACCTCTCATTATTGATATAAGTTTTTGGGAGTTCTTTCTTCTAGTTTCTTGGAGAGAGCTTTTCAACTAGTGGAGATTATTTTGAAGAATGTCGGGGCTAAGTTTTTATTTTCAGTTCTAAAGGGATGTTGAACCTTATTTTTAATTGATGTTTTAATTGAGTTTTATAATTTATTCTTTCATGCATGAGATTTATTCTTGATAATCTGTTTTAATTGTTTTATGATATTTGCTTGATTAATTTGATAAGGGCCTGTTAAGTTAATCAATAATTTATCATATGCTAGATTAAGATTTGATATTAAGCAAACGATATTTTATCTGATCATAAGTAGCAATTAATAATATTTGATTGTGGACAAACTTTTGAATATTGTTATGATTATCAAGATGTCAAGTTAAATAATCTGCGATGTTATGATTGTTGCTTGGAATAATCTAATTCTCTAATTTTTAATGCAACTGTTATATTAAATCTAGACTGATAGTTCTAGGTTGTATGATAGTTAGGGTCTTTTGTGAGCGATTGCTGCATTAGATTTATAATTTAAGGAGGATTTCGGGTAGCTTGACGATTGTCGGTTATCTAGGGTTATTAATTTTAATTGAAGGAAAAGATAATAATAACTTAATTAATTTGTTGATTAAAAGAAGGGGATACTGAACTAAGGAACTGAAGTTTGTTTTAATTGATTTTTCTCATCTTTATTATTTATTATTTAGTTTTATTTGTTTGAATTTTAATTAGTTAAATAATTAAAACCCCTAGTTTTAGTCTACATCACATAAAAATAAATTAATCATTCTCTGTGGGTTCGACCCTTACTTGCTATTATACTAAATTTATGATTGAAAGTAAGGATTAATTTTGGAGTGTTAATGACAGCTTCCAAATTTTGGCGCCGTTGTCGGGGAGTGATTTTAATTTATTTTTGTGTTTTTGTAAATTTTATTTTAATTTAGTAATTTTTCTTAGATTTTATTTTTATAGTTTTTCACAGTTTAATTGAGTTTTGCAGGTTAAGGATGAAAGACATGCTTGATTATGTTAATGAGGTCAATATTTCTTCTCATGAGCAACAAACTGATAGTCTAACTTCTTTTGTTTATCAAATGGCTATAGGTACTTGTAGGATTTGTGCGACAATAGGACACCCAACTGATATGTGCCCAATGCTTCGAGAGGAGTCCTATGAACAAGTCAATGCAGCTGGTGGTTTCCTTGGTCAGTCAGAAAGTAGATATGATTTCTATTCAAACACGTATAATTCAGGATGGAGGGATCATCGTAATTTCGGGTATGAGAATTCACCAGTGAATTGGCACGCAAATCAAAACTTTTCAAATAATCCACAGTACATGCAACCATATCCCCAACAACAACATGACGAATTATCTAATTCTGACATATCTTTAGAAGATATGTTTAAAGTTTTCATGACTCAAGCACAACAATTCCAACAAGAGACAAAAACTTTCATATATAATTTGGAGAATCAACTTAGTCAGCTTGCTACTATAATTGGTCAATTAGATTCTCAAAGGTCATTCCTTCCATCGTCGATGCAAGAGGAAGTGGACAATATCAGTGCAGAAATAGACAGTATTCATGTAGAAAATGATGTTCTTTATGATGATAACATGCCTAAGGTGGAGAATTTTTTTGGGGAAATAGATAAAGAGAATTTAGAGGATGCAAGTATACACAGTTTGAAGTTAGAGGAAGAAGAAGAAGAAGAAATTGAGCTGAAACAAGATTTGAAGGACGCTGAAGCTGCATTCAATTCTTTGCCAATGATTTTAGATAGTCAAGCAATTATTTTCATTCCATTACATGCTACTCACGAAAATTTTCTATCTTTTATTTTACAGGATCTCATTCCGAATATAAAGACTCTCCCCAATCATCTTAAATATCTATTCGTTGAAGAGGGAGTAAAACGCTCATGTCACGTGCAAGGGAGACTGAATCTACCGATGAAGAATAACGTGATGGATGGGGTACTCAAAATTTATGAAGTTGGAGTGACATAGTACTTTGGCCTGCTGTCGAGCCAATGACAATAAATAAATGTGCTGCTTGGGAGGCAACCCAAGAAATCAGATTTGCATTTCTTTTTCGTTTTCTTTTTATATTTATTTTGTGCCTATTTCTTTGCATTATAGTTTACATTGGGGACAATGTAAATTTTAAGTGTGGGGGAAGGGATTTAGGATATTTGTTTTATTTTTAGTAAATTTTAAAATTTGTTGTATTTTTTAAATTTTTTTTTGTTTTATTTTTAGGGAATTTTAAAATTTTTGAATTTTGTGGGTAAATTCACTGCAAACCCTCACGAGACAAAACTCGTCCACTTGGGGTAACCTTAGGGTTTAAAGGCTTGTTGCACGTGCTAAGTGTAACCGTGTTACTTACAAAAATGGGATAGTTTTTTTAGGATTGAGTTAGTTGAGCAATATTTTGATTTGAATTTTAATTTTTAACCAATGATAAAATTTTGATTTTTATTTAATAACTCTTGAAAAATTGGTAAATTTTGCGTAATCTGAATTTTGACATTTTTGTTGGTCAGTACTTTGTTTGAAATCTTTTATTTTATTATTTGCACATATCCATATGTTTGTACTAATTTTAATTTGGAGAAAATTTATTTGGTTAAAAGCTTATAAGATATGTTTTTAATTCTATATCTTATTTGAACATTACTTGAAGCGAATATAAGGTAAATATAATGTGGAGAAATGATTAAGGTAATTTTTCTGGGATTATTAAATTGACTTTACCCGAAGTAAAAGAAAAAAAGTGAAACAATTGTCATGTGGTGGGTTGAGATGGAGTGTAAAACGCACTTACTCATAAACATATGCAGCGAGATGGAGTGTAAAACGCACTCGCTGGTGAAATGGAGCATAAAATGCACTCACCGTGAAAAAAAAATGAAAAAGAAGAAGAAGAAAAAAGTCTTGCTATCGGTTTGTAATAATACTTGGGAAGGTATGTGATTAAAGTTAAATCCTAGTGTGGTTAAAATATTAAACCTTTTGATCTACTAGTTTGTATTTATCTGTATTAAATGAAAAGTGATGTGAAAATAAATGTATAGAATTTTAATATATTTTGTGATGTATTTGATTAGATGAATTGATCTAAATTTTTATTAGTTTGATATATATGGATTTTCACACACACACGAAGGATTGGGAATAAAGTGGACTTAATAATTAAGTTAAATTTTTGGATGATTTATTATTTTGAAATTTTCTAAGAGTTGTTGATTATAATATTTGAGGTTGATGTGAAGTTCATATTAATTTATTGCTCATGTAAGAAGTCGAGTTAGTTGAGTCGATTTAGTCTGTTGGGCTAGTTAGATTTATTTTATTTTTATTTATTTTTATTTTTATTTTTTTCGAGGACGAGCAAAAGCTAAGTGTGGGGGTATTTGATAGGGTTAAATTATACGGTATTTTTATTTCCTAATACTTAGTTTTTATATTTATTGTGTGCTTCAATGTTTAATTATTTAGTTTATTTTGGTTTTAATAGGTTTTATAGGATTTTAGTTAATTTATGTTAATTTAGTTAATTTTATAGTATTTTTATATTTCTTTTTTATTTATGTGTTTTTATTTATTTTTAATATTTTAGGAGTTTTATTTATTATTATGTGTTTTTAGGATTTTTAGTATTTTTATACTATTTTTATTTATTTTATATTTTATTTTGTAGGAAAAATAAGCTTGGGGGCAAATCTGTAAATTCTGCAAGAGTTTGGTGGCATATTGGTAATTATTTCGGGAAGCTGAGTTTCGCGTAATGCGCGGGTATTGGAAGCAGTAGAGACGATGCCGTTTTGGAATGCGTAGAAACGGAGAGTAGCGGCTGCGTAATGCGCGGATGCAGTAGCGCATAACAGAAACGACGTCGTTTGGCGTCCCGTGAAGAAAGCCTCCGCGCAATGCGCGAAGGAGCATGCTGAGGTCAGCAACACGGAAGTGCGTTGACTGGTCAACTGACACGTTAACGGGCTGTTTGGCAAGTACAGAATTGCTGAGAAACGGGATTATTTCGGATTTTTGCTACTTTTTGATTTCAAATTGGATTTTAATTCCAACTAGGGTTAGGATAATAATTATTTTATTTTTCTTTTATTTTTAATTGTAAATCCTATGAGGGTTTGGACAAGTTAGATGTCTATAAATAGAGGGCCAACCTCTCATTATTGATATAAGTTTTTGGGAGTTTTTTCTTCTAGTTTCTTGGAGAGAGCTTTTCAACTAGTGGAAATTATTTTGAAGAATGTCAGGCTATGTTTTTATTTTCAGTTCTAAAGGGATGTTGAACCTTATTTTTAATTGATGTTTTAATTGAGTTTTATAATTTATTCCTTCATGCATGAGATTTATTCGTGATAATATGTTTTAATTGTTTTATGATATTTGCTTGATTAATTTGATAAGGGCCTGTTAAGTTAATCAATAATTTATCATATGCTAGATTAAGATTTGATATTAAGCAAACGATATTTTATCTGATCATAAGTAGCAATTAATAATATTGATTGTGGACAAACTTTTGAATATTGTTATGATTATCAAGATGACAAGTTAAATAATCTGCGATGTTATGATTGTTGCTTGGAATAATCTAATTCTCTAATTTTTAATGCATCTGTTATATTAAATCTAGACTGATAGTTCTAGGTTGTATGATAGTTAGGGTCTTTTGTGAGCGATGACTACATTAGATTTATAATTTAAGGAGGATTTCGGGTAGCTTGGCGATTGTCGGTTATCTAGAGTTATTAATTTCAATTGAAGGAAAAGATAATAATAACTTGATTAATTTGTTGATTAAAAAAGAAGGGGATACTGAACTAAGGAACTGACGTTTGTTTTAATTGATTTTTCTCATCTTTATTATTTATTATTTAGTTTTATTTGTTTGAATTTTAATTAGTTAAATAATTAAAAACCCCAGTTTTAGTCTACGTCATATAAAAATAAATTAATCATTCTCTGTGGGTTCGACCCTTGCTTGCTATTATACTAAATTTATGATTGAAAGTAAGGATTAATTTTGGAGTGTTAACGACAACTTCCAAGGTGCTAGCAAAATAACTCATTCTTTATTTTGGTACCCAGACTAGCTTGGGTCCTTTTATGTTAGTGCATTTAGGTACGCAAATCTGCTTGATTTTGGGTTTCTTATGAACTGTTGAATAATAATTATTATAACACATTGCAGCGTTATGATCATAATCATGACATACAATGTTCTTATACCCAGATCGGTCTTTGAATCGGAAAAGATACCGGGTGGTTGGGTCACTGGTCCAACCAGTGGTTGAACCGTTATTGAACCGGTGACGTCGTTAATATGTAATAAATAATTAAATATATTAATTATTATATATTATATATAATATTTTTTTATATATGTAAAATTAATCAATTTATCTACAAAAAAAAATAAACTATTTGTACAATATTTACTTTATACAATTCAAATAAATACTAAATCTATATATAAAAAAAAAGATATTAAATCATGATCATAACTCAAAACTCAATCAAGGATACATTTAATCAAATTCAAAGGCTTAAATTTTTATTTTTTTATTTTTCTTTAAAAAGAGGTAGGGAACTAGTAAAACTGGTGACCCAATTACCGTGTCACTGGGTTGACCGGGTCGTCGGGTTTTGACCAAAATTGATCTTTTTATTTGAACCAGACCGGAGTGCTGACTGATTCTGATTTTTACCGGTTGAACCGGCAGTCCGATCCGGGTTTAATAACCTTGATGACATATATAACATTTATCATTATGTATGGATGATTTAATATTGTTAAGTTTTCTTACTTGAAACTCTTGTGTTCGATTCTTATATCTAGTTATTCTTTTTAACTTAAATTTCTTCTGCCACCAACATGTTCTAGGATTTTTTGGTTTCGTAGAGTAACAACTAGTTCTACCATTTATCACTGGTTGATTCGTTGACATGAGTCTTTCTTAACTCTAAGATTTTTTTATTCATGACCGTAGACTCTAGCTTACTCTTCAGTTTCACAAAACTAAGACCAGTATATGACATATTATTTTTTAAATAACAATTTGATCTGTAGATTTTGAACATCTCTGAATAATTGACTCATGGGTCTTTGTGGATTTCACAAATATAATATCTTTATTTAACTTACATGCCTCATTATTGTAACTAACCATATTTAAAATTGAGGAAGAATTTTCAAATCTTAATCCTGACTTGTTAGAGACAAACCTATGACTTTCAATCAATGAATCCATAGATACAGAAAGACGATTCCATATTGATATTTTCTTCTCTAGATCCTCTATCTTGGAGGTTAAAGTTAACTCTCTTTGCGCATTTACTCTATTCATTTTTCTCAAGTGAGGATTCTCAACCTCAAGGTTGGTAAAATAGGCTACTATTTATAAAGCAGTATCCAACTCTATAAGAGCTTTCTCTTTTTCCTCTTGAAGAAGAGAATAGTCCTTTGATAGAACTCTAAATGATTTCAAATATTAATTCAGATCTTTAGTTATATCTAGTAAAACAGTCATGAGATCATCAAATTCTCGATGATCAGTGGATTTTTTGACTTTTCTTTTATGGCCATTAGACTGAGTTTGTCCATACGAAGTTCTTCTTCTTTACTTCAATCTAAATTAGTACTACTTTCTGTTTCACTCCATAACCTTTCAGCTCTGTGATTGAACATTATTTTATTTGTATCATCATAGGTGGAAGTTAAGTCTATTTAAATATATTCAGATATGCATCTATGCCATCCAGATACTCATGCAGATCAACCTCCCTCTTTGTAGATTCTTTTATATTAGGAAAGATTACTTCATTTCTAAAGCTAAATTTAGAACCAGTTTTATTGTGTGCCATCTAATTAACTTAAAATGTAAGCTTTATGTTTGTGAAAACGAAGCTCTGATACCAATTGTTGGCTTCCGGAGGCATAATAAAGATCTAGATGGGGGTTGAATAGATCTTTAAATACTTTTATTCATTTAATAGATTAATTTTAAGATAATTAGTTTGTTCAATTAATTTAGCACAATGGAATATTAGTTTAAAATTCCCTTAATTTTTTTTTTATTGAAAACTTGATTCTATTTGTGAGAATTTATCACTGACAGAGATAACAATTAATGACAGAATGATAATGCTGAAAGTAAATAACATAAGATGTTTTAAGTGGTTTGAAGTATCAACACTCCTAGTCCACTCTTTTACTTCAATAAGTAGGATATCCACTTACAACTGAATTACTTAGATTCCTTTGAGTCAATTAGTCTCGAAATATTCAGACACTTAGTCTAGGACACTTAGTCCTCTTCAAGTCACTTTGACTTGGTATAATGATTGAGTTTGAGGTGTTGCTAAGATTTGCAATGATGCTTCAATTCTTCTGGTATTTAGCATCCTTAAACAAGTACTTCTTCTTCTTATGTTCGTAGAGTAGATTTCTTTGTTTTTCTTTTGCAGAGGTTTGACTTTGTACTTGTGTCATTTATATTTTTGGATTTGAATCCTCATATGATTTTATAGCTCTTCAGAATTAGTTCCGTTGAAGAGTTCCTTTGGAGCATTTAATGTTCTGATAGTGCATTTAATGCTCTTCTGACTTTTGGGTAGAAAGTAGGCTTTCTTCTAGACCTAGTATATCCCATCAGTTAGCAATTCCTACCTCTGAATTGAGGTAAATATTTTTCTACAGTGCAGTCTTTCTGATCTTCTTTTTTAAATTTGAAGATGGTGAGAAATATTCTTGAAATCTACACTCTTATGCTATGCAATACTTTGTACTTGTTAGACATATAATCGTTCTGACAATGTCTTCAATCTTAACTTGTTCTTTGAGTTTAATGAATAACGTAGAGTTTGATATATAATACTCAACGTTCTCAACTCTACGAATGCCTTTCTCCGAGTCAGTGAGATGTTCTAAGATCTGCTCTATGAATTATGCTTTATGATGCTGGAGCAGACTCTACAAACTTCTTCTTTGAACAACTTTTCCATATTCGATGTTGACTCTGATAACACCTTTATGATTCTGAATACAGCTATACGTTCCTGGTAGTAGACTATTTTTGACTTTAATACTTTAGATACTTTTGCCACTTTATGAACTACTAAAGTGCTCTGCTAACAACTTTCACATTAAGATTTAATAGAGGTATTCTATGATACTCATGATTGCTTCAGCAGCTTCAAGACTTGTTTTACGATTGCTAAGATAGCTTTGGCCTGACGATTTTGACTATTGTCTTACGAGCTCAAGATACTTTACGACTAGTAAAGACTTTACGAACATGCAAAGTAACTTTACGATGGATTTATTCCTATCAATCCATACATAACATCAACTCAAAGATCAACATAGCAAGTTTGATCAATCTATTCTAAGTCCTGGTATAATAAATCTCAGATAAAGACTTTACATAAGCTACTGAACAAATATACATTAATCAGTTTTGTATCATCAAATCATAAATGAAATATACGTAGGCACACTTAAAGGGGGGGGGGGGGGGGTTGAATAAGTGTGTGAATAAACGGTGTCAAATTTTTTCAAAACGATAAATCAGTTTGTTAAACAGTCTGCTATATTATGAAACCAGTTTACTGAATTAAGAATTCAGTCTGCTAGATTTGAAAATAGTTAACTGTATTAGAGTTTTAATCAACTGGGTATACAAGTAGCTAACTATATTATGAATGCAGAATGCTGGAATCTAAAGCAGTGTTTTGTGTACAATGTTTTTACTTTGCAGATTATGAAAACAGCTTGTTGAATGTTCAAAGCAGTGAGTCGAAAACACACCTGTTTTGATCAGTTTAATCTTTCACAATGTTTGGGTTGTGTAATGCAATACAGTATATATATATATATATAACTTGAAATAAATGAACACAGAGAATTTTTACGTGGTTCGGTCCCTAAGCTCTATTCTAGTGACCTACTCCACGTCCAATACCAATTGGTATTAGAGACTCCTTTTATTAATTAATTCTGACTTACATAAGCCCTTATACAATTCAAGTTCACAATTTTGAGGATAAATCCTCTCAAGCACTTATGCTTCCTTGTGCCACACTTTGCACACCTTGAGTAATTTTACTCACCAAGCTTCTAAGCGTACCTTGGACTTAATGGTATACGAAACAGATTAAACAAGATGATAATAACGTTAACAGAAACAGCAGATCCTATGATCAATAGCAAAAATAACAATTCAATGCAAGGCTCAATCTAAATGCTATGATCAGCTTAAAATATTAAATATATCACCAGTAAGATGTAGACAACTGACGCCTGCTTCACCAAAAACTCTTTTTCGAAATATTCAGCAATAAGACACTCTTTTTACGTTTAGGAAGCAAGAGTTCAGAAACTGAACATTGAAGACTGAAACCAACAGTGAATTGCTTTTGTGAATATGTTTCTAACTGTTCTCCTCTTTATTTTTTTTGTCTCCGTGTGTCTTGCTTTTATCTTTAGATCATATAGAATATTTATACACAAACCACTATTGCTGAAATTTCTCAATTACTAATTTGTTACATGATCCCAACGAATTTTAACGTTTGAATACCAAGCCCCATCAATTCCATACTCAATTACTTCCTTTTATATTTGGTCTAATCGATGATTAGCAGAATTTAGGTATTACAGGATTTACGATCCACAAGGTTTGCTTCTTACCAAAGATAGTTTAACGACCCAGTATTAAATATGGTAATAACCTTTGATTAGACTTACATATTTGCTTAATTTAATCCCATAAAATATTCAATCAATTTTGGAATTAATTGAGTAATACCCAGTCAATCTATTTTAATTTAAACCAGTCTTCTAACTATGAGAACGTTGGATAGTTTGTTAACAGATTTTAATATACCAGTTACTATATATATGTATATGAATAATGTACCCATATGTATGCAATCCTATAAGAGCCGTGATTGAATTATTAATTTAAGCTAAGATCTTACATTGAACTAGGCCAGCTTAGGAACAGATTCAACCGAAGTTATCTAGTTTTGATATGCAGCCTGCTAAGTGCCAGTTTACATCTTGGGTCAGTTTGCAACATGACATGTTTATCCAGTTCACTTCACAGCTTGCTGTATTGACTCATAGTACAATTTTTCTCATCCAGGATGCTATATTATAACCTGCATGGTTAGTAGTCAAATAAAGTCATAATCAAAACATAATATAGGAGTGTGACCAAGTCAACAATAAATATAGATTCTAATAATATGGTAGAAGGATTGAATTATACGGTAACTATTTACCAAATAGGTTCTTTGTAATTAAATGTTGATTTCATATTATCTAGAAAGTCATAAATTGCTAAGGGGTGTTACTCTTATTGTAGAATAAATATATTTATTTATTTTGAATTAAAAGAGTTTAATTAATAATAAATAATATTAAAAATATTCTAATTTATTTATTCTATAACCGGTGTAATATTGAACCTAAATGGTCACACCGTAAAAAAAAAAAATATTAATTTTAGAAGTAGATGACATAATAGTAATAATAAATTAAGTATATTTAATTTATACTATGATGATAGAATAAATTAAATAAACTAAATAACTTAATATTTATAATTATGTATTTTAAAAATACTAATTATACATTAATAAGAGGAGTCTTTTTCTTCTTCTTCTTTAGCTCCTAAATGATTTAGGAATTAATTAATTAGAAGAATTATTATAATTTATTTGGTCCCTAAAGGGTTTAGGAATTAGATTAAATATAATAATTAATTTAACTCTTAATTAGAATGTGAATTAAATTAAAATCTTATTCCTAAAGTGTTTAAGAGAAATGAGTTTCTCCATATATGTCCTTATAATAGATTAGGGTTATTGAAACAACTAGCACACATAAGTTAGTTATTCTCTACAATCTAAAGAGTTTAAAAGAGAGAAAAAATCAGAGTTAGCCACCCAAGTTTTAGAAGAACCTAAATCTACTTGTTCAATCTATATGCTCTTGGTGGATCACCTTTAGAGTGCTACATACACTTTGTAACTTGTGTTTAATTGATGGATTTAAAGAGGAACATAAAGAATCAAGAAGGTGAATTCGTAGCTGTTAAGAGTTGAATCTACAAAAAGTATAATTTCTTATTCTTTTTGAATTAATATTATCGCATAAAGGTAGAACCTGTGATTGGTTTGTGATTTTTTTAAAAATATAATTTATGTCTACTTCCACTACGTTACATCAATTTGATTGCATGTATGCATAATTTTTGCAAACCAACAGTTGCATCAAGAGTTAACCTTATGCGAATTATTAATTATTTTGATTCCGTATATATATATAGGTATGCGTTTAGAACAATTTATTGAATATAATTTATTATATAAAATCATGTTTTTTGGAACAAACTGTCAAAATAGCGATTTTAGAAGAAAATCGCAACTGTTTTGGTCCGCAGAGGGGGCACTGAGAATGAACTATTTTGAGCACCGAGGCGCTGGTTTTGGCCTAGTCCACAACGTAGGTGCGTTAGGTAACATAATGTTATGATTTTGTTTTTGATGTAGTTTTTGAATTATTTTTTTTTATAAATAAAAGGGTTTATTTTGGATGATTTTATAATTAAAATAATGAGTTAATTTTATACTTGAAATTGGATTTCATGCAAACTATTTTTTCTATTAAATGATATCGATATATATATAGAATGTTTTTAATTAATGTGATGAATGATTTATTGATACATATGATGAAATGTATGATAATAAAAGTTTATTGATACATATAATGATATGTATGATAATAAAGAGATTGATTATAGACTTAGGACCAATGTGATTGAATTTAATTATGTATGAATGAATGAGTTTTTATAAATGGGGTCTACATACCTTGTTTTTCTAATTTTCTGAAATAAATTCTGTCTCCCTCCTATGTACTTCCCCTTAACAATTAATCAGGATTTTTTTTTAATGAAAATAGTTATGTAATAGGATTAGATATGATTATTTAAAGAACTAAAGACCCATTTATAAAGGAGTCTGGGTTTAAGTATAATAGTTACATTTATATATTTATTCTTGTACCATAGGTTTAACCTTTTTGTTAATTTGGTGACTCGAATAAACCAAACTAGTAACAACTCCATAATCATCAAAGTAAAATATAGTATTTTATATGTGCATGCTAAATATGTATATATATTATATACTATCAAATATACTAAAAATGTAAAATAATATGACGCATATTTTATATATATGTGCATGTGTGCTAAACAAGATGATGCCATTAATAATAACAAACCCCTCAAGAAAGAAATATTATCAAGTTGTAACATTCAAAGATTTTAAGAATATATAACGTCGCCTTCTAGCATAATAAAGCAATAAAGTATTAAATATTTTATATGAGTTTGTTGTGCACACACAAGGCTTGTATTAAATATTTAAGATGTTAGCTTTATTAAATTGGGTATTTATAAGGAATTGAACGATACTATTTTGTTGTACACACATAAGGACGGTATTTTTCTCTTCACTTATATTAAAATGTTAGTTTGGACATAACTTAGATAATTTTGATTCAGATGTGCACACAATTGATCAAAATAATCTAAGAGACAAAATAATAAGGAGTTACATGGTGATGTAATGGACAAAGAGTTGTCTTCCTAATTAAATAAATATGTAGTTTGTTGTGCACACACAAGGCTATGTATTTATATCAATGAGATCTTTATCTCACTAGTGGATCTTTAATTAGATTTGTTGAACTGTATATAGAGGGTTATATAGTTTGAAAAAAATAGTGGGAGATACCAATTTAAATAAAGACATAATTTAATTTGGTAATTAATAAAATGAATCCATACAAAAATATTGTTAATTTCACTTGCAAAATTTTATTATATCTAACTCGCTATCACTACGGAGCATACTTGGGTTGCTAATAAGTTAACCGGACCGAACTACATGGATTGATTAAAAATTTTGAGAATTATTTTCACTGTTGAAAAGCTAGCCTATGTCCTTAAGTTCCTCGTACATGCAAACGTTATAGATAATGCCTCTGAGGAAGAGATTACTACTTTCAAGAAGTGACAAGATAATGCACATGTGACTTAGTGTATCATGTTGGCATCCATGAGTAACGAGCTACAACGTCAACATGAGAAAATGAACGCCCCTACGATATTACTTCACCTTTAAGATTTGTATGGTAAGCACTGAAATATAATGTAAGCACACTTAGAAGGGGGGGGGGGGGGAAGTTGAATAAGTGTGGGAGAATCTATGTCCAAATTTCGTTATAATGAAACAGTTTGTAAAATAGTATGCTGAATATATAAAACAGTCTGCTGGATAACCAAAACAGTATGCTGAATGTTAATACAGTTTGCTAAATTAGAAATCCTGTAAGTTTAATAGGTTACTGTTTTGATACAGATTATATCTAGTAACCTATTTGGTGCACAGTTTATATATGTTTACAAGAAAATAAGTTAAATCGAACCACACGATAATCGATCACACAAAAACCGAGATTTTTACGTGGTTCGGCCCCTACCTACTAGTCTAGTGGCCTACTCCACGTCCAATACCAAATGATATTGGAGACTTCTTTTATTGATAAATTCACTTCACAATTTATCCTATTACAATTCAAGTTCACTTTCTTTTTGAGGATTTATCCTCCCAAGCACTATATGCTCACTGTTGCACTCTTGTGCTCCTTTGAGTCCCTTGACTCACCAAGCTCCTAAGCTTCCTTGTGAACTAATTGTAACCTCACTGATTAGATAAAATAACACAAACAGTCCTATGATCAAAGCAAGAGTAATAAAACAATGCAAGACCCAGTATATGCAATGATTAATATTGAAACAGTATTACCGAGATAAGATATGATCTTGATTAAGTATTTCGGTAACTTGCTTTGAGATCTTCACACAACCAGATTGCTTACTTGCTAATAGATGATGAACATAATAGCCTTTTTCAGAATTCTTCGAGTATATTTTCTGTTGTGTCCTTTGCTGAGTGAAGAGCCATATATTTATATACCCAAGACTGGTAAAGATAATTTCCAAAAACAGTATGTTACCGATAGGGGATAAAAGACCCAGCATAATATATGGTGATTGACAGCTTCAATCACAACAGAAACAGGTTTTAACAATTTGAGGTTTTTCTGGAAACCATATTTTCGTATAGAAGAAAACCTTGATTTAACCCTTTGATTAATATGTAATATCAATAACTATGATGCCCATCAATCATGACTGACCAATATTATTGTTAGAAGGATATGTGATACACAGGTATGCACGGGTATTCCCAGAAATTAAGTCACTGATTGATATGTGTTTTTAACACATATGATGCCAATCAATCCAACGTTTAACATGAAAGGTTTGTACCTTACCAGTTTTGATATTTTCATAAAACCCACCAAATCAACCTGCCCTTTTAAATACAGATAGTTTTTTTTCCTTACCAAATTAGATTGACTCAATATATATATAAGGAAAGGTTTTATAATCATACTTGATGTAGTGTATTATGGTATCTACAAAATATTTCGGTTTATATATGGTAAAGATCTGTTATCGTGAGATTGGGAAGGAATAATGTTACCATGTATGGAAGGCAATCTAGAAGGCCTTGATTGAATTTAAATACTCAAACTAAGATCTTACATTGAACTATGAATACGCCTGAGATCTCTTCAGCTCTAACACTTCTGCAATCCTAATCTAGCTTAGGTATGTGGCATGCTGAATAGACAAATTATGTTCATGCACCTTCCTGGACTGTTTAGCAGAATGACATTTTCATCCAGTTTAGTAATCAACTTGCTGTATTGATGCAGAATTCTATTTTTCTCCTTCATGATGCGTTTAAGCTTGCTGCATGGTTAGTAAATAAAACACTATATAGTATTATATAATGTCATCATCAAAACATAAGGATGAATGGAGTGTGACCAAGTCAACAAGCATACGAGGTCTGCTAGATATAAGATATCTAAAGCAATCTTCCGATCTAAAATGACCAACGACACCACAGTACAGAACCATGTCCTAAAGATGATCAATTTGATTGAACAGTTAGGATGTTGGACTTTGTAATGGATGGAGAGTTTAGTCAATATTTGATCATGCAGTCATTCTTCGACTCTTTCTCACAATTTGTTGTGAACTTTCACATGAATAAGCTAAACGCCAGCTTGCCTGAGTTCCTTAACCTGTTGAAGATTGTACAAAGTCACTTTCTATTCAAGAAAGACTAAGTCTTACTGGTGTATGATTCTTCTAAGAAAAGGAAGAGGGCCAAGGGTAATTCAGAGTAGTTTGAAAAGAAGAAAAAGTAGGTAAAAGGAAAGGAGACTAAAAAGGACAAGAAGAAAAGTGACCCAGAAAACAATAAAGTTTTTTTCCACTACTACAAGCCAGGGCACTAGAAGAGGAACTTCAAGGAACTACAAGGAATATCTTATAGTACTTAAGCAGAAGAAGCTTGGAGAAGCTTCTACTACTACTGAAACAGGTTTGTTCTTAGTTAAAATAAATATTTTTGTAAGTTAAAGTTCTACTTAGGTATTAGATACCGGATGTGGTTCTCACTTAGGCAATTCTATGCAGGGATTAAGTAGAAGTAGAGGCTAAACAAAGGGAAAGTGGTCCTATGAGTGGAAAATGAAGCAAAGATTACTGCATTAGCTGTAAGAACTTATAGTTTAGGCCTATGGGAAAATCTATCAAGCTTGTAAATTGTTACTACGTTCCTACTTTTTAATTGAAATATTATTTCATTTCCATTGTTGGACAAAGAAGGATTTGATATTATAACTAAGAACAATTGTTATTCAATTTATAACGATAATATTTTATATGGAACTACTAAATTGCTTGATGGATTATACATACTTAACTTGCATGAAAATATTTTACAAATTGAATAAACTAATAAAAGGAAAAGAGATGGCGTGAATCATACCTTTATGTGGTATGCAGACTTGGTTATATTAGTGAAATAAGATTAAACAAGTTGCATAAAGATGGGCTTTTAGAGCCTTTTGATTATGAATCATATCCAACTTATGAATCATGACTCATGGGTAAAATGACTAAATCTCCATTTGGTGCACATGGAAAAAGAGTTGTAGGGTTGTTAGAGTTGTGACACGTAGATGTATATGGTGGACCTATGACAACGCATACACGAGGAGGGTATTCGTACTTCATTACTTTCACTGATAACTATTTTAGATTTGGATATGTGTATTTGATGAAATACAAATTCAAATTGTTTGAAAAATTCAAAGAATTCAGAAGTGAAGTGGAGAAACAAACAAACAAGAGTATTAAAGTTCTTCGATTAGATCGAAGAGGGGAATACTTCAGCAGTGAATTTTTATATCATCTCAAAGACAATGGTATTATCTCACAATAGACGCCTCCTGGTACACCATAGCTAAATGGTATATCTAAACGGAGAAATCGTACCTCGTTGGACATGGTGCGATCTATGATGAGCTTTACCAATCTCCCTGAAAGTAGTATGCACACAAGTCAATCACATTTGATTTGATATAGCATATACTTTGTAATCTTATTCAATTATTAATAAAAGAATTCATTTATTTATAGACGTTTTATTTATCCATATTTAATTGATGAATTAATTATGATAAACTTATAGTTTCTTAGCAATATTTTTAGAACCATGATGAGGATCATGCTAATGAGATCTAAATTCTAAATAACTCAAAATTAAGTTGTTCCTAATCGTGGGATCACTAAAATGGGGATTAGTGAATCCGGATATATTAGTAAATATTATACTTGTTTTTATGAAGAGGATGATTAATCTTATAATTATTTATGTGGAGACACTAAAGTAAGTATGTAAGTGCTTATTAGAGAATAAGCTCACTGAACGTAACTCGCTAATGGAGTTTTACTTGCCTATCAACAGGAGTTCCTTATGTGATAGTTTATAAGTAGTTATAAATTTATAATTAGGAAGTGAATAAGCATGCGATCTTAAATAAATCAAGCAAATAGAACTCTGTTGATTTTATAACTGAACAAGTATAGCTGACAGTGGCTTTACTTTGTCACAGTTTTAATACCAGGATAACTACGTACAAGTCTTATCTATAATTTCTTAGTAGAAAGCTACCTTTTATAACTTGTCCGTCCATTTTATGGTCAACAACTAGAAACTTCATATGACTCTTCACAATTTGTATATCCATTGGTCTGCATGTCTGCATTTGTGTATCTTTAATGGTTGCATTTTGTATATCAGGTTGTCGATGGATGCTCTCAGAATTTGTTACCTAAGTCATTTTAGTTTTGGAATCCCTTAAATGTAAGAAGATGGACCATAAGCATGCTATTATTTAGTATATACTTACAAAAAAATAACTTACTAATTTAATAAGTTATTTTAGGTGATCTAGAAACCAACTTTAGCTGTTTATAGTGTACAACAGGGGGGGGGGGGGGGGAGGAGAGGGTGTTAGAGGGTTTTATGGGTACATATTACAACCAATGTTGCACAGGAGGTTTACATATTTTGAATTGGTTATTGATGCTTGGAGGTTGGTCTTTAACCATTAAACCATGAAATGACATTTTCTTGCACTATTGCATTTTTTTGAGATTTGGAATTTTTTTTCTTGTTAACATGAAAAAAGAGAAAAGAAAGTACAGTAGGCACCATTAGAATCGTGGAATGGGGCAAAACTGGGTAAGTAGGCATAGATTAAATATGATTTTGAAGTGTATAAATTTTTTGAAAGGTGACTAATTTGAGGATCTACTACTATGAACTCTTTTGGCTTAAATCAGAAGCGCTTCAAGTCCTTAGCCTCATTTGTTTATTTTTGATACACTATTAGTAGCTTTATTGTACTTAATTCTATCTTTTCAAAACTTTATGGTGCTGGGTTAGTTTTTGTGCAGGAATTGATACCTTCTAGCAGAGGTTTCCTTTTCGCCACCCAGTGGCGGAACCAGAACGTTTTTAGAGGGGGGTCAAAATACATCGGTAAATTTTTTTTATTTATTGACGCTTGGAGTGCTTCTTTCGGTTGTACGACTGAGAGGAGACAACTGTATCCTGCAACACTGCATAGTTTGAAAACTTCTCAAAATTTATTCGTTTTTAATTGTTGAAAAAATATTTTCTCAATATAAACTACTAGATTATTATTTATCCACTCGTCTCCCATTTTATTACTCAAATTAGTCTTAGCAATTTTCATCGCAGAGAATACTCTTTCAGCAGTAGTAGTCGCAACTGGTAAAACAAAATTAACTCGATCAATCGATATACCAATATAAAAGTCATATTTCTTCTTGTTTCAGTCAATTATGATGGTTATCGGAGTAGTTTTATTTTCACATTCAAAACAAATGAGCCTATTTTGGTAATAAATAAAAAACAAAAACAAAAAAACTTGAAAAGTATACAACCCTTCATTTTTAGGTCTCTTCTAGACCCAGATTCCTTATAAATGACCAGTTTCTGTCTATCCACTCCAAAGCCTCGCTCTCACTCAAATCCCCAAATTGATGGAGAAGAAGAGAACCCAGAAGAGTATGTTTAAAACCTTAAGTTCCAGACCATTGGTTAAATCCTTCCAAAGCATTGGAGGTACTATTTTATTTTCTTATAGCTCAAGTTCCATATTATACTTATCACCCTTTATTGATTGTCCATCCCCTTAAATCCTTCTCATATTGATCCAACTCCCTCCATGTTTTTTCACTTACTAGGAGTTATAAATTTATAATTACAAAAAATAATGAATTAAATGGTAAGAAAACAATTATTGAAAAAAATAAGGATTCATTTCATATGTACATATATATATATATATATATGTGTGTGTGTGTGTGTGTGTGTTAATCTCTGGGATACCGGGGTTATTTGACCCCCTCGCCCCCCCCCCCCCCCCCCCCCGCGGTTCCGCCATTGCCGCCACCACTTGCGTTTTCCTTTTGATGCATGCATGTGTCTCTGTAGTCTGTTGTAAATTGAATTGAAATTTACCAATATACGAATATACTATTTTTGAAAATACTGACAAAGATGCGACAAGTTTTTTTTTAGCTCAGATTAATCAACTTCTTTACATCATTTAGTTAGACTTTTATACTGAAGTTTTTTGGATTCTTGCATAACCCCCTTGGCTCTTGCATGTTATTTTTGGATTGGTAGAGGATACTTTGTGTTGTTCTTATTCTTATGAGTGATTTTCATGAATTCCCTTGCTTTATGCATTCTCATTATCAGTATTTTTATATGTTGAATTTTGGCAAGAATTATTGTTGCAGTGAGTAGTGGAGAGAGAATGGTGCACTTTTGTATAGAGCATTCTGTTGAAGATTGTTTGATTTGATGATGATGATTGTTGTGCAAAAATGATTGTGGTAAATGTGCTTACATGGTTGATTGTCAATGTGTATATGGCAATGTGCTTACGTGTTAATGTGCTTATGTGCTTACTTGATTATGTGCGTAGATGTTCTAAAAGTGCTTATGTGGTTAATTGACAAAGTGATTATAAGTTAATCAAATTATGTGCCTACATGATCATGTGTGTATGATATATATTACATATTTACACACTTGTATAACACAAATATGATCTTGTTGAAAACTATCTGATGCTTATAAAAGAGAATGAAAGTTATCTGGTTCAAATGTTGTTAAGTCCTTTTAAAAGATATATGTGTTTAAAGGACTTAGATTTTAAAGATCAGAATTGTTAGGTTGATCTTTCTGTAGGAATCACTCTGCATAAAAGATGCAGAGTAGCATAAGAATGAATCATTGTTGTATTTATGTATGACAGAGTCTGTAAAGTCCTTTCAATATATTATGATGTAATAATGTAAGAAAGGACTTAGTTAGAAAAGATCAAAACTGTTAGGTTGATCTTATGTTAGATCTGATCAGTCTATATGATCGTAGAACGGGCTCTACGATTCTGAGCAAAGAAGACTCAACGATTCAGTATAATTCGTAGAGTGAAATATACGACTCCTTACCAGAATAACTCTACGATCATCAAAAAGAGACAGATGTGCAAGAGGTCTACAAAATATACAAGCTAAATTAACTGTTCAAGTACAAATCGTAGAGCAGAACTCCACGATCGTCGAACAGACAGCTAAGCAAGCCAACAGTTAACGCAGAATCAGAGAATAAATGTACTCTACGATACACTCAATCTAGCAAGATCGTAGAGTAAACTTGAAGAATAAGCACATACGAGAACTATACGATTTGCACAGTTAGAAGAAATCATAGAGTGAAACCGGATGTCAAGACAATACAGAAGACTGTTCTACACATGGAACAATCGTTGGGTAGAAATAAAGGATGTGCCAACTAAGACAACAACTCAACGATTCCATTGAAAAGCACTGCAGTCAGCAACTTCACAACTTACACAGAAGGACAAACTAGTAGAACAGAATCATAACAGAAAGTACTGCAGACAAACTCTACGATCTGAACAAAACAGCAAGATCGCAGAGTAAAAGAGAAGATTGCTCCAACTCAACCTTTTACCCGACATACTTCAAGTAACGAGTGGAGTTGAATTCATAGAGTCTGAATGGGCAGACAATCACTCTACGAATTCACTATAAGAAGCAGTAAAGGAACATAACTGCAATATGGTTCTAGAGGAGAGAGTATATTTCTCTTCCAGATTCGAAAGAGATTAAGTGCTTTTGAGATACAGATGCATGTCAGAGTCACAGAAGACTTTGTGCCTAAACGACTATAAGTCAGGACCCACTACTCAGAAAAAAGGTGAATAAAGTCAGACTAATGGGACATTTCTAAATGCATCAGAACATTTGGTTCTAGAAGTCAAGGAAGGAATTTATTGATGGATCAGAAGATCAATTAGCAAAGAATATAATAATCTTTGCTGAACAACTATGTGAGTACAACGGCTATAAATTCAGAGAATGCTAAGCTACAGTTTGATATATCAGAACATGTCAGAAAAGGGAAAAAGCACTGACACAAACAACATAAAGTCAACATCAAATATATCAAGGATCTGCACAAAGCCAAAGAAACCCAACGGATCTTTCAACAGTAAAAGATGCACAAAGATATAAAGGCTTTAATAATTCATAGAAAAAGGTGAAGTTGTTAACAAAAAAAAAAGGGAAATTATGGTGGACAACAACATATCGTAAAGTGAAATAGAAAATAAATATGCTGAAGAACTCCACGATCCATCAGAACACTAATACTGAATTGAGAGAGACATAAAGAGAAAGAACTCTATAACAAGAGAAGTGTTCAAAGCTGCTACGCACGTGGTACAAAGAAGCTTACACGCCAACTTGATACAGACATGGAAGCAACTGAGTATCAAAAGGAAGGAGCATTACAGTCATCTCAGAAGCCCATCTCGAGAAGCTATAAACAGTCTATGATAAGAAGGAACAACTGAGTATCGAAATGAAAGAGCTTCACAGTCATCTCAGGAGTTCGTCTCGAGAAATTATCAAGTACCACAGGAGCTGAAATACAAAAGCCTAGCAGCACAATAGGTGATCACAAGAAGATATTGAGCATATAAAGAAGCCAAGCATCATTGCCAAACTTAATATCATTTCAAGAATGATCACATCCTACTACTGAGTATTTAAAGTCAATGGAACTTAAAGTATAAACACAGTAGCAACTCCAACATCTATCAACAAGCAAGGAGCCAAGTCTGTTGGACTTGAAGATGGCAGTTATGTCCTTGTCTTAGTGACTAAACTAGCCAAACCTGCTGGGTTTGAAGGGTTCTTAGTGAACCAGAGTTTTCAGGCCTGATGTGCTTGAAGGGTTCTGTATGAACCATTCTTAGTGGATTTCCTACTCGTTGCAGTAGAAGAGTGGAGTAGGAGTTATTCAATCTCCGAACCACTTAAAACTCTATGGTGTTATTTACATTCAGTCATTTATATTCTGTCATATTTACATATATAAATATAACTGCTAAAACTGATTAACTTGACAACTGGCTATCTTCAATACAGTCTTAACTCAAAGGAGAAGTTTTACTAATCTTTAAAGGGAGCTTTCAAACTAATATTCCGCTGTGTAAACAAATCTTGATTAAATGAATTAATTGGTAATAAACTTTTGAAGTTAAGTAAAAAGTTTTTAAGAGATCTATTCAACCCCCCCCTTCTAGATCACTTGTGTGCCTCCGGGAACTAATAATTGGTATCAGAGCAGGTTCTCACTAACATAAAAAGCTCACGCTTTGAGTAGATCCTATGGCACTAGTAAAACTCTGTTTGTGAATTTAAGAATTGAAGTGAACCATTATTTATGAACAAGCTTACAAATTAATGTGTCTTTTCATGCAGGTACAAATATGAATGTTGATTGTTGATACTCTGTCTGATGCTGTATACTCATTAACATTAATCCTTTCTATGACAAATTCAGATGATCTCAGCAAAGAAGCTATCGAGTGAACTTTCAGAATTTAAACTGATGCAGCAAGATGAAGAAATCAAAAGGATGTTCTGTTGATAAGAATTATTAATTGATTCACTCGAAGAATACAATAACTTGTATTTCTGCCCTCAAATAAATTGGGAAGTTCAAATCTTGATGTCAAAGGACACCGGATCCTATTCTTCTCAAAGGAAGCATCACTGTGCCAAGCACTATCAAAATTACTTCTCACCGGTTCGAAAGTTTATTGCAGAAGCAAGTCCAACAGAAATCTATGATGTAAAGTGTAAAATGATTTTCTATATACCAAATGTCAACAGCTGGAATCAGTCTCGAATCCAAGTATTCACTCGATGGGCTCAGCATTAAGCTTCATGATAAGCTTAAGGACTTAAATTCAAAGGATATTATCTGAAGATGAGTGGCAAAGGAAGTGCTTCATTTATTTAAGAACAGTATTAAGAGTTCTGTCAAGCTACATCATATAGTTATCAATGATGAAATCCACAAGCAACATTTTTTCCCCTTCCTTCAAGAGAATGATCTTTAGCTTGATTGATTTTAAAGGAATCTAATTCAAAAGTCTTCAATGGTCTTCTGAAACTACTTCTCTGAAATTGGGAGGTAGATCATATTGAAAATTACAGGTGTATACCTCACTGCAATGTCCCTGGTGATGAATATCAAAGTCATTTTCCTAAATCACAGATACCAGGCCCGAGACCTGAAAATCAACTCAGCACAGATGAATGGACATATATATATGTATATCTATGATCACCGGATCTAAGATTCATTCTGTAAATCATTAAAGTTCAAGAAGGGTTGAAGAAACTCATTTATGTACAAAGCAGCTCATTCAATAAAGAATTTCATACAACGCACACCCTATGTACGTGCTCAGTTTTAAAAGATAAATGCTCTCAATGTCAAATTTCTTCAAAACCATCTATGAATGAGAAGGGTGAGAAGATCAAGGCAATAAGGAGTAATCATGAATGACTTACTCTAAGTTTAAGAAATCACCTTTCAATCTATGAGAAAAGGAAAAGTTCATCTCAAGAAAATTTCACGCTCTTAGCCATTGGCAGTAGGCTCTCCATCAATGCAAGAAGAAAACTTGACTCTTGGAATTCTCAAGAAGAGAAAGAAGCTGGTTATAAAGGAAGGCATCTATTATTCGTTGACCATCACCTATTGATTTAGTAAATCAGGCCGAATCTATTGTAACTAATATCATGGTAAGGTAAAAGATCTTTTAAGACAGAAGAAAGGTCTTCTCTCAAAGAAGGATCGTAGAGTCTGTCAGGCAATCGCAGAACAAGGCTTGACAGATTGAAGGGTCTCTTCTGAAGATCGTAGAGTTGTCTCCTCTTCAAAAAGCTAACTCTCAAGATTGTAGAATCACCGCAGTCAGTCACTCTACGACTCTCAAAATCCAGTCTACGAACCAAGCAGAGTCAAAGAGCAACCTCTACATTAGCAGTCAGAGTCATGACAATGATCCTTACAAAGTCCATCTAGAAATCTGTACTTGTGCTGGCAAACTCTGAGTTCATCTAAAACTTCTAGTCTTAACAGAGATCGTAGAGCAGCCCAAATCTTAACTCTACATTTGCACTTCAGGCAAGATCATAAAGTAGCAAAGTCAAGTCGTAGAGTAAGAAAGCAAGCTAAGAAGTATCAAAACTCATCAGAAGATAAAATTGAGGAAAATCATTGTTGAATGATAGCTACAGTCAACTCTGTATCTTCAGAAGGCAACTAAAGGTAAATTTTATTCTTCAATGGACTACCTTTCTCATTCCAGTCACATGGTCCTAAAACAATGTGATTGATGAACCAAATGCACTTATCTCTACTGTCACAATCTCTAAATTCTACGACTGATAACCAAACTAGCCTTATCATCCCAAATCGTAGAGTCACTTCCTGATCGTAGAGCATATTAACTCTATGTTTGCACTTCATACATATTTCATGCCCATAAACTTCCTCATAGCTATTTACCAGCCTACAATTCATGACATCAGTAATCAAGGTCATCTATTAAAAGGATGATGATTGAGTGACTAGCAGCCAACTCTACTAAATGTTCAAGTTTACTCTAACAGGGAAGGTGAACTTCACGACCTCTAAACTCAAGTGGGTTAGAATACTTGATGTGCTTCAGTTATGTTAAATGCAAAAGTTAAGCCCACGTTCTACAAATGAGTATCTGGCACGTGTCCTCTGTAAAAATAAGAGGGAACTAGTATAAGTCAATTTTCAAAACTGACGGTGGTCATTTCCCATTAGTTGTCAATACCCATTATCCCAAAACTCATCAAAACCCTAGAAATTGAAAATTCTTCAGAAATCGAAATCTCTCCCCGTGTTATTCTCAAATCAATTTAATCTCATGGCATCTCTTCAAGTTATTCCTGGAAATCTTGTTTGTTTTGAAAAATTTGGAGATGCAGAGCAGAAATTCAAAGATGTTCTTCATCTGGTCAAGAATGCTGGATTCACCATGTGTTTGGAAATCAGCACCAGGATTTTCTCTACACTTGTGAAAGAGTTTTATTCAAATGCTGATTATCGAGGAAATACCCTCGTCACCAAGGTTAAGGAAATCTCATTACAAATAGGGGTTTCTGAAATCAATCTCAGTCTAGGTATTCCAATCGGAGGAATTACTTCTCTTGACAAGATTAATATTGAGCTTGGACTGGAGCTGATGGGCTATGAGAAGAAGTCTCATCTAAAAGGAATCAAGAAGAAAGATTTCCCTCAGCAGTACGAGTTTCTGGCTGACATTGTTGGGAAGAGCATTCTGTGCAAAGACACTGCATATGATACTATCAATGAAGGTCAATTAAGGCTTATGACTGCTATTGCTCAAAGAAAGAAAATCAACTTTGGAGCAGTTCTCTTAGGATGGATAAAGAGATGGATAGATGATGCCAAGACAAGAGCTGAAGCAGGAAAGCCCACTCCCAAAATTCTCTATGGAAGATTCATAAGCATCATTTTGAAGAAATTACTGGCAAATGCAATTGGGGAAAATGAAGGAGAAATTCTAAACTGCAACAAAAGAATTACTCCAAGATTGTTTGAAGATTGGAAAAAGAACCCTCATGCCAATAAGGGTAAGAAGGCTCAAGGATCGAGAAGCATCAGCAAAAAGATGGAGGAAAATCTAAAGGAAAAGGAAAAAGGGAAATGGAAGAAATAACAGAGGAAAAATTACAGGAGGCTAATGAGCAGTCTAGAAACAAAACTCTTGTGATCTATGATTGTCAGGAATCAAAGAAGGAAAGAAAATTCAATGAAGCAGAGAAGACTGCAGAAGAGAAAGATGTCAGTACAGGGAAAACTAAGAAGGTGAAGATAAATCCCAAAGGGTCTGAAATTGAGAAGAAGAAGAAGAAGAAGAAGAAGACAAAAAAAAATTACTCACACTGTTCCAAGGAGAAGTTGGAGAATTAGAGAACAGTGGAGAAGTTCAATCATTACAGGACCACCTCAGGTTATAGAAATTGATGATGATGAAGAAAATTCAAATTCTGGAGAAAGAACATCTGATAGTTCAAAAGAAGAAGCTTCTATAGACTCTTCAGAGAAGAAATCAGAATGTCATAAAGATAGTCTGTCTAAAAAAGAAGTCATATTGGGTTCTGATCAGGAAGCTGAACTAGTTGTAAAAGACTCAACACCTGAGTTCAATGAAGAGGAAGTTGTTGCTGTACCAGGGGAACAATTCTCGGAAAATTCTGAAGCTGGAAAGACTAAATCAGATGAGAAAGGAGACTGTCAAGAAACTGTGATGAAAGAAGATAGACACCTTCAAGAAGAGACCAACACTTATGAATTAGAAGAATCAAAAGAAAGGTCAAGAAGGTCAAATAGAGGAAGAGGATTAAGTGGCTTTATGAAGAAAATAGGCAGAAGTTCAAGTACAAGTCATAAGGAGAGACAAATAAGGATGAAAGTTGAAAAGAAGCTGAAGAAAGTGAGACTACTGAGCAGCAATATGAAGCATATCGACTAAAGCAGATCAAAAGGAGACGTAGAGAAAGAAGGAAGCATGCAAGTCAGATGGAAAAATGTTTTATTTCATGGGATCATGATCATCTATTCAGTTTCATTCCCATACTACCACTTCTAAGGGCTATAGTCATGAATGATCAAATGTCTATCAGCTGGAGCTACTCAACATTTCCAAATCTTTCGTTTGTCGCCCAACATTTCTTAAAGGCAATGACCATTGCAACAACACTGATAAGCAGTGAGCCTTTCTATCCTCACTACCATAGTTGCCAAGAAATATCTGTCTGGAATCTGACTGGCTCTCAATCATCCAGCCAGTCTGTGGGGAATCAAAATGCAAAAATCAGAAAGTCCTCTTTTCTGACTAACTAAACTCTCAGTCACCCTGCACCACCTCCCTGTTCGTAAAGTCCCAAAACTTTGCAAACATTCTTCAAAATACCAACTTTCCAGTCATAGAGTCCCAACATTCTATGGACCATGAAAATGTACTTATTCTCAGTCTCATAGAGTCTCAAAACTCTGTTTTGGACCTCAAGATATCCTTCTAAACCAGCATTGGTACAGTCAGCTCCATACAATATCTAAATTGCTGATGTCAAAAGGGGGGAGAGAATATAAGGAACTAAGGGGGAGAGTATAAGGATCTAAGGGGGAGCAACACGAAGAAGGAGCAACATGAAGAAGGAGAATCAACCAACTAAGGGGGAGACAACAAACAGCCAGCAAACTGAGTGAGAAAAAAGTAAAACATAGAGAACAACTGTAAGTATGTATAACCTTTTTGTAAAAATGCTCATTTAATGAAATCATTCATTTGCACTAGCCATACAATATTTCACTGTATCGTAAGACATAATTTACCTGTCAAGTAGATGCATTATATGAATGTCATATCAATAAGTCTATTAGTTTTGTCATCATCAAATAGGGGGAGATTGTTGAAGGTTGTTTGATTTGATGATGATGACTGTTGTGCAAAAATGATTGTGGTAAATGTGCTTACATGGTTGATTGTCAATGTGTATATGACAATGTGCTTACGTGTTAATGTGCTTATGTGCTTACTTGATTATGTGCGTAGATGTTCTAAAAATGCTTATGTGGTTAATTGACAAAGTGATTATATGTTAATCAAATTATGTGCCTACATGATCATGTGTGTATGATATATATTACATATTTACACACTTGTATAACACAAATATGATCTTGTTGAAAACTATCTGATGCTTATAAAAGAGAATGAAAGTTATCTGGTTCAAATGTTGTTAAGTCCTTTTAAAAGATATATGTGTTCAAAAGACTTAGATTTTAAATATCAGAATTGTTAGGTTGATCTTTCTGTAGGAATCACTCTGCATAAAAGATGCAGAGTAGCATAAGAATGAATCATTGTTGTATTTATGTATCACAGAGTCTGTAAAGTCCTTTTAATATATTATGATGTAATAATGTAAGAAAGGACTTAGTTAGAAAAGATCAAAACTGTTAGGTTGATCTT
Organism: Hedera helix; assembly: GCA_947179155.2. Taxonomy (NCBI): domain Eukaryota; kingdom Viridiplantae; phylum Streptophyta; class Magnoliopsida; order Apiales; family Araliaceae; genus Hedera; species Hedera helix. The sequence goes on from OX359284.1 coordinate 19,513,410, forward strand.
ATGTTAGATCTGATCAGTCTATATGATCGTAGAATGGACTCTACGATTCTGAGCAAAGAAGACTCAACGATTCAGTATAATTCGTAGAGTGAAATATACGACTCCTTACCAGGATAACTCTACGATCATCAAAGAGAGACAGATGTGCAAGAGGTCTACAAAATATACAAGCTAAATTAACTGTTCAAGTACAAATTGTAGAGCAGAACTCTACGATCGTCGAACAGACAGCTAAGCAAGCCAGCAGTTAACGCAGAATCAGAGAATAAATGTACTCTACGATACACTCAATCTAGCAAGATCGTAGAGTAAACTTGAAGAACAAGCACATACGAGAACTATACGATTTGCACAGTTAGAAGAAATCATAGAGTGAAACCGGATGTCAAGATAATACGGAAGACCGTTCTACACATGGAACAATCATTAAGTAGAAATAAAGAATGTGCCAACTAAGACAACAACTCAACGATTCAACTGAAGAGCACTACAGTCAGCAACTTCACAACTTACACAGAAGGACAAGCTAGTAGAACGAAATCATAACGGAAAGCACTGCAGACAAACTCTACGATCTGAACAAAACAGCAAGATCGCAGAGTAAAAGAGAAGATTGCTCCAACTCAACCTTTTCTCCGACATACTTCAAGTAACAAGTGGAGCTGAATTCATAGAGTCTGAATGGGCAGACAATCACTCTACGAATTCACTATAAGAAGCAGCAAAGGAACATAACTGCAATATGGTGCGAGAGGAGAGTGTATATTTCTCTTCCAGATTTGAAAGAGATTAAGTGCTTTTGAGATACAGATGCATGTCAGAGTCACAGAAGACTTTGTGCCTAAACGACTATAAGTCAGGACCCACTGCTCAGAAAAAAAGTGAATAAAGTCAGACTAATGGGACATCTCTAAATGCATCAGAACAGCTGGTTCTAAAAGTCAAGGAAGGTATTTATTGATGGATCAGAAGATTAATTAGCAAAGAATATAATAATCTTTGCTGAACAACTATGTGAGTACAACGGCTATAAATTCAGAGAATGCTAAGCTACAGTTTGATATATCAGAACATGTCAGAAAAGGGAAAAAACACTGACATAAGCAACAGAAAGTCAACATCAAATATATCAAGGATCTGCACAATGCCAAAGAAACCCAACGGATCTTTCAACGGTAAAAGATGCACAAAGATATAAAGGCTTTAATAATTCATAGAAAAAGGTGAAGTTGTTAACAAAAAAAAGGGAAATGATGGTGGACAACAACATATCGTAGAGTGAAATAGAAAATAAATATGCTGAAGAACTCCACGATCCATCAGAACACTAATACTGAATTGAGAGAGACATAGAGAGAAAGAACTCTATTACAAGAGAAGTGTTCAAAGCTGCTATGCACGTGGTACAGAGAAGCTTACACCCCAACTTGATACAAACATGGAAGCAACTGAGTATCAAAAGGAAGGAGCATTACAGTCATCTCAGAAGCCCATCTCGAGAAGCTATAAACAGTCTATGATAAGAAGGAACAACTGAGTATCGAAAGGAAGGAGCTTCATAGTCATCTCAGGAGTTCGTCTCGAGAAATTATGAAGTACCAAAGGAGCTGAAATACAAAAGCCTAGCAGCACAATGGGTGATCACAGGAAGATATTAAGAATATAAAGAAGCCAAGCAACATTGCCAAACTCAATATCATTTCAAGAATGATCACATCCTGCTACTGAGTATTTAAAGTCAATGGAACTTAAAGTATAAACTCAGTAGCAACTCCAACATCTATCAACAAGCAAGGAGCCAAGTCTGTTGGACTTGAAGAGGGCAGTTATGTCCTTGTCTTAGTGACTAAACTAGCCAAACCTGCTGGGTTTGAAGGGTTCTTAGTGAAACAGGGTTTCCAAGCCTGATGTGCTTGAAAGGTTCTGTATGAACCATTCTTAGTGGATTTCCTACTCGTTGCAGTAGAAGAGTGGAGTATAAGTTATTCAATCTTCGAACCACTTAAAACTCTCTGGTGTTATTTACATTCAGTCATTTACATTCAGTCATATTTATATATATAAATATAACTGCTAAAACTGATTAACTTGACAACTGGCTATCTTCAATACAGTCTTAACTCAAAGGAGAAGTTTTACTAATCTTTAAGGGGAGCTTTCAAACTAATATTCCGCTATGCAAACAAATCTTGATTAAATGAATTAATTGGTAATAAACTTTTGAAGTTAAGTAAAAAGTTTTTAAGAGATCTATTCAAACCCCCCCTTCTAGATCACTTGTGTGCCTCCGGGAACTAACACATTCTAAATTTATAAGTTATATGAGTCATTTTACATATAGATATTCTTTTCGGTTATTTCTATAATGACATCTTATGTTGCAGGAATATTGACGACGTGGAAAAAATAATGGATGAAATTAATGAACAGATTGAGAACATGAAGCAAATTCAAGAAGCATTGTCAACACCCATTGGTGCAGTCGCTGATTTTGATGAAGTATGTGCCACTTGAATTTCAGTTGTTTATGCAATACATTTCTTATAAAGAGGAAATAGCTTATAAAGAGGAAATAACTTAAATGGCTTAGGATGAGTAGGAGGCAGAACTTGAAGAATTGGAAGGAGCTGAGTTGGAGGAACAACTTCTTCAGCCTGCCACAACTTCCCCTGCTGTTCTAGTGCCCGTCCACGTTGGCAGGCAACAATCACATCAAACTCCTTAGAAGAACACAACCGAGGAAGATGAACTTACTGCATTGCAGGCAAAAATGGCTTTATAAATCGGTAATTCCTTCTCTATTTTGCATTGCAATCTAATTTTCATGATAAAAAGTGCCAAATCAATGGGAGTTAAAAATTGGTTGTCCGCGCTTTTATAAATTGGTTATTACTTATCTGTTTTTCTCTTTTATTTTCTGTTTTGCATTACAATCTCATTTTCATGATAAATTGCCAAATCAATGGGAGTTAAAAATTGGTTGCCGGTGGATTTTTACTTGAGACTTTATCTAAAAGTTATTTTGAATTTTCAGAAAATGTTCTCCTGACACGTCTAGATACTTAAAACTGACATGGGAAATATTTTACAATGTAAATCATTTTAGGTGAAAGGCATTATATGCTAAACCAAATGGAGCCTTAATGTCTCTATAAGAAGTTGATAGGCTCATCTAATGTAATTTATAGTAATAATATGCTGGACTGTGAGTAATTCTATGCTAACAACAGAATCCAGCCGAAATGACAACTTCAACCTTCTCTTTTATCAACTCTCCGCTTGAAGAATATAAAAAAAATATTATTCCTATTAGATGTTCTGTTAAGCTCTTTTGTTGACGTATCCTTTTCTGCTGGACTATTGATGGTTTACAAAAAGTTGTTCGAGTCTTTTTTGTGTTACACGATATTCGAGGTGGAGTCTGACAATGTTTTACTCAATCTTTGTCCCAGTGTTTAATGCCTTGATGATGTGATATATCAAACAGTTGAGTGACCAACATTGCAGGGCAGTTTTTACAACTGTTTGATTTGTAGGTTTTCATAGCTAGATTATGTGTACCATAAATCTAATAACTACACACTTTGGAACTGTATACATGACAATGATTAATTAAATCTAGCTCTTCCTACAATTTCATTAGAATCCTAACATTATGTATATTAATGGGTAGCTTTATGATGATAATACTTATAAAGTTATAGGAATTAGTTGCATTTGGCAGTTGTGGAGAGGGACAGAGCGATGACAGTAAAGCTAATAATTAACTAGTGTTGATATTGATGAATCATAATGTGGTGAGTTTTTTTCTTTTTCTTTTGCGCATGTAGGGGCTTGCAAATGTTGTTGGGTTTGATTTGATGACAGTTGTGGTCATTTGGCAGCAAATATGGTTGTGGTCTCGTATTCTTAATATTGTTTCCTTCCACGTTTCTGCTTTGCTTCAATTTTATCAGTTGAATCCAGGAAAAATGGTTGGCAGATGTCTATTGATATAGTTTGCATTTTAGTAGAGTAAGTAAATATATTTGCTGCAGCTAGACAAATAAGAAGATGTACACACTGATGGTTTTTGTGCAAGAATTGATCTTTAATATCAATGAATGCATAGAAAGAAGGGATACTTTTGAGCTTTATTTGATCTAAACCTATTATAGTTTTTCCATTACTTTGATGTGAGTTTCAACCTGTGTTCTTGTTTAAGGTCATTCTCAGAGTTGATGGTGGCTTCAAAAGTGGAGTTGATGTTCTGGTGGCTACAACAATGGGTTCTGATAATATATATCCCATTTGCATCAATGACTATGAAAGATTGTTCTCAAAGCATTCTGGCTGTAAAAAGACTGTTCTCAACAGTTGATACAGGTACTTAATCAGTGTGTTGGGTTGTCATAGCCTTATAAATACTAGCTTTAATTCTTATAAGTGCAAAATTTTATATAAGATGATTATCCACAGAAAAGGTTATCAGAGTATATGAATATATCCCATTACTTACCTTTTTCTAAGTATCCATCTTCATTTGTTACATGTGAATTGAAGCTTGTGTTGTGCTTCAAGCAAGTGCAGCTAATTATGGCATCATGTAATGACATCTTCTCCTGCCTTTGTTGTTTCATGATGCAGAATTGCATTGCTGAAGCTACAAGTGCTGCATAGAAACCATCATCTAGTTAGGGATATAATCCTTATTTGGATCATAGACCCGTATATCCATCAATCTCAAACTCCATATGCTACTAGTCATCCACTCGCTGGAGACTATGCTTCCGTCTATAATTGAATTTAAACTACAAGTTAATTAGAGTATCTTTTGTATGACTAGCTAGAATTTGAATCTTAGATAATTTTTATTAAGCTTGACTAATTACTTGTTATGGTTATGTATGGACAGTGAATTTATATAATTAATATTTGAAATTGGTAGACTTTTAAGTTTAATATATGTGGTTTTAAATAAACAGGTTTATATTATAGCTACCTGACAAATAGAAAAAAAGAAAAAAAAAGAAATAGAAAGGTCTATGCCGATGGTATTGTGGTCATTATAGGATTATAAACAATAGGTGTTATTATCTCTACGCCGACGGTAGTACTGTCGTTATAGGGTTATAAACATTAGGTGTTATTATCTCTATGCCGACGGTAGCGCCCGTCGCTATAGTATTTTTTATCGACGGTGGGATCTGTAGGTGTTAGTGACGAGACCGTTGCCATTTGGACTTTAAAGCTTAGCGACAAAAACTATATGGCGACGGTAGGCCCGTTGGCATAGGGGTATCATAATGTCGGCATAGGTATATGGTCGCGGCACTATCAGCTACAGTGGGGTACCGTCGGCATATCATATGGCAACGACTTTTGGTTCTATGCCGACGAGTTCATACCATCACCATAGTCCTATTTTATTGTAGTGTATGAATATTGTCTCATGGGAAAAATAACAAAATCTTTTTTTAGTGGCAAAGGAGAAAGAGTTACAGAGTTATTAGAATTGGTATATTAAAAAATTTATGTAACCTATAAATATATGACACAATTAAGAGTACCTTGTAACCTTATACTATAGAATATTTTCTCTATTATTTTTTGGTGATTTCATAACTATGTGTGGCTAGATTATTCTTCTTGGTTTAAGTGAGTGGAAGCCATCATAATTAATTCACTGAGATTTAATTGGTTTTAATTGTTCAATTTATATTTTGAATATTGGATGTTCTTTTATGCTTAATTTTTATAATTTATTCGTTTAACTGCTATAATGCATACTAGTTTATTATTCGTTGCAATGTACTGCTAAACTAGATATTAAATACATAATTATTTGGTTAACTTAATTTGTGAACTAACTAAGATTAATAGTTGGCTATTGATCAAAAGATTATTGTATCTTAGGAAGATTATTCAACTAAATTAAATACAACCGTGTGTGCTTGTGTTATTTAGCTTCATCGATTTCTTTAATTTTTAAAGTTGCTGCTAGATTAACTTTAGCTCGTGTTTAAGGTTGTTTAATAGTTAGGGTTAGTTAGATCGCTTGTTTCTAATTAACTACAAGTAATGAGAGGTAGGAAAAATTATTCCAAAGGTGAATATTCAAAATATATATTGATATATGTTTGTGTCAATGATCAATTGTTAATTTTTGATTGTGGATGTTAACTTAACCGCGTATTCTAATTTGTTTTGTTTATTTATTTACATTATTATTTACTTTATTTAACATTATTTAAATTATTTTTGTTAATTAAACAACCCCCATCTTGGTTTACATAACATAAAAATTAAATTAATCATTCTTTGTGAGATCTACTCTTTTGCTTGCACTACTACATAAATATTTTTTACAGTAAGATTTTATTTTTAGTTCTTGCTGGGGGGTGATTTTTTTTTTCTTTTGTAATCCTTATTTAGTTTTAACAATGTTCAATTTTTCTTAGTTGTTTTTCATAGTTAATTTTAGTTCTTTAATTATTTATTACCATAACTCGATTTACTAATTAAAGTGATTTGAAGTTTGATCCATAAATAGAGAAAACTTTGCACAGATTAAGAAAGGAAGCTCGTGAAAATCTTGAAGAGATTGAAGCTATGGCTAAAAATCGAACTTTGAAAGAGCTTGTAGCTCATGATTTGAATCAATAACCTTTATGCAAAACTTTTTCTAATTTAGATGTTAATACTCCTTTTGAATTAAAATCTGGTTTGATACATCTCTTGCCTTCTTTCTATGGTCTTTCAGCTGAAGATCCTCACAAACATCTAAAAAAACTTTATGTGGTATGCATAAGCATGAAAACTCCTAGAGTAACTAAAGAGTAAATCAAATTAAGAGCTTTTCCATTTTCTTTGAAAGATTTGACTAAGGATTAACTCTATTATCTACCATCCGTAAGCATTACCACATGGGAAGAGATGAAAATATTATTCTTTGAGAAATCTTTTCCCACTTCAAGGGCAACCAACATTTAAAAAAAATATTTGTGGTGTGAGGCAAAACAATGGAGAATCTCTGCACGAGTATTGTGAGCATTTCAAGAAATTATGTGCAAGCTGTCCCACTATCAAATTAATGAGCAGTTCCTTATACAATATTTCTATTAAAGGACCTCTGTCTATCATTAGAACTATGATTGATGCTGCTAGTGGAGGAGTTTTGGTGGATAAAACTCCATAGATTGCGAGGAACTTGATTGCAAACATGACAACTAATTCCCAACAATTTGACACTAGACTTAATTTTTCATCTAAAAATGTTAATGAGGTAAAACTTTCTTCGATTGAACAATAAATTGCTTGTTTAACCTTTATTGTTCGCTAAATGGATATAGGTAATGCATAACCAGTGAAAATTTATGGGATTTGTTTGGTGATTGGACATCCAACTGATATGTGTCTAACTCTTTAAGAGGAGTCCAATGAATATGTGGATGCAGCATGTGGTTTTCCTGGACAATCATAAAAGAAAAATGATCCCTATTCAAACACATATAACTCAGGATAGAGGGATCATCCTAATTTTAGCTATGGGAATCCACAAGTGGATTAGCTTACAACTCAAAATTTTCCAAGTTACCAGCAATACAAGCAACCATATCTCAATAAACAACAACAGGGCCAATCTTATAACTATAGTATATCTTTAGAAGATATTGTTAAATCTCTTGCCACTAACACTTTACAATTTCAATAGGAAACAAAGAAAAGTATTCAGAGTTTGGGTACTCGAATGAAACAAATGAAAATCGTAATCAGTCGATCGGAGGCATAAGGTGTTGGGAAATTACCCTCTCAAACTGTTATGAATCCAAAGGAGAATGCGAGCACAATCATTTTGAGAAGCAGTAAAGAGATAGAGAATTCAGAAAGGACAATGTCTACACCATAGGAGCAAAGCAAAGCAGACGTATACAATGTAGAAGCTGACAACAGTAATGAAGACAACAGTGTTCCAGGTGACAATAGTACCCCTAAGTGTAAATTTTCACATCTCTTTGATTATAAACTAGTGACCCATTTTCCTCATGCTTTAACAAAAAATTGGAAATATGAGAAAAATTCAGATTTGTATGAAACTTTTCGAAAGTGCGAGGTAAATATTTCATTATTAGATGCTATTAAGAAAGTGTTGACTTGGTCACACTCTATCCTTATGTTTTTGAAGATGACTTTATATGAATACTAAGTTCTTGTATTATACATTAATCATGCAGCAAGCTATATAGCATCCTGAATGTGAAATCAATTATATGCATCAATACAGCAAGTTGTGGACTGAACTGAATCAATACATCAAGCTATAAATTGGACTGAACTACGATAGACAGAAACTGCCATACAGTAGGCTACATACCAAAGCTGGATCGAGTCTGCAGAATCAGTAAAGTTGAACAGGTTTTAAGCCAACTCATAGTAATCAATGTAAGATCTTAGCTTGAGTATTTAATTCAATCAAAGCCCTGTTAGATCGCATTGCATACATGGAAACGTGGATAAAGTTTAAATAATTTTCTTCTAGACTTTCCAACTATAATTAAGGAATTTCAAAATTGAATGATCATTTCCTATAAAAGGATAATATGTTCCGTGTTTACCATAATTAAACATGATCTGATATGATGGGATGATTAAACATTTCCTTGTGAGCTTAATTGAATAAATAGTAATCAATTTAATTGGCTGACAAATCTAGTAAGAAACATATTTTCCATGTTTGATTAAATTAAATAGATAGATTGATTAATGGGTATAATATTTTTAAATATAAAAATTACTAAGAATAACATATACCAATTAAGAATTAAATCTGTGACTACCCACATGTTCAAAATGCTGCATAAATCAAGAACCCATATGTTGTATTTAACGGTAATATATATGATTCACTCAAAAATTATCTTGTATGATTTAATCTGTCTTCATAAATTATGCTGAAATAATCAATTAGTAACGGCAAGGTGATGATTATGTAAACGACTAGTGTGTCCTGACATTTATAAATATGATCCTTTACTTAACGTGAAAGATAAGTAGTACAACATACTGAAACTAATTCTAAAAGGCTATCTATATTATTCTCTTCACTATTTCGAATCAAGTGTTATTTAGTTTATGTGAAGAATTTCAAAGCTGCTGAGATCAGAAAAAGAATTATCGATTTGCTCAGATTGATAATCTATAATTTGGTAATATCATTTCATTATTGATCATTGCGTATAACAGGTCTTGCATTATTTTATCACCCTTGCTTTGATCATAGGACAGTCTGTTTTTACTATCATTATTATTCTGTCTAATGTGCTTTGTTTACAATTAAGTTCAAAGGGAGCTTAGGAGCTCGGTGTGTCAAAGTACTCAAAGGGCGCATAAAAGTGCAAAAGGACGCATAAGTGCTTAGGAGGAGTTGTCCTAAAAAAGGTAGTGAACTTGAATTGTAAAAGTGTAAATTATTAATTAAAGTTGTCAATAAAAGAAGTCTCCAATACCATTTAGTGTTGGACATGGATTAGGCCACTAGACTAGAGGGTAGGGGCCAAACCATGTAAAAATCTTGGTGTTTGTGTGATTGATTATTTTATTGCTTGGATAAACTTGCATCATTGCTAACAAATATAATCTGGGCTTAAAATAGGTTACTGCTCTTATTTAGTGTTAGAAACAGTAAACTATATTTACTATTAACCTCACTGTTTTCATAACATAGCAAATCACATTACCATTTGGTTCACTATTTCATTCATTCAGCATACTGTTTTACAAATTGTTTTCTTAAAAATTAAAATTGGATATAGTTTCTCCCACACTTATTCAAACCCCTTCTAAGTGTGCCTATCTTATATTTCAATTGGTATCAGAGCTTGGCTCTACTTATCTTGGTCTTAAAGGTGACTTGTAGGGTAAGATCTTATTATAACACAATTCGGAAGTAACGTACAAGAGGGGCTGTAGCACCCCTGAAATCCCATCATTTATTAATGGCGATCTCGTGCGTTAATACATACATTTTACCTATAAAACTATTCATTAAAACATAATACAATTCATAATCTTGTTTATTAAATTTACATTCAACGCTTGCCTCAGAATCATAACCTTCACTTTCCTTATGCTAGAACTTAGATCATATATAAATAAATTATGACCTAGTCTATCACAGTTCAAAATCATATATATTATGATTTTACTTAGCTTAGCCTGTGAATACAATCATCACACATAATATAGTTCATTCTAACACTTGATATAGTTTCCATATATCATATAAGACATGTCTAGACTTAAAACAAATTAGGTCTTTAAGAGGCGAAATTTGTCCGTAAAATTCATTTCAGGTTGAAACGATCGATTTCGATCGCTCAAAATGTATTTCCATTCTAGCTTTCATCCGTTGATTCCCAAATCAACGTAGACACGTGTTATAGCCTAAGACTAAGTCATTTGACTTTATTTTACCATTAATTTATCAAAATTATCAAAAATCACCTTTAAGTTGAATTCTCATCAACTTTACATAATTTTTCAAAAAATCTTCTTTTCAAGTCTTAATTTCAATTTTCATATACACTTATTAAAGAGTTCACTTACAACTTTGTAGACTTATAAAACACATATATGAATTGTTCGAAATTGCTTTACTTCCAAAATATGTTTACATAAACATAAAACCATCTTAGATGGATATAACCTCCAAAATCATTCTCTTTATACTTTTAAGTATCTATCATGCTATCTTTCATGCAAATACCTCTTATTCCATCATAATCAACCTTATATCTTAAGGTTTCAACATGAACTCCCAACTCTAGACATATATCCTTCTATAACTCATACCTTTAACCATAAATGCATACCAAAACATACTTAATTCAAAGTTTTAAGTTAAGAAAACTTTTAAACCTTTATGGATGATCAATCTTCTTACATAGAAAGATTCACAGTGATGAGGCCATCAACTTTTCTTCTTGCTCCATGACCATCCAACCTTCCTAGTTCTTTTAATCAAACTATATTTCTCTTCCATCCATGGCTTTTCTCTCTCTCTCTCTCTCTCTCTCTCTCTCTCTTTTAGAGTTCAAGTTTCAGCAAATGAAGAATGAAGAAGAAGAGCTCTCAATTTGGCTAACTTATGAGACTTAACCCAAGTTGGGTTAAGTCAACTTAACCATGATTAAACTAACCAAGGGCATTTTGGTCATTTCACATATTTAATGAAGGGAATTTTTGTCATTTCACTTCTTGGAACACAACGGTCATTACTTAATTTTTTAAGGGTATTTTGGTTATTTTTCCCTTTAGGACACAAAGGTCATTAACTAAATTATTGAGGGCAATTTGATCATTAGCCCATTTTGCTAGATTTTCACTTGTCAATTTTTCTTTTTAAGGCAACTTTTCTAATTTTCTTTCATTAATTCATTTCATGCTCATTTAAATTGAATTCTCTTTCAATCGACCGACTAGGTCATTCGTTGTGTTACGTTCACGTAGTCTCATTTTATAGCTTAATTAACCATTTAATCGCAAGCCGACTAAATAAATTTTTTTAACCAAAAATACATTTATATTTTCCTACAAACCTTCTCAGTTTCACATTTAATTAATTTTAATTTATGACATCTCAAATTGTCGAAATCCTCACTTTTTTCATAAACCGCTTCCTAAAAAAATGAACCCTGATCGAATTACCGAAATTCATTCACCTTTATTCTTTTACACTCATATTACTCTTTTATGACTTTTACGTCCTTTCGTTCGTTTACTTAACATATGACAATTTGCGTCATACATGCATTCTACATTTCTTTTACTCATATTTGAGAGTATTACCATTTGTATTTACGCGTCATATAAATACATAATTCATTTCAATTAATTAATATTAATTCCTTAATAAATTCTAAATATTTAAAAATCATAATCCTTATTATTCCGTTAATTCCTAATACACCGATTTGGTTAAACTGGTCATTCCTTTATGCACATGCTGCCATATGGATATTACCTTGTCATTCTCGTAACCTAGCCTCTCAAGGCCTATTCATCAAGCTAGTTATTTTTTTGTTTATAACTGAAGCTTAATTTATATGTTCTTTCATCATTTTATTTTTATCTTTAAATTTTCTCTTATTTTTTTCATTAAATTAAATATATATATTTAGCTATATACATACATTTAACCTATCACATTCTGACACACTATAGTGTCTTACAATAATTCTTTTTTGACTACTTAATCATAAGTATTACAATCTATCTTTCGCCTTTAATCCATTCTATTTTCATTAAATCATAGTAAATTATATTATATATAATTTCAATATATATCAAGCCACTAATGTACCTTAAATTAGTGACTGATCCTCATAACCTCTATAGAGCATTTGCTACATCAGGAGTCTCTCTTTACAAATTAACCACATAGGTCATTCATAGCACATTGATTAAATAATAAATTTAAATTTAATCACTTTTCAATACTTTATGTTCTTCCAAACTATAACCTTTACTTAATTAGCCAAGATCCTTATTTAGAAATCTTGTAACAAAATATTGGATGTCACAAGGGCAATCAACCAACCGACCTCCATTGCTACATGGAACCAAAAATTATAACTTTTGGAAGTTATGAATGAGGATCTATCTAAAGGGGATCCTAGGGAATGGTGGGTCGTAGAGAATGGACCAGTTACTCCAAGAAAGGACGATAGTACACCAAAGGTTTTAACTAAAATGAATTCAACTGAAGTATATATGACATCCTATGACTCGAAGGTAATGAACACATTACCTAGTGGCATGGTACAATCTGAAATATACAAAGTGTTGTCATGCAGCACGACCAAAGAGATTTGGGAAACTCTAAAGATAAGCCATGAGGGAACATCAAAAGTAAGGGATCTAAAACTGAGTATGCTTATGCACGGTTACGAGATGTTCAAGATAGAAATATAAGAGATCATCAAGGAAGCGCAAACTAGGTTTCTGGTGCTCATGAACTCATTGAAGTTACTTGATAAGACGATTCCTCAAAGTGAAATCAACCGAAATCTACTTTGGGTTATGCCCAAAAGGTTTGCATCAAAAGTAACCACACTTCAAGATTCTTCTACTATTTCTATTATAAATACTTTAACTTTATTTGGAGAATTAGAAGAATATGAACATCAATTAAAAAAATATGATGACGAGGAGGAAACTCCTAGAAAAAAGTGTTAGCTCTTAATGCAGGAAAGGAAGATGAATCGAGTGATGACTTAGATGAAGAAATTGCTATGCTGTCTACAAAATTAAAAGGGATGCTACAAAGGAAAAACAAAATGAGGAATTTCACGCCATTCAACAAGTCCAAGGGAAAGTCAAATGAAGAAATGTGCTATAAATGTGATTGTCCAAGCCATTTTAAAAAGGATTGCTTTTAATTGAAGAACAAAGGAAAGAAATTTTTCAAAGACAACAAGAAGAAAGGTCTAGTTACTTGGAGTGACGATTCAGATGTAGAAATTGATGTAAATGACGAGATAGCTCAAGTATGCTTCATGGGAGTTGAAGGAGAATCAAGTAAGGTAAACTTTACTGAGTATAATTTGTTGAAATAGAAAAATGTGAAATTAAAAAAAAAAGAACATGTTCTTAAAAGAACATTGATGCTTTTAATGGTAATACATGTATAAAAGAGAATGATGGTAAAACTAAAGAATTACAAAAAGAAATTAAATCATTAAAATTATAATTGGCTAGATTTGTTCAAGGAGAAGAAAACTTAACGATCAGGTTAGGAAAACAAATACCTAGCTATGAAAAATAAGGGATTGGTTATTAAGAAGCATCTAAAAAGAACAATATAAAGATATTAAAATCACAATTTAAATTGAATTATTGTTCTCCTTTCATTAGTTGTAAAAGTTATGGAACTAAAGGATATTCAAATTGCAACAAGAAAGTTAAGAAGATATAGGTAAAGAAAAATGAATTGAATGTTACTAACACAAATGGACCCAAAAAGAAATGGGTACCAAAACAGTAAACTGTATTCTTATTTCAGGTATTCTTTAAAGCAAAAGTTTCATCCCAATAATGGGTTCTAGATAGTGGATGCTCTCGACACATGACAGGTGACAAAAGTAAATTCTTGGAATTATCTCTCAAAAAGAGAAATGGAACTGTTATGTTTGGAGATAACAAGACCTGTGAAATAATCGAAAAAGGTAAAATAGGGAATAGTAAGATTAGTATTGATAATGTCCATCTTGTCAAAGGTCTTGGATTTAATCTTATTAGTATAAGTCAACTAATGGATAGTGGTCATTAAGTTAAATTTGAAAAGGATAAATATTCTATTTTTCACGATACTAACAATGTTACTTTAGTTGCACAAAGAGAAGGAAATATATATACTATTGATTTTGAGCAACACGATAAAGAAGTTTTCCTATCAGTCATGGAAGATATAGCAAATCTATGGCACAAGAGGTTGAGACATGTACACATGAATTTAATAAAGAAACTATCAACAAAAAATTTTGTGAAAGGACTACCCAAAATCAATTATGAAAAAAAAGGAATACGTGCATCATGTCAACTTGGTAGACAAATAAAAACATCATTCAAGGTAAAAACTTAGGTATCAACTTCCCTACCCTTGCAATTATTACATCTTGACTTATTTGGTCTAAAAAGGCATGCTAGTTTAAATGACAAATTCTATGCTTTTGTTATAATTAATGATTATTCTAGATTTGCGTGGGTTACATTTCTCAAAAATTAAAGATGGAGCTTTCAGAGATTTTGAGAGACTAATTAAGAATATGGAGACGAAGTACAATCTCAGGTAGATAAGAATAACAAGTGGTCGTGGTGGTGAATTTAAAAAAGAGTTCATTTCATTCTGTGAACAAAGACGAATTAGCCATGAATTCTCCTCACCAAGAACACCACAATAAAATGGAGTGGTTGAAAGGAAGAATATAATATAACAAGAAACGACTCGGACATTGTTACAAGAAAGTAAGCTTCCACAAAAATTTTAGGTCGAAACGGTGAATACGTCTTACTACATTTTAAATAAAGTACTAATTCGTCTTATTCTTCTCAAAACTCCTTATGAATTGCTAAACAATAAAATTCCTAATATAAGTTACTTCAAGGTTTTTGGATCAAAATGTTTCATATTAAATACAAGTGATAATTTAGGAAAGTTTGATGCTAAATCATATGAAAAAATACTTCTTGGTTATTCTCAACATAGCAAAGCATATCATATGTGGTTGAAGAATCTGTGCATGTGAGTTTTGATGAACCTAATAATGATTTATCAAAAGAAAGAGATGAGGTTGCAGGAAATATAGAAGTCGCAGTCAATCTACTAAGTCAGAAAACCCACAGCAGCCTATCAGATACAAATTCAACAAAATAGACGGATCAACATAGCTCACTGGATACCTCAAATCAGCAGAAACAGCCAACCAAAAGAGTAAACCAGGACACTATTTTGGAAATTCAAGAAGCTGAATTCAATGAATCATATGAAGCACATCAAGATTCAAATTCTAATGAGGAGCAAATGCACAACATATCTATGCCTAAAATAGTAAGGCATATTAAAAATCATCCTCCTAAAAATATAATTAGAGACATCAATTGAGGAGTTACCACAAAAAGAGGTGTACATAATTTATGTGCTTTATCAGTCTTCTTATCACAAATAGAACCGAAGAGTGAAACAGAAGCATTACTTGATGAGAATTGGCTCTTAGCAATGCAAGAAGAGCTTCAACAATTTAAAAGATGTCAAGTATGGGAGTTAGTTTCTACACCAAAAGAAACATCAATAATTTAAACTAAATGGTTATTCAAGAACAAGCTAGATAAACATGGAACCATCACTCGCAATAAAACAAGGCTTGTGGCTCAAGTATACAACCAACAAGAGGGGATAAACTATGAAGAAACATTCACCCCAGTTGCCAGGTTAGAATCCATTCGAATACTTCTAGCATTTGCTTGTAACAAATAGTTCAAGCTACACTAAATGAATGTAAACAGCGCATTTCTAAATGGGTACATAAATGAAGAAGTATACGTAAAACAACCTCCCGAATTTGAACATAAAAAGTATCATCATCATGTGTATAAGCTTAAGAAGGCACTCTAGGACTCAAGCAAGCACCTAGGGCGTGGTACGAAAGGCTGAGTAAGTTCCTTATCTCAAATGGGTTCACAAGAGGTAAAATTGACTCTACGTTATTTATTAAGCATGAAAAGCAAGATATTATTATTGTACAAATATATGTAGACGATATCATTTTTGGGGCTACTAATAATATGCTTTGTGAGTGGTTCTCTAAATGTATGCACAAGGAATTTAACATGAACTTAATGGGAGAGCTTAACTACTTCTTGGGACTCCAAATCAAGTAAACCAGAGATGGCATCTATATTCATCAGACCAAATGCATAAAGGAGTTACTCAAAAGGTTTGGATTTGACCAGTCAAATCCAAAAGCAACACTAATGAGCACCACAATCAAGCTTACTTTAGATGATAAAGGTATCGATATAGAGGTAACAAAATACTGAGGTATGATAGGAAGTTTATTATACTCAGCTGCCTCAAGACCTGATATAATGTATAGTGTATGCCTATGTGCTAGATTTCAAGCAAAACCAAAAGAATCACATTTAAATGTTGTTACGATAATATTTAAATATTTATGAGACACTATCAATTTTGGTCTATTTTATCCAATATGTGAGGATTTTGATCTTATGGGTTACTCAGATGCAGACTATGTAAGGTGTCAAATTGATAAAAAATAAAAATAAAAAAAAAAAACACTAGTGGCGGTTGCACATTTTTGGGACAAAGTATAATATCTTGGCATAGTAAAAAGAAAAAATCTGTTGCTTTATTAACAACCGAAGGAGAATATTTAGCTATAGGAAGTTGTTGCTCTCAAATACATTGGATGCATTAAACTTTAATTAATTTTTATGTGATATACATTACTGTACCCATTTACTCTGATAACACAAGCACAATAGACATATCTAAAAATCTAGTTTTGCATTCATATTGAAGTGAGGCATCATTTTTTGATGGATAATGTGTCTAAAGAATTAATTAAATTAATTTTTATCCCCACTGAGCATCAACCAACAAACATTTTCAATAAACCACTAAGTGAAGAGAGGTTTTGCTCTTTAAAAAGAGAACTTGACATGTGCATAATTTCTTGAAAACATAACTGTCTAAATACTCTTATATGTCATGCTGAATTACATCATTCATATTGATAAATTATTTTCTATGCCATACCTATCAAAATTAATCTGCATAATATATGAAGTATTTTGTGATCTATGCTGTTAAGTTGATTTATCTCCTAACTTGATTTATGGAAACTAAAATTTCAAATAATAAATAAGTGTACTAATTTATGGAAATCAAAATTTAAGGTAAGCTAATTGAAGGAAATTAAATTTGACTACATTACATGAATTTTGGAAATCGTCTCTCTCTCTCTCTCTCTCTGTTATACGTACATCATCCTCTTCTCTTTCCTACTTTACCAAAATCTGTTCATCTTCGTTCCTCTCCAACAATCTCTATTGCTAACCTAAAATTCTTCGATTCCTTAAAAATGAAGATCAAGAACACTAAACGCCCACGTGATCACTCAAGCTACCAAATCCAAAAGCAGGGCTCGTCAGTTATTAAGAAATATGAACCAGTTATGGCGCCTAGGTCATCTTCTCAGTTAAAAAAAGGTAAAGGAAAGGGTAAAGTGAAACAACATTTGATGAAGATCGTCCCAGAGGAGGATCCAGTACCAGTAACGATTTCTTCCTCATCCTTTCAAAATTCTACAACCGTCTTTAGGGGTAATAACTTTGAGGCTCGTTTTAAAAGTTCAATCATTTCAAAATCTTTTGTTTATGAAAAATCCATGGATTTATTTTTCTATCAACATTATGTCCTGCAAAATCTTTTTGAATCATATAGAATTGCCTCTATGATTTTCCCTCTGTCAATTGCCTATCCTCAGTTAGTTCAACAATTCTATGAAACCTTTAAGTTTAAAAAGCATTCTTGCACTTCTCTAGTAAAAAGCTCACTTTTTGAACTGACAGACAAAATATTGGGTGATATTCTATCAATATCATGTGTGGGTCCATGCCTTTACACATTAAAGGGTGTTATTCATAAACCTTTTTTTAGCTTTAACCCTGTTACAAATTGTCAAAGATGATAAAACTTTGTCTGAAATCATTTTGCCCACTATTGTGGAAGTTTCCCCAATTGCCTCAGTTATTTATAAGCTTCTTAGGTTCAATCTGCTGCCCCATATTAGCGGTGGAGCCAATTTCACTTATCAAAATCTTGTATTAACTGTTATGATTCTTGAGGGTCAATCCTTTAATTTTGCCTTAATGATGTTGATGCACATGGATAGTAGCAGAGTAAAACATGTCTACCTTGTGGTGGATTCCTCACCAAAATCTTCTAGTTCTTTGATATTTCTCTTGAGGGTGAAGTTTCCATTTAACTTGTTGAATCCATTGACTCTGAAAACATAAAAAGCTCAAATCTGTCTTTGGTTAATGGTGTTTTTACCCGTATTCCTTATGACCATCTTATTGCACCAAATCCATCCAATCCTCCTTCCAATCCAACCTCTGAAAGTCCTAAAATCTTGTTCATCCTAAATCAACTTCTCTCAAATCAAAAAGACATTTAGAAGGACATAACAGATCTAAAGGAAAGATTTAGGAGTTTAGAAAAGGGCAACATTACTATAACAACTCTTACTGCCTCCTTCTTATTCAGAAAAGTTGAAGATGAGTTCCTCGATCTATAAGCTTGTTTTGTTTTTCAAATTCGAGCCATGGTGGAAGCTATGCAAAGAAAGATGAATCGAAATACTTGTCAACTTAGCCAGGAGCTGCAGTTTGTGAGCCATCAGATTGGTGAACTTAGTGAGTTTGTGGCTGTGCAGACTAATGATATTCGAGCTGAGTTTGGTCATCAACAAAGAGGATCCACTATTCCAGAATGGGTTCGAGGTAACTTGCTTGCTGAATATAGAGGAGACTTTATGGATTTACCCCTTCCTCCCTCTATTCATATCCATCGACCTCCACTGTTTACCAACATGTTGTCTAAAGAAGAACGTGCACGTTGTCATCAACATTGTCCTTATTTTACCCAACGTGACCAGCCTGGGTTCCACATTGAGGAGCTCGCCTAATTTCAAAATCTATCTTAAGGTATTCTTAGGTTTATAGTTTTAAACTGATTTTATGGTGAGTGTCTTTTTGGATATTTGGGTGACTATTTGGCATGTACTTTAACTAGCTATTTCTTATTATCTCTAGTTATTTTGCATCTTTTATGATCATTCTGGGTTCATCTTTTTGTATGATGACAAAAAGGGGGGTAAAAAGCCTTACATTCAAGTTGTTGTATAGGTTGAAAGGGAGCTATATCATTTTATGTTGATATGCATGAACTTAGGGGGAGTAATAATTATAGTGTTATCATCATCAAAAAGGGAAGATTGTTGACTTGGTCACACACCATCCTTATGTTTTGATGATGACTTTATATGAATACTAAGTTCTTGTATTATATATTAATCATGCAGTAGGCTATATAGCATCCTGAATGTGAAATCAGTTATATGCATCAATACAGCAAGCTATGGACTGAACTGGATCAATACATCAAGCTACAAACTGGACTAAATTATGATAGACAGAAACTATCATACAATAGGCCACATACCAAAGCTGGATCGAATCTACAAAATCAGTAAAGCTGAACAAATTTCAAGCCAACTCATAGTAATTAATGTAAGATCTTAGCTTGAGTATTTAATTCAATCAAGGCCATCTTAGATTGCATTGCATACATGGAAACGTGGATAAAATTTAAATAATTTTCTTTCAGACTTTCCTACTATAATTAAGAAATTTCAGAATTGAATGATCATTTCCTTATAAGTATAAAAAGATAATATGTTTCGTGTTTACCATAATTAAACATGATCGGATATGATGGGATGGTTAAACACTTCCTTGTAAGCTTAATTGAATAAATATTAATCAATTTAATTGGTTAACAAATCTGGTAAGAAACATATTTTCCATGTTTGATTAAATTAAATAGATATGTTAATTGATGGGTATCATATTTTTAAATAAAAAAATTACTAAGAATAACACATACCAATTAAGGATCAAATCTGTGATTACCCACATGTGTAAAATGCTACATATATCAGGAACCCATATGTCGCATTTAATGGTAATATGCATGATTCTCTCAAAGATTGTCTTGTATGATTTAATCAGTCTTTATAAATTATGCTGAGGCAATCAATTAGTAACGGTAATGTGATGATCATGTAAACGACTACTGTGTCCTGACATTTATAAATATGATCCTTTACCCAACGTGAAAGATAAGCAGCACAACATACTGAAACTAATTCTAAAAGGCTATCTATATTATTCTCTTCACTATTTCGAATCAAGTGTTATTTAGTTTATGTGAAGAATTTCAAAGCTGCTGAGATCAGAAAAAGAATTATCGATTTGCTCAGATTGATAATCTATAATTTGGTAATATCATTTCATTATTGATCATTGCATATAACAGGTCTTGCATTATTTTATCACTCTTGCTTTGATCATAGGACAGTCTGTTTTTACTATCATTATTATTCTGTCTAATGTGCTTTGTTTACAATTAAGTTCAAAGGGAGCTTAGGAGCTCGGTGAGTCAAAGCACTCAAAAGGTGCATAAGAGTGCAAAAGGAAGCATGAGTGCTTGGGAGGATTTGTCCTAAAAAAGGCAGCGAACTTGAATTATAAAAGTGTAAATTATTAATTGATGTTATCAATAAAAGAAGTCTCCAATACCATTTGGTATTGGACGTGGATTAGGTCACTAGACTAAAGGGTAGGGGCCGAATCACGTAAAAATCTTGGTGTTTGTGTAATTGATTATTTTATTGCTTGGATAAAGTTACATCATTGCTAACAAATATAATCTGGGCTCAAAATAGGTTACTGCTCTTATTTAGTGTCAAAAACAGTAAACTATATTTACTATAAACCTCACTGTTTTCATAACACAGCAAATCGCATTACCATTCAGTTCACTGTTTCATTCATTCAGCATACTCTTTTACAAACTGTTTTCTTAAAAATAAAAATTGGACATAGTTTCACCCACACTTATTCAAACCCCCTTCTAAGTGTGCTAATCTTATATTTCAGAAAGTACCTCGTTAAGCTACATTTCTAAAAATGTTGTGTACACACAAAAGAAAACAAGAACTTAAAAGATCTAAAAATGTAAAAGTAGGAGAAAATGTTTTTGCAGTAATTCAAAGAAAACTCCCTATTAAGTGCCAAGATCTAGGAATGTTATTATCCCTTGTAAGATAGGTGACACTAAATTTGAAAGGATCGTGTTAAACGTAAGAGCTTCTATTAATGTCATGTCATATTCTATATATGCTTTTTTGAAACTTGAACCTTTGAATAAAACTAGTATTGTGATTCAGTTAGCTGATATATCTAATACTTATCCTAAGGGTAGTTAAGGATGTTCTTATGTAAATGATTTAATTTTTTCTACTGATTTTTATGTGATTGATATGGAGAATAGTGATCAAAATGCTCCTATTTTGTTAGCAAGATCATTTTTAAAGACATCTAAGACTAAAATAGATGTTCACAGTGGTACATTTATAATAGAATTTAATAGAAAAATTGTTAAGTTTAATATCTATGAAACAATGGAATATCCTAGTGATGATAATCCTATTTATTCTATTGATGTGATTGATTCTTTAGCACATAAATTTTTTGAACTTAATGGAGAAGATGAGTTGGAAATTGCAATTAGTTAGAATTTTGAAAGAAAGAATGAAGAGTTAAAATTGAATAAAGAATTGCAAGAAATAGTTGTAGCATTGAATGATTCTTTGAAGTTAAGTAATTTTCCTTATGTTGAGTTACCAGTGTCTAACGAGAAATCTTTACCTTCTGTTTTGCAGGCCCTCATTCCAGATGATATGAAGGTTATTAGGTGGACAATTGATGAAATTAAAGGAACTAGCCCATCTACATGCATTCATAGTATCATAATTGAAGAGGAAGGAAAATCTTCACATCAACCAAAAAGAAGATTGAATCTACCTATGATAGATAACGAGATGGATGAGATTCTCAAAATTCATGAAGTTGGAGTGACGTAGTATTTAAGCATTGAGTCGAGTCAATGACAATAAACAAAGGTGCTGCTTGGGAGGCAACTCAAAGGGAGTATAATTTATTTATTTATTGCACTTATATTTTAGTTTCTTTGTGCATTTTACTTTACATTGGGGACAATGTAAGTTTTAAGTGTGGGGAAAAGGATTTAGATTATTTATTTTAAAATTATTTGTTATTTTATTTAGGTTATGTCATAATTGAATTTTATGGGTATATTTACTGCAAACCCTCACGAGACACAACTTGTCCACTTGGGGTAACCTTGGAGTTTAAAGACTTGCTAAGTCTAACCGTGTTTTCTACGAAAATGGTGTAGTTTGTTTTAGGATTGTGTCATTTGAGCAATATTTTAATTTGGATTTTAATTTTGGACCAATGATAAAATTTAAATTTTTATTTAATAATTATTTGAAAATTGATAAATTTTGTTGAGTTTGAGTTTTTATGTTTTTATTGGCTATTACTTTCTTTGAAATCCTTAATTATTTGCACATATCCATATGTTTGAGCTAATTTTAATTTAGAGAAAATTTATTTGGTTAAATGCTTATGAAAGATATTTTAAATTCTTTATCTTACTTGAATATTACTTGAAGCGATATATAAACTAAATATAAGGAGGAATGATTTAGGTAATTTTGCTAGGATTATTAAAATGGACCTTACCCAAAGTAAAAAAAGAAGAGAAATGGTTATGTAATGAGTTGTGATGGAGCGTAAAATGCACTCACTCATAAACACATGAAAAAAGCGAGAAGGAGCTTAAAACGCACTCGCTGGTAAGATGGATCATAAAATGCTCTCACCAAAAAAAAAAAAAAAAAGGAGAAAAAAGATCTTGCTAGTAGATTTTAGTATATACTTGGGAAGGCATGTGGTTAATGTTAATCCTAATGTGGTTAATATATTAATAACCTTTTGATTTTTTTAGTTTATATTTATCTGTATTAATAGAGAGAGGTGTAAAAATAAATGTATAGAGTTTTGATATATTTTGTGATGTATTTGATTTAACGAGCTTATCTAAGTTATGATTAGTTTGATACATATGGTTTCACACACACACACACACACACACACAAATGATTAAGAATAAAGTAAGGTTAACAATTATGTTAATTTTTTTAGATGATGCATTGTTTTAAAGTTTTATGAGAGTTAATGTATAAAATCTTTAAGGTTAATGTGAAGTTCATATAAATTTATTGCTCGAGTAAGTAAGTCAGTTGAGTAAGTTAAGTTAGTCGGGTTAATTAATAGATAGTTTATTTTTATTTTTATTTTTATTTTGCCCGAGGACGAGCAAAGGATAAATGTGGAGGAATTTGATGAGAATAAAATATATTATGTTTTTTTCCCTTAACGATTATGTTTTTATAATTATATTTTGCCTGAATACACTCATTATTTATTTTAATTTTATTTTGTAAGAAAAATAAAGAAATTAAAGTTCAAATGGCAAGAAAGTAATTTTTACAAATACTGGTGGCAATTTCGTTATTTCAGGATCAGGGATGGCGCGCATGCGCAATTTAAGTTTGAAGATCAGCTGGCTAAACGACGTTGTAATAAGGAAGCATGGGCTGGAGTAGGTGCATGGCGTGAGGTGGTCAAGGCAGTTTCAGTGAAGCGATGCCATCTGGTGCTTGAAGGGTCAATAGAGTAAGGACATC
Source organism: Hedera helix (assembly GCA_947179155.2). Classification (NCBI taxonomy): domain Eukaryota; kingdom Viridiplantae; phylum Streptophyta; class Magnoliopsida; order Apiales; family Araliaceae; genus Hedera; species Hedera helix. The sequence goes on from OX359284.1 coordinate 19,537,370, forward strand.
ACACATTGCGCGAACACTTGTTAGTGGTAGGCACATGTCAGGCGCGAGGGTAGAACGACAACAACTTCTTTCAGTTTGTTTGTTTGTTTGTTTTCCATTGGGGCCCATGATAATGGTAACTCCCACTAGCAGGTGCTGAAGATTGTGTCAAATTTTAATTTGCATGCTTTTATTCAAAGCGGGTCCCACATGTAGTAAGCAATTGTAAATTTGTCTTGATTCTAGTGGGTACTGGCCAGAAATAAATAAATAAAAGGTATTTGCAATTTGGAAAATGATTAAATTATGTAGTTTATTTTAAATTATTAGTATTTGTAATTCCTATTAGGATTAGAAAAATTATGCAACCTATAATTACAGGATTTGAGACACAATTGAGAGTACCTTGTAACTTTATGGTATAGAATTTTCTCTCTATTATTCTTTGGTACTTTCATAACTTTGTGTGGTTAGATTATTCTTCTTGGTTTAAGTAAACGGAAGCCATCAGAATTAATACACATTGAGATTTAATTGGTTTAATTATTCAATTTAAATTTTGAGTGTTGGATATTCTTCTATGTTTAATTTTTATGATTAATTCATTTAAGTTTAGGATGAAAACTAGTTTATTATTCATTGCAATCTACTACTAAATTAGATATCAAATACGTAATTGTTTGGTTAATTTAACTTGTGAAACAACTTAAATTAATAATTGGCTGTAGATCAAAAGTTTATTATATATTAGGAAGATTACTCAACTAAATTAAATATAACCGTGTGTGCCTATGTTATTTAGCTTCATCGATTTCTCTAATTCTTAAAGTTGTTGCTAGATTAAATCTTTAACGCGTGTCTAAGGCTGTTTAGTAGTTAGGGTTATTTAAATTGCTTGTTTCTAATTAATTACAAGTAAGGAAAGATAGGAAAAATTATTCCAACGATAAATATTCAAAATATTGATTGATTCATGCTTGTGTCAATAACCAGTTATTAATTTCTGATGGTAGATGTTAGTTTAACCCTATACTTGTTATTCTGATTTATTTCGTTAAATTATTTGCATTTTTATTTACTTTAGTTAACATTATTTGAATTATTTTTTTTTAATTTTAAAACCCCCTTGGTTTACATAACATAAAAATTAAATTTATAATTCTCTATGAGATCTACTTTTGCTTGCCCTACTATATAAATATTTTTTGTAAAAAGAATTTATTTTTGATTGCTACACACTGATCATGAACAAACCTTTATCTACAGCTGAAGCTTCACCAAGCTTTTTTTGCTTAGCCATTGCAATATAGTCTTTGTAATTTCTCTTTTAGTGTCCCGACTTATTGTAGTAAAAGAAAACTCATTTGCTCTTAGGATCACTTTTTATTTTGTCCTTGGTTTTAGCCTTTCCTTTTGCTTTCTTCTTTTCAGACATCTTTAAAGAACCTTTGGCCATCTTTCTCTTCTTGGAAGAATCATCTAGTAGAAAGACTTGGTCTTTCTTGGTTGGATATTGACTCTCAGTAGTCTTTAACATGTTAAGCAATTCAGGCAAGTTTGTTAGTATCGCAGAAATAATACATACATACAAACAATTTGTATAACGCAATGGAATAAGGCATAAATCGTATTTAAAATTTTTCTACAACAACCAAAGCCAAATGATCTACCTTATGCAATAATTATTAATTGAGAAAGAATAAAAGTTATACCTCTTGTAAATCAACTCTTAATCGGCTACGAGTTCACCTCTCTTTAATCCTTCCCAAATACATAATATAAATATTAAGTTATTTAATTTATTCCAAAATAAATTAAATACATTTAATTTATTATTACTATTAAGCCAATTACTTCTAAAATAAATATTTTCTTTTATGGTGTGACCCTTTAAGTTCAATATTATACCGTTTATAGAATAAATAAATTATAATCATTCTATTAAATGAATTAAACTCTTTAATTCATGAATAAAACTATTTAATTCATTTTTCATAAATAACCTTTATTCTACAATAAGGGTAAGCCCCCTTAACTATTCACGATTTTTTAAATAATATAAATTTCAACGTTTGACTATAAAAAATATATTCAATGAATAGTTACAGTACAATTCAACCCTTCTACCATACAATGTCCTGAAAAAATATAAGACATGAAATTTTAGTCAAGTATTATTTTATTTGATCATATGCATTTCAATTCTCAAATGCATAACTCTAGTTAATGCAAATTAGAAACTCATTTATAATTCCATTTAACCCTGACCATGGATTTTTGAATTGTTATTTATTGAATCGTATAAGACATTCTTCCCCTTTACTGGAAGTGGTAGACCCTTTGTCACCTACCTCCATATAAACTTCATTATACCCGATCATACCCTTTGATATACCAACAAGCCTTAAAGGATATGTTAAAGTATAACTCAGTATACACAAGGTACTACGATGATCTGAAGTACAAGGATCACTTGTACTACTATCACTAGAGGAACTCCTATTGACAGGTAAGTAAAACTCTACTAGGTGTTCCTTTAAGCGAGTCACATTTAGTGAACTTATTCTCTAATAAGCACCTACATACTTATTTTAATGTCTCTACACAAATAATTATGAGATAAATTATCCTCCTCATAAGAGTAAACATGGTATACACTGATGAGTGGGATTAATACCTACTAATCTTGTGTCTTTTACTTGAAATTATGGATTAATTCTATATAGTTGCGTATTAGTTTTTATGTTTTTATCTTCATTTTATAGGATGTGCTTAGAGGGAAATATGGGAGAAAAATGGGAACAAAGCAATTCATTTTGGCAAGCTGGTCCACTAGCGCGGGACGCACCAGAATAGTGAAGGAGTCGACACGGGGTGTGCCAGACGGAGCTGAAGTCACTACAGGGATAGTGCGGACCGCACCATTATAAGGCTAAATATAGCACAGGACGCTCCAGTTGGTAATCCAGCCTTGACTTTTGATGCTTTTTTATTAGTAATGAACTTGGGTTCAAGATTTTTATCATGTAATTAATTAGGGTATAATGTTAGACTATAAATACATATTACGTACCCTAATTAGGGGCATCCTGACTATGTAAGATTAAAACTTTGGGGAGATCAAGTTAGAGACTTTTAACGGGAGATCAAGGGCTAAAGAGAGAGAGAGACAAATAGGCTACAAAATAGTTTCTTCTTTTCCCTTTTCTTTTATTTTCTTTGTGAACCTTATAATGATATTTAACTCGATGTCTTTTATTTTAATCTCTAGCATGAACTAATTTATTATTCAAGATTACACAAACCTTTTACTAGCATGAATTAAGTTATTCATATGCTTTTAGTTATTCATTTTCTATGGGTTGTTTATCGTATTTTGTTATGATTGTCTGATTATTTAGCCAATAATTAATATGACACCTTAGATGAATTTGAAAAATGAAGTATAGGGTTAGGTCTGACTATGATAGCATGTATTCTGGTTTTTAGGCATGTGAGCGAGTAACTATATTCGTGTATAAAATAGGAATATATCTATACATTGCATGTAACAGTGATGGGAGTTGGGTCTTAATTGCATTAATCATGCATAGGAATATAGCATGATGAGTGAGATGAATATGTTTATTAAATCGTTGGGAAATTTTTAATAAGAAGTGATAGTGAATTCTCGGTTAATAACCTAATTAAGTGGAATAACTGGAGGCAGAATAATTTAATTCATGTGGCATATTAGGGGAATTGTGATCCTGTCTTGTTTAAATATGGTAATTATCATAAGTTTTTGTTTTCAAAGTTAAATCATTATTCTTCTCAACTAAAATTGGATGTTTATAAAAAGTTGAATTATTGAAAAAACTAATATTTAATAGAGTGTTTAGCAAAGTTCTCTGTGGGATCGATCCTTGATTTACTTAGATATTATTTGTTGACCATGTGCACTTGCACGTTATTACCATTATATAAAACGAGCAACAAGTTTTTGGCGCCGTTGCAGGGGAACTGTGCTGAAATCTACTCTAATATTAGTTGTTTCAATTTGATTTTGTTATAAATAATTTTTAATTTTCTATTTTCTTTTGCTTTTGCAGGTTTATACTCATTCGAACTTGTCAAAGCAAAGCGTCGACCTCAATCTCGAGTGTGAACCAAGTGTTGGAAATAACCTATCTCGGTTAGCACAGATTTAGCAGTTTTCAAAACTGTAAATTTCGTTAACGTGATTAAAGCTGTGTTTTCTCGAAATTAAAGTTAGGTACTTCTAATTTGTGTTTGCACACGAGGTCAAAGGGTTAGGAACTGTTACCATACGAGGACGAGATTGGAAGGAGGTTCCGTAACTTGAGACAATATTGTAAGGAAGTAAAAGCTCAAGAGAAGAAGTCAAACAACAAACAGAAGGCGTTAAGAGACTATGATATGCCTTTGGTGACTGAGATCCAATTGAGTATTTGGAGACCAGACATACAAGATACAACATTTAAGATCAAGCCTGGGGCCATACAAATGATACAAAACTCAGTCCAATTTGGAGGTTTAACGAATGATGATATAAACGAGCACCTTGCTATTTTTATGGAAATCTGTGACATATTCAAATATCATGGAGTTTTCGAGGACGCAATTAGACTTAGACTTTTTCTTTTCACATTCCGTGATAAGGCGAAAAGGTGGCTTCATTCTCTACCACTGGGGTCAATTACTACATGGGAAGATCTTGCACAAAAGTTTCTGGCTAAATTATTTCCACCCGCCATGACATCAATGTTGAGGAATGATATTACCTCGTTCTCCCAATTTGATTCAAAAAGCATATATGAAGCTTCGGAACGGTTCAAGGATCTACTTTATAAATGTCCACACCAAGGAATCCCATAATGGTTGTTAGTGCAAACTTTTTATAATGGGTTAGCCAGTGCTACCAAAACGAGTATAGATGCAGTAGCATGAGGTGCACTAATGGGGAAAAATTATGATGAGGTGTACAAACTTCTGGAAACTTTGGTCGCCAATAGCTATCAATGACCATCAGCAAGAATTCATAAAGTGGATGTTATCATACCCTTGGCTGCATAAGTGGCTTCCTTGTCAAATAAATTAATACAATGGCAATGCAACTAGTTCATAATGTAGCTATGGTGTGTGAGTTGTGTGTGGTAAATCATGTTACTGATCAGTATGCCAATAGTGCAGAATCAGTAGAGTATATTGACAATTACAACAGGCAACAGTAAGGAAACCATCAGAATAATCCTAGATGGAAGAGCCATCCTAATTTCTCTTGGAGAGAAAATTAAGCCCAACAACAAGCTCTAAGGCAATCTTAACCACTAGGATTTCAAAATCAGCAACCCTAGCAGTTGGAAAAGAATTATTATCTAAAGGTAGTTAAATTCATGGCATGTACTGATTCAAGAATGAATGAGATAGCCAAGAATATAAAAAACCAATCAATTTCTATTCAGAATTTAGAAAATCAGATGGTAAATATTGCAAATGCCTTGAATAACCGCCCTCATGGAGCGTTGCCAAGCAACACAGAGGTCAATTCTAAGCGAGTAGGAAAAGAGCATTACAAAGAAGTTACACTACAGAGTGGTAAGGAATTGCCTTATGTAATTTTTAATAAGAGCCATAAACAGACATCAGAGGAAGAGAACCAATCTGTGAGGGCAGAAAGCAAACTAGATAAAAGTGAAAAGTCAAAAAAAGGGGAGGAATCAGTTGAACAAAAAGAAGGAGACAAACAAAGCCCTAATGTGCCTCCCGTCCTATTTCTGCAAAGATTTCAGAAAACATGGTTAGACAAGCAGTTTGTGAAGTTTTTAGAAATTTTCAAGAAATTTCATAAAAATATTCCGTTTACCGAAGTGCTTGAGCAGATGCCAAGTTATGTTAAGTTTATGAAGGAGATTCTTTCTAAGAAGAGAATATTGGGGGAGTTTGAAACAGTTGCATTGACAAAAGAGTGCATGGCCATCTTGTAGAAAAAGTTACCTAGCTTTACAATATCATACGTGATCCGTCAGTTTTATAGGAGAGCCCTTTGTGATCTGGGGCTAACATCAACTTCATGCCACTTTCAGTTTACAATCAATTAGGATTAAAGAAAGCTAAGCTAACAAATGTTACGTTGCAACTAGCAGACAGGTCTCTGACATATCCGAAAGGCATAGTGGAGGGCATCTTTGCAAAGATCGACAAATTTATTTTTCCAGTTGACTTCGTCGTGTTGGATTTCGAAGAAGGAAAGGAGATCTTGATCATACTTGGAAGGCCATTCATGACCACGAGGAGAACATTAATTGATGTGTAGAACGGGGAACTAACGACGAGGGTTCAGGATCAGGAAGTCACTCTTAGTGTTTTAGGAAGCTGAGGATTATTTTTGGGTGGATCTAATTGAGGAAGAAGTAAATGAAGTATTCATAGGAAATTGCTTGTCAAACCCACTTGAAGCAGCCTTAGTCAGTTCTGAGGCTATAGATGTGCCTAGTTCTATGGAGTTTGTGCAGCTGTTTAATGCATCACCATTATTTCATATAAAGTAAGAAATCAATATAAGACGTTGGATTAAGCAGAGACTGCTAAGAAGTCCACAAAGACATCTTTAGAGGAATCACCAGTTTTGGAGCTTAAACCTCTTCTGAACCATTTGAGGTATGCCTACTTAGGTGATTTAAACACATTACCTATCATCATCCCAGCTTCACTTGATGGTGTGTAAGAGGACAAATTGTTAAGGGTGCTGAGGGAGTATAAATTGGCAATCGGGGGGACTATTGCAGATATCAAGCGGATAAGTCCATCTACTTGCATGCATAAAATACTGTTAGAGGATGAAACTAGGCCAATCATTGAACAACAAAGAAGGTTAAATCCGATTATGAAGGAGGTTGTAAAGAAAGAGATTATCAAATGGTTGGATGCTATCATAATATATCTTATTTCAGACAGTTCATGGATAAGTTCGGTGCAGTGTATGCTGAAGAAAGGAAGAATGATCGTTGTGGCAAGTATGTATGGACTAACGCAAGTTAAATAAAGCGACTCACAAAGACCACTTTCCATTGGCCTTCATTGACCAAATGTTGGATAGGTTGGCAGGTCATCAATTTTACTGCCTTCTTGATGGTTATTCTGGATACAACCAGATTGCCATAGCCCCAAAAGATCAGGAGAAGACCGCGTTTACATGCCTCTACGAAACATTCATATTCCATAGAATGTCTTTTGGTATATTTAACGCACTAGCCACATTTCAGATGTGTATGATGACGATCTTCTTAGACATAGTTGAGCACAATCTGGAAGTGTTCATGGACGAATTCTTCGTGTTTGGTGACAGCTTCGATCGTTACCTTGAGAATTTGATACAAGTGTTGAAAAGATGTGTGGAGACCAACTTAGTGTTAAACTGGAAAAAATGCCACTTTATGGTGCATGAAGGAATTATTTTAGGTCACAAGGTATTTGAAATGAGAATAGAAGTGGACAAACCCAAAATTGAAACAATTGAGAAGTTACCTCCACCCACATTTGTGAAAGAAATTAGAGTTTTCTTGGCCATGCGGGGTTTTATAGGCGCTTCATTAAATATTTCTCCAAAATTTTAAAACCCCTTTGCAACCTCCTTGAAAAGCAGAAAAAACAGAAGTTCATATATGCTTCTGTGATTATTGCTCCATATTGGGCCTTGCCATTTGAGTTAATGTGTGATACGAGTGATTATGTGGTTGGTATAGTACTAGGCCAACACAAGGTTAAGGTGTTCCATGCCAATTACTATGCCAGTAAAACCCTTTTAGATGCACAACTTAACTACACTACAACAGAAAATGAATTATTAGTAGTAGTGTTTGCATTTGATAAGTTTCAGGTGTATCTTATCAGGACAAAGGTGCTGGTTTTCATGGATCACTCGGCGATAAGGTACTTGATTTCAAAGAAGGACGCTAAATCGCGATTAATTAGATGGGTCCTCTTACTCCAAGAGTTTAATTTAGAAATCTTCGATTAGAAAGGAACTAAAAAACAAGTAGCAGATCACTTGTCGAGATTGGAAAATACCAACCAGAATGAGGAGGAGGGGCTGCTGATAAACGAAACTTTCCCAGATGAACAACTATTTGCGGTTACAAAAGAAGCATCGTGGTATGCAAATGTTATCAATTATCTAGTAAGTGGTGTGTTCCCTCTATATTTGTCAAGCCAACAGAATTTTTTTTTTTTTTGTTGCATGATGTCAAGAGATACATTTGGGATGAGATGTTCCTGTTTAAGCAAGGAATAGATCAGTTGTTGAAAAGGTGCATACCAGAAGAAGAAATTCATAGTGTACTTCGTCATTACCATGCTTCGGAGTATGGAGGGTGTAAGGATCCGAATTTTTAGGATTTTCTTAATAATATTAAATGAGAATTTAATTGATAAATTATCAAGGTTGTTTAAATTAATTATTATTTTATGTGATTTAAGGTATGTGATAAGATTTAATTAGTAAATTAAATCTGTACAGAAATCATGACGAATTGTGTTAATTTAAAATAATTGGAAAGTAAATAAATTGTTTAAAAACAATTTATGAATAATAAGAAAAATTTCTTGTAAAGGCAATAAAATTATTATGGAAATACGAAAATTATATGGTATTATGTGGTAATGTGAAATATATGATTTAGATGTGTATATATATATAGATTTGTATATATATAAATGTGCATGTTTAATTGATAATTATAAATTTAATTAATTATGAAAATTAAGGGATTAATAATTAAATTAATCCGAAAATTTATGAAAAGTTAATGAGGAAATTAGTAAAATTATAATTATTGATTTTAGATTTAATCAAGAATTATGGAGGAAGTTTAGAAATTAATTAAGAAGAAAAGTAATTATATAAATTATATAATGATAAATTATATAATTTATATAAGGAAATTAAAATAATGTATGAAGAAAATAATAATTATATAAATTATATAAAAATAATTATATAATTTATATAAGAGGATTAAGCAATAAATGTATAATTTGGTTATATAATTAAGTGATAATTATGAAGGAATTTAAGAAAAGGAATAATGTAATTATATAAATTATGTAATATTAAATTATATAATTTATATAAGGAAAGTTAATGTGAATATTAAAGAAATTGAATAATAAATAAGAAAAATGAATGTTTTAAGTTATTAAAAATCATATTTATGTATAATAGAATTATTATGACTTTTATGAAAAATAATATTTCCGAAATGTGAACATGTTGTCCAAGAAATGAAGTGAAAAATTATGAAAAATAATTTTTATATGTTCTATGAATTATTTTATGATTTTTGGAGGTATAAATTATCTCACATAATTACATGCATGTCATTATGCGTGTACAAAATTTGTCAAGAAAAGTACCCAAAAGAGGTGTTAATATTATTTATAAATCATAATATGAATTTTAGTGAATTAAAATAAATATTTTATATTTATTATATAAAATATTTATTACACGATATAATTACGTAATGTATAAAAATAATTAAAATTTTTGCATGAATGATTTTGTGGAACGTTCGAGAGACTTGGCCTAAGTCGGTGGACTTGTGAGAGGGATTAAAAATTTATTCATATAATTGTTATATATATATAAGGGACAAGAAGAAAAGAAAGGAACAAGAAGTAAGAAGAAAAGAAAGAAACAAAACACAAACCACTCTCTTTCTTTATTGTTCACCGAGAGCCACCACCGCCACCACTCATGACCACCGCGACCTCCATAGCCACCACTAGAGATGTGAAACAAGCATCATGGAAGCTTTCTTTGGCTTGAGGAAGGTATAAGAAATTATTTATTTGGTTTATTTATTATTTATGAGGATAAATTAATTGTGTGGAAAAATTAGTAAATAATTAGGATATTTATTCTAAATAATTTTTAGTGATATATTTATGAATTATATGATTTATGAAATAATTATGTTGTGAAAGTTTGGATTAAAAATGGTGAATGTTGGGAAATTGGTGACTACTGTTTTCGGGAAAATGAAGAAGAATCTGCAGGTCTGCCGCGCATTGCGCGGCAACATTTTTTTTCCGAACGCCATAACAAAACGGCGTCGTTTTGGGCGAGAGTTTTGGTCGGCCGCGCAATGCGCGACTTGATCTCCAAACGACGCCGTTTGTTGGAACAGGCCAGGGTCTGCCGCGCCATGTGCTGCCGCGGTTTGGGGGGGCGAAATTACGAACATGACCTCGAACCTTTAGGATAATACCGAGCGTGTCCTTTGGCCTCGAAAAATTACAGATATGTCCTTGAGCTTTTCTATTAATGTCGGTTATGTTCCTAGCGTTGCTAAATTTACAGAAATGTCCCTGGGCTTTCCGAAAAATTCCGGATGTGTCCCTAAGGCAGCGAAAATTACCAAAATACCCCTAGAAAGTGATTTTTAAAGAAATAAATGTTTAAAAATTGTTTAAAAATCATAGAAAATTATAAAAAAATACTAAAAATATAGAAATGATGTTTGGGCATTAAATTTAATATTTTTATAAAAATATTAAATATTGGGGATTAATATTTAAAGGTTTAACTATTAATCTAATAAGGTTATAATTTAGAAAATGGTTAAATAAAATTTTCGGACAACCAAATATGTTAAATTTTATCCGATAAGCCAGGTTGTCCGTAGTGAAGGCATTAAATATTAAGTTATGTTAATATTTTAAAGGACGAGGTTAATATAATTAACCATATAAATTGATATAATAGGCCCAGAGATGATATTAATTAAATAAATTAATATCATAAAGAGATAAATAATTATTATTTGATTATTTTATGATCATAGGTTGATCGAGAGAGGGTTTTAAGATATCAATTAAATAATTGGACGTTAGGCAAGTTCTTCAGTCCCTTTTATGTTAAATGTTGGACTGTTATGATATATAATTCTTGTTTTAACTGCATACAAATTATGTGTTATGTGATTTGTGGCTAATATGACAACTATGTGTACTCCATGCAATGATGTGAGATATACTGCTATAATAGAAGCACAAGCACATGATGTATGACACACACTGAGTATGTTAAGGTATGTGCTACGTGAAATTTAAACTGTTGAACTTGCTGAGCCGTTGTGCTCATTACTTGTTTAAAATAAACTTTTGCAGGATAAAAAAATAAGTTTCAGGAATATCTTATTAAGTTGAGATGAATTGCCTAGAAGGTAGAAAACGTGATTGTTAAATTGTTAATATTATAATTCAATGTGAGAGATTTGTTAATTTACTGTGATAAATTGTATGTATATATAAGTTGAATCTGGAAATGATAGAAGTTCAATTATGAACTGTGATGGATCAGGATAATTGTTATGATAGAAATTATTATATGTTTGATTACGAATGACGCAACAAGGAATATCTGTATGAAAATAAATAATAGTAAATTTTAAATGATGAGCTTTATAAGATGCGTAAAAGAAAGAAAAAGTAAAGGTTTCGATCCAGGGACTAGGATCCAGATGTAAGGATTTTGAATATTCAAATATTTTAATACAATGATTGAGAAAAAGAAAAAAATTATACGAGAATTTTGATAATTGATGATTTTAAATCAATTAATGGATCAATTATAGTGTTTAAAGATTTATTAACGAACCGAAATTTGGACGTTATGAAGATAATGTTTAATAAATATAGAATTTAAGGTAATAAAGTGGGTCGAATTTCGGGGTCGTTACAGAGGGCACTACGAGGGCAAAAGGACAGCGTTCAAAGTTCTCCAATCAGGATTTTACTGGCCTTCTCTATTCAAAGACACTCACTCATTCGTTTTACATTGTGACAGATGCCAAAGGGTTGACAATATTTCTAGACGCAAGGAGATGCCCCTCAACAATATCCTTATTGTGGAAATCTTTGATGTGTGGGGGCATAGACTTCATGGGGCCATTTCCTTCGTCTTTTAATAATCTGTACATTTTGGTTATAGTTGATTACGTATCCAAGTGGGTTGAAGCAGCAACCTTACCTACTAACGATGCAAGGGTGGTGCCACGATTTCTCCAAAGGAATATATTTACTCGATTTGGCACGCCTAGAGCAATCATTAGTGATGAGGTCAAGCATTTTTGTGACAGACAATTCAAGGTTCTTCTTGCTAAGTATGGGGTGATCCATAGGATTGCCACTACTTATCACCCCTAAACAAGTGGCCAGACTTGGGTATCAGTTAGAGAAATTAAAAGGATCTTGGAAAAAATGGTCAACCCGAACAAAAAAGATTGGTCGAAGAAGTTAGACGATGCATTATAGGCCTACAGAACCGCATACAAAATGCCAATCGGTGTAACGACCTCGAAATTCGACCTACTTTCTTACCTTAATTTTCATGTTTGTTTTACATTATTTCCTTAACGTCCAAATTTCGGTCCGATAATAAATCTTTAATCACCTTAATTAATTCATTTATTGACATTATAGTCATCAATTACCAAATTGTCGGTATAAATTTTTCTTTTTCTTTTCTCAATTCAATCATTGTATTAAAATATTAGGATATTTAAAATCTTATCGTCTCGATCCTAGTCTCTGGATTGCAACCTTTACTTTTTCTTTTCTTTCATGTATCGTAAAGCTTAATATATAAAATTTAATATTATTTATATCCATACAACCTTCTTTGTTTCATCATTTATATATACACAAAATAATCTCTATCGTAACAACAACTTTGAACAATTACAGTTCATAATTTAACTCTCTTCGTCCTATTCAGATCCGATTTATATGTACATACAGTACATCAATATAAACAGAGCAAATTTACCCACATTGAATTATAATATTAGAAATATAAAAATAACGTTCACAACCTTTTAGGGTAATCCGTCTCTACATAATCTGATATTCTTGAAATTTATTTTTTTACCTGTAAAAATGTATATTATGCAAGTAATGAGCACAACGGCTCAGCAAGTTCAACAGTTTACACCTTTCATGCTTCACGTAGCACATAGCTTAACATGCTCTATGTGTGTCATATATCACGTGTTGTGCTTCTACTCAGGCATTATATCTCAAATATATTCATATTATTTCACAAAGTACACATTGTTGTCACATTATCTACATATAACATAACACATAATTTATATGCGTTTAGAACAAGGATTAACATATCATAACAAACAACCCTTTAACATAAAAGTACTGAAGAACTTGTCTGGATTGTGGAATTAATTAATACCCCTTCTATAATTCTTCTCATACAACCTATGATCATACAATAACCAATTAATAATTATTTATCCTCTTATGATATTAATTTAATTAATTAATATCATCTATAGTGTAATTAACCCTACCCGACGATTTATTTTAAGGTACCAGGTCAATTATTAAATAATATGGTTAATTATATTAACCTCATTCTTCAATATATTAATTTAACTTAATATCAAACACCTTCAATGCGGACAACCCAGTTCATCGGATAAAATTTAGCATATTTGGTTGTCCGAATTTTCATTTTAATTATTTTCCAAATGTTAACCTACTAGATTAACATTTAAAAAATTTAAATATTAATTCCCAATATTTAATATTTTTACAAAAATATTAAATTAAATGCCCAAATATCATTTCCATATTTTTAGTATTTTTTTTATAATTTTTAAACAATTTTTAAACATTTATTTAATTAAAAACTATTTTCTGGGATTTTCGTAATTTTCGCAACTATAGGGACAAAATCGGAATTTCCCAAAAAACCCAGGGGCACGCCGATCATTTGGCAAGGCTAGGGACATATTCGGCATTTCATGAAAAAACTAGGGGCAAAACCGTAATTATCAGGAAATTGATCGGTCGCGCATTGTGCGGACAGACCCTCGGTCGTCCCAAAACGACATCGTTTCCTGCCCTGCTCTGAAAAATGGTCGTCGCGCATGGCGCGGCTCCCTCTTCTGCCTCCAAAATGACGCCGTTTATACCCCAGCCTCCGGAAAAAAATGGTCGCCGTGCATTGTGCGGGCAACCCTTACTTCTTCTTCTTTCTTTTCCGCGAAACAGTATACCAACTTATCCAAAATTCTCCATTTTAATCACCAACTTCACAACATAATTATTCCATAAATCATATAATTCATAGATATACATCTAAAAATTATTTAGAATAATTATTCTAATTATTTTCTAATTTTTCCACAAATTAATTTATCAATAATAATAGCAAAATAAATTAAATAACATAGTTTTTTTATACCTTTCTTGGCTTGTAAATCTTCCTCTTGATGGCACCAAAACTTCCTCATCTCTTGGTGGTGGCCATGGAGTTTCCGGGTGGCAAGGTGGTGGTGATGGTTTTCGGATGGAGCAACATAGAGAGAGAGAGAGTGTTTTGTTTTTTTTCTTTTTCTTTTCCTTTTCTTGCTTTTCCCTTCCTTTTTATTAGTAAAACACTTAGCCACTTTTTGGAAAATTCTCAATTCCACCGACCTTGTTGCCAACCGACTTTGTTCGGATAATTTCCATGCAAAATTACAAATTTAGTACATTACGTAATTATTTCGTGTAATAAATATTTTATGTAATGTGTATAAAATATTTATTTTAATTCACCAAAAATCATAACATGATTTATCAATAATATTAATAACTTTTTTGGGTATTTTACATGACAAATTTTGTAAACGTATAATGACATGCATTTAGTTATATGAGGTAATTTATACCTCCAAAATTCATAAAATAATTCATATGACATATAAAAATTGTTTGCATGCCCTTTTCACTTCGTTATTTGGACAACATGTTACATTAACATATTTACATTTCTGAAATATTATCCATCATAAAAATCATAAAAATTACCTTATACATAAACATATTTTTAATAAATTATAACATTCATTCTCCTCATTTATTTACCATTTTCTTTACTATTTACATTAACTTTCCTTATATAAATTATATAATTTATTATTATATAATTTATATCATTACATTATCCCTTTTTAAATAATTTCCATTTTACACAAAATACAATTTATAAAAATTTTCTTCCATCCTTATTCAATTTAATCTTCTTATATAAATTATATAATTATTCCTATATAATTTATATAATTATTATTTTTCTCATATTTCACTTTAATTTCCTTATATAAATTATATAATTTATTATTATATAATTTATATAATTACTTTTCTTCTTTATTAATTTCTAAACTTCCACCATAATTATTGATTAATTCTAAAATCAATAATTATAATTTTACTAATTTCCTCATTAACTTTTCATAAATTTTCGGATTAATTTAATTATTAATCCCTTTTCTCCATAATCAATAAAAATTATAATATAACAATTTAATTATACAATTTCATGAGATTTCTCTTATTCTTCATAATTTGTTTTTAAATAATTTATTTATTCTTCAATTATTTTCATTCAATCACAATTTGTCATCATCTCTGTACAGTTTTAATTTACCAATTAAATGTCATCACATACCTTAAATCACATAAACTATCACCAATAATTTAAACAACCTTGATAATTTCATTAAATTCTCATTTAATATTATTAAAGAAATCTTGAAAATTCGGATCCTCACAATCGGGATGACTCCATATCAATTAGTGTATGGCAAGGCGTGCCACCTTCCGGTTGAACTCGAACACAATGCGTTTTGGGCAATACAAAAACTTAACTTTGATGCCATAGCAGTGAGTGAGAGGCGATTATTACAGTTGAATGAGCTGAATTAATTACTTCTACGGGCCTATAAGAGTTCTAAACTCTATAAAGAAAATGTAAAGAAATGACATGACGAGTGGACACTTCAGAGAACATTTAAACCGAGTCAAGCAGTATTGCTATTCAATTCAAGATTGAAGCTTTTTTCTAGGAAAACTCAAATCAAAATGGTCGGGGCCTTTTGTTGTGACAACGGTATTTTCACATGGGGCAATTAAGGTGGAAGAACCCAAATCGAAGTGTAGGTTCAAAGTTAATGGTCAACGATTGAAGCACTATTGGGGTGGCAATATCATTCATCAATGTACCTCAATTGACCTTGCCAATTCATAAATCAGGGACTAGTCGGGCTGACGACTATAAACCAAGCACTTATTAGGAGGTAACCCAATCTTTCATTCATTTTCGTTTATTTCGATTCAATTCATTGGATAGTGTAGTTTTTTATTTAATTGTTAATAATCTTCATTAGTTTACTAATCTTTGTCAATTGTCATTTCAGGGCTAAAGGTATTCAATCAAGTAAGGGTAGCATGCACAAGGAAAGGAAGAAAATGAGAAATTAGAAGTCCAAGCACACTGCAGGAGTGGTGCGGGGCACGTCAATATTAGGTGTAAAATGGCATGGGGTGTGCCAAGGTTTCAAAGGACACACTGCTTAGGTGGCGTAGGGAACGCCATATGCTAAGTAAAGATGGCGCAGGGCGCGCTAGGCGACAAACTTTGAAAAATAGGTGGACATATCTAAGAAGCTCTTCTAATCTATAATAACCAATGGCACTACAGTACAGATACATGTCCTAAAAATGATCAATTAAATTGATCAATTGGGACAACTGGTTTTATTATGGATAGAAAGTTAAGTCAAGATTTGACCATGCAATCAATCATTGACTCCTATACATAATTTATTTTGGACTACAACATTAATAAGCTAGACGTCAGTTTACCTAATTTTCTTAACATGTTAAAGATTATTCAGTCATTTTCCTTCTAAGAAAAACCAAGTCTTACTAGTAGAAGAATCCTCTAGGAAGGGGGAGAGGGCCAAAGGTGTTTCTGAGGAGTCAAAAAGGGTTTAAGGCTAAAGAAAGACACTAAACAAAGGACATAAATAAAAGTGATCTCAAGGGCAAAGAATTTTTCTTTCATTGTAATAAGCTGGGACACTGAAAGAGGAATTGCAAGGAGTATCTTACAGTAGCTAAGTAGAAGAAGCTTGGTGAAGCTTTTACTGTAGATATAGATTTGTTCATAATGAAATAGAACTTTTTACATGTTAAATTCTACTTGGGTATTAGATACCGGCTGGTGGTCTCATATATGCAAGTTATTATGTAGACTAAGCATAAGTAGAAGGATAAACATAGGACAAATAATCCTATGTGTGGGGAATGAAGCAAATGTTGCTACATTAACAATGGGAACTTACAGTTTAGTATTGTCTACGGGCAAGTCTATTAAGTAAGTTGTTACTATGTTCCAGGTCTTGTTAGAAACATTATGTCTGTTCCATGTGTAGACAATGAAGGTTGTGACATTATAATAAAGAACAATCGTTATTCTATTTATAATGATAATGTTTTATTTAGAACTGGTTAGTTACTTGATGGACATTGTATTCTTGACTTATATGAAAGACATTTTCAAATTGCTCAAACTAAAGTCAAAGAGATTATATGAATCATACCTTCATATGACACTGCAAACTCGGTCATATTAATGAAACAAGACTAAAACAAGTTGCATATAAATGGACTTATAAAGCTTTTTGATTATGAATCAAATACAACTTGTGAATCTTATATCATGGGTAACATGACTAAATCTCCATTTAGTGTACATGGAGAGTGAGTTGTAGAGTTGTTAGAGTTGGTACAAATAGTTGTGTATGGGAACTATGAGAACAAATGCAAGAGGAGGGTATTCATTCATTCCTGTCACTGATGATTCTAGATTAGGATATATGCATTTGATAAAATACAAATCTAAATCACTTGAAATGTTCAAATAATTCAAAAGTGAAGTACATAAATAAATGGCCAAAAGTATTAGAGTTCTTCGATTAGATAGAGAAGGAAATACTTGAGCAATTAGTTTCTAGATCATCTCAAAGAGATTGGTATTATCTCACAATGGACATGGTGATAATCCATGATAAGTTTTACTAACCTTCTATTATCCTTCTGGGGTTATGTCACAAAAACGACAGCATATCTACTAAACAAGGTACCTTCTAAAATTCGTCCTTAAGATTCCATATGAGTTATGGACAGGGAGGAAACTAAGTCTTAAGTATGTTAAGATTTTAGGTTATCCAACTTATTTTAAAAGGTTTGAAAGGAAAAGTTTGGGACAAGATCTAACAAGTGTAAATTTGTGGAATATCCTAAAAAAAGTTTAGGGTATCATTTCTATAATACTACTGATTAAAAGGTCTTTGATGAAACACGCTGCCTTCTAGAAAAAAAGAGTTTATCCTTTAAGGGGTTAATGGGAGTGAGATAGATCTAGAAGAAGTTCAAGAACCACAAAACACAACAGATCAAGGAAAAGAATTTGTTTAAGTAGATAAACCTACTATACCACAACCAAGTCGTAAATCTAGTTTAGTACCGAAGATACCTGAAAGGTATGGATTCATCATAGTTGATGACGATGAGGTACGCATCATAGTGGATGATGATCCAGTTACATACGATGAGGTATGAGTAGTAAAGACTCAAGATAAATGACTGATGACCATGAAATCTGAAATGGAATCCATAAATCAGAACTAAGTGTGGACTTGGGTTTCTCCACCATAAGGCATTGTGCCTAGATGGGGAAAATGGGTCTTTTAGAAAGACTAAAATAGATGCAAAGGTGATGACCTATAAGACCTAACTAATGGGAAAAAATTTCAAACAAGGTCAATGAGTTGACTATGATGAAACTTTTCATTGATAAAAATGCTTAAGTCCATTTAGGATTTTACTTGCAGTTATAACTTATTGTACGAGATCTGGCAAATAGATGTATAGATGCCCTTCCTCAATAGAGGATGTATGTATGATACAGCCAGATGGATTTGTCTTCAAAGATAGAGAAAATTAAGTATGTAAGTTATAACGATCCAATTATGGATTGAAGCAAGCTTTTCAGAGATAGAACATCTGTTTTGATGAGATAATCAAAGGAATTTGATTTGATCAAAAATCAAGGATGAACCAAGTATGTACAAAGGTTTATGGGAGTAGCGTGACATTCCTAGTACTATATGTTGATATACTACTGATAAGGAATGACATACCGATGCTATAATCAATAAAGATGTGATTGTCTAAACAATTCTCCATCAAGGACTTAGTCCTACTATTGGGATAAAGGTCTATAAAAATAGATCATAAAACATGTTTGGCTTGACCTAATGAACATACATTGATCTGTTACATGTACAAGACCTGATGTTGCTTATGTATGATAAACAAATATCAGTTCAATCCTGGAGAAGAATATTATATAGTTTTTAATGGTGGGTCTGATTTAAAACTAAAGGTTTATAGAGACTCAAGTTTTTCAGACTGATCAAGACAATAACAAATCTTCATTTCAGATTGTATAATCACCTTGAATGGTGGTGCAGTGAGTTAAAAAGGTTTTAAGCAGTAAATAGTTGTTGATTTAGTGATAAATACATAGTAAATAGGTATAAATGAAGCTGCAAAGGTGAATTTTTGGATGAACAAGTTCATTACAGAACTTGGAATGGTTCTTAGCATTAAAGGAGTTTAATTTGTTAAGAAACCTAGGTCTCATATGAAGTCCAAACATGTGTTGCAGCACTTTCGTATGATTAGAGGAATCACTGAAAGAGGATATGATACTATAGCGATGGTAGACTCTCAGAATAGCATTACATATCCATTAACTAAAGCATTTTCTCAGCAATTCAAACGATTTCCACTTAAAGAAGAGTGTGAGGATCCGAATTTTCAAGATTGTTTAAATTAATTATTATTTTATGTGATTTAAGGTATGTGATGAGATTTAATTAGTAAATTAAATCTGTGCAGAAATTATGAGAAATGGTATTGAATTGAAATAATTGAAAAGTAAATAAATTGTTTGAAAACAATTTATTAAAAATAAGAAAAATTTCAGATAAATGTACATTAATTTGTACAATTAAATTGTTATGAAAATGTGGAAATTAGATTTAAAGGAAATTATATGGTAATGTGAGAGGTAAGATTTAAATATGTATATTTATATATGTGTATGTTTAATTGATAAAATTATAAATTTGATTAATTATGGAAATAAAGGGATTAATAATTAAATTAATCCAAGAATTTATGAAAAGCTAATGAGGAAGTTTGTAAAAATGTAGTTATCGATTTTTGAGTTTATCAAGAATTTTGGAAGAAGTTTAGAAATTAATTGAGAAGGAAAGGTAATTATGTAAATTATATAATAATAAATTATATAATTTATATAAGAAAATTAAAATAAAGTATGAAGAAAATAATAATTATACAAATTATATAAGAATAATTATGTAATTTATATAAGGTGATTAAATGGAATAAGGTTGGAGAAAATTAAGAAATTATTTAAGAAAGGAAAATGTAAATATATAAATTATCTAATATTAAGTTATATAATTTATATATACAGAAATTATTGTAAATAGTAAAGAAATTGAATAATAAATAAGAAAAATGAATGTTTTAAGTTATTAAAATTTATAATTATGTATAAGGGAATTATTATGACTTTTATGAAAGATAATATTTCGAAAACGTGAACATGTTAATGTAACATGTTGTCCAAGTAATGAAGTGAAAAATTACGAAAATTAATTTTTATATGTTATATGAATTATTTTATGATTTTTGGAGGTATAAATTACCTCAAATAATTACATGCACGTCATTATGTGTGTACAAAATTTGTCAAATAAAATACCGAAAAAGGGTATTAATATTACTCATAAATCATGTTATGATTTTTAGTTAATTAAAATAAATATTTTATGTATATTACATAAAATATTTATTACACGTAATAATTACGTAATGTATTTAAAATAATTAAGTTGCATGTTATTTGTGATAATTCGGTTGGAAAATTCGAGAGAGATGAGTAGGCGCAACATAAGTCGGTGGAAATTTTTTATGTCTAATTGGTTGTTGCTATATAAAGAGAAAATAAAGAAACAAAGGAAAACAAAGAAAAAGAAAACAAAAGAATAAAATGCATTCTTGCTTTCTCTCTTCCACCCGAGACACCCAAACCCCACCATCCTTGCCGGAAAACCACCATGGCTACTAAGATTGAGGAGTTGGATACCAACAAGAGGAAGGTTTACAAGCTTTGAAGGTATAAAAAGTTAATTAATGATTTATTTATGTAGTTTTTGTGTTAAAATAAAATTATGAAAAATTAGTAAATAATTATAATAATGATTCCAAATAATTTTTGGATATTTATGTATGAATTGTGTGATTTTTGGAGTTATTTTGTTGGGAAAATTTGGAGCAAAAATGGATAAAAATTAAAAGTTGACGCACTGTTGCACGCAGAAGGAAGGAGAAGAAAGGGAACAGTGCTCCGCGCATTGCGCGCGGCGGAATTTTTCGAAAACCGGGGCCAAAACGACGTCGTTTTAGGCCGCGATTGGGGTGGTCCGCGCCATGCGCGCGACCAAAAAAATCCGCAGGGTGAACGACGTCGTTTAGACAGGCGGAAGTTTCCGGAAGAAGCCTGCGAACGACGTCGTTTTGGAGCAACAAGGAAGGTCCGTGCAATGCGCGGCCGCGGTTTCGACGCGAGAATTATTATTTTGCCCCTAACCTTTTTAGGTAATACCCGCCGTGTCCCTAGACGCACTGAATTTACGAAAATGGCCCTGAGCTTTTCTGTTAATGCCAATTTTGTCCCTTTGACCGCGAAAATTACATAAATGCCCTCAAGAAATGATTTTTAATGAAATAAATGTTTTAAAATTGTTTAAAAATTATAGAAAAATACTAAAAATATAGAAATGACGTTTGGGCATTAAATTTAATATTTTTGTAAAAATATTAAATATTGGGGATTAATATTTAAATATTTTAAATATTAATCTAATGAGTTTAAAGGTTAGAAAATGGTTAAATAAAATTTTCGGACAACTGATTATGTTAAATTTTATCCAATGAGCCGGGTTGTCCGTAGTGAAGGCATTAAATATTAAGTTAAATAAATATATTAAGAAATGAGGTTAATATAATTGGCTATATAAATTAATAATTGGCCTAGAGATGATATTAATTAATTAAATTAATATCATAAGAGGATAAATAATTATTATTTGATTATTTTATGATCATAGGTTGATCGAGTAAAGGGTATGAATTACCAATTTAATAAGTTGAGCTATTAATTGGACGCCAGACAAGTTCTTCAGTCCCTTTTATGTTAAATGTTGAATGTTATGATATATAATTCTTGTTTTAAATGTATACAAATTATGTGTTATGTGATACGTGGATAATATGTTAACTATTTGTACTTTGTGCAATGATATGAGATATATTTCTATAGTAGGAGCACAAGCACATGATGTATGACACACACCAAGCATATTAAGGTATGTGCTATGTGACACATAAACTGTTGAACTTGCTGAGCCGTTGTGCTCATTACTTGTTTAAAATAAACTTTTGCAGGATAAAGAAATAAGTTTTAGGACTATCGGATTAAGTTTGAGATGAAGTACCTAGAAGGTAGAAAACGTGATTGTTATATTGTTAATATTATAATTCAATGTGAGAAATTTGTTAAATTAGTGTGATGAATTGTATGTATATATAAGTTGAACATGGATATGATAGAAGTTAAATTATGAACTGTGATTGATCAGGATAATTGTACGATAGAAATTATTATATGTTGGATTACAAATGACGCAACAAGGAATATTTGTATGAAAGTAAATTTTAAATGATGAGCTTTATAATACGTGAAAAAGAAAGAAAAAGTAAAGGTTGCGATCCAGGGACTAGGATCAAAATGTAAGGATTCTAAATATCCAAATATCTTAATACAACGATTGAATCGAGAAAAAGAAAAAAATTTATATGAGAATTTTGATAATTGATGATTTTAAATATCAGATAATGGATCAATTAAGGTGGTTAAAGATATATTAACGAACCGAAATTTGGACGTTAAGGAAATAATGTTAAATAAACATAAAAATTAAGGTAATAAAGTGGGTCGAATTTCGGGGTCGTTACAAAGAGGGTATGAGATACGATGACGATTAACTTTAGTACAAGTGAGAGATTAAAAGTAGAATGCACACAAGCCAATCACATTTGATGTGATGTAGCATATAATGAATGATTATTCGTGATAGTTAATGAATAATAATTAATCAAGGGAGATGGTTAAACAAATAAAATAATGAAGATTAGTTTATTTGCGAAGATTAATTAATATAAAGGTTAATGAAAGATGATAAAACAAATAAGATAATTGTAACAATTTATTTGTGGAAGATGATTATTATAAATGGAAAATAATAGTGAAATGTTGAGATAATTAACTAATAAATGGTAAAATTGTTGTGAGGAATAATAATGTGAAATGATAAAGATTAATTAATGATACTTAATGAGATGAGATGCAACAAATAAAATAATAATGAGATTGTTTTATTTGCGAAGAAAATGATAAAGATGATTAAATGAATATTAATGAAAGACAAAGATGTGTAAAGAATAATTAAGCAAGTAAAATAATAACAAAGATTATTTTATTTAGGGATGATAAACATTTGGATAAATATTAATAATGAAGAATATTTATAAAGAGACAAACAAATAAAATAAAGTTATTTTATTTGTAAAGATCTTTAATAACTAATAGATGATTCCAAAGAAGAATTAAACAATAAGGTAATAAGGACTATGTTCGTGTGGAAGATTAATAGGAGAAGAACCTAGTGAAGGAGGTGAAAGAAGATGATATTGAAGAATAGGGGTAATGATGAATAAAGAATGATTATGAGATAATAATAGATTGATGAAAGTTTATTTATGATACGATAGAGATTAATCGATAGATCGAATCATGATTTATATAGGTCGATCAGAGGACAATAGCCTAGAAGACAAGTAAGTACATCTTTCTTGTACACTTTGTTTGTTTCGTACAAGTTCCATAGATGAAGTACATATATGAACTTAATTTTTATCACTTGAATGCACCTACTCGTATGTATACGCTTAGGAAGATTTCCAAAATATGAAATTATGAGTGCTAAAAACTTTAATTGCTGACAAATTGTTTGAAAAATGAGTCTATGCCACTTGATTCGGCTAGATAGATGATGACATAAATTGTCAATTAATCATATTTCTTTAAGAAAGTTATCTAATCCAATTGCTTTGGTATGGACTCTATTATGCAGAGATGAACAACCCTAATAAAGGGGAATTATTTTACGTCGGTGAATCCGACTTACGCGCTATGACTCAACGTTGTGCATAACGTAGGGTACTACGAGATCACCTCATGTACTTGTTTCCCTTAACAGTTAATCATGGTTGTTCCTCTGTAAAGTTCAATGGTACTTCGCAACCACTTAGTAATAAGAAATATTTATGCTTTGATGGATTGGAATTCTTTTATGCTAGATACATTATGATTGGTATTTTTGAATTTATCAAATTTTGTGCTTTCAAAATTTTTATTCCTAATTATATGACTCATTTATGATTTGATGAACCATCTCATGACTCACCAGAACATTATTGAATCTTGTGATAACATATACTTTTGAACTCAAATGATGATTATTGTATATATTATATACTTGTTGAGCAAACTCGTTGCACATACTTGCTTTATAATTCAATTTATAGTGAAGAAGGAGAAAGTCAGTAACTCCGAAAAAGCTAAGGGAAAGGATAAGACTATCAAATAGTCTACGATTTGATGATGTATTTGAATTTATGTATTTAACTCTGGACAATATTTGTCTTTCGTAATTAAGAACCGTGATGTATGTAAAGGTTGTGAAAACCTGGGATAAGATGTAAGCTAGTTATCATTATGAATTAGTTATGTATGATATTATGTATCGATTGGGTAGTTATATGTATGATGTTTATGTTGGTTTGCAAAAATATAGCATACATACAATCTAATTGTAATAGTGCAACATAAGCAAATAAAATTAGATTTTAAAATTCTTACAAACTAATCATTAGGATCTTTCCTAAGCGATAATTCTTAATTGAGGAAGGATAAAAGATTTATACCTTTGTAGAACTAAGTTTTCACAGGTACAAGTTCAACTCCCTTTAATCCTTCACGTTCTTCTTCAAATTCGCCGATTAGATTTCACGGATCAATGTCAGCTCCCCGAGTGTGAAGCCTCTAGAGGTGATCCACCAAGAGATCTATGAATTAAAGAAATTGATTTTGATTTCTCCAAACCATGGGTGGCTAGCCCTAATTCTCTCTCTCTCTCTCTCTCTCTTTCTCTCTCTCTAACTTCTTAGATATAGAGAATTATGAAATACTATTCCAATTCTTGTAAAAAAGTATGTCACCTTAATCTATGATAAGACTCCTCTTATTTATAGATATAGTCAACCCTCCTAAACTATTTAGAATTAGAGTTTTAATTTAATTCTCAATCTAATTAGTAACTAAATTAATTAATTACAATTCATAATCTATTTAGAAACTTAATTATTTAATATTGAGAGTACTTCTTATTAATTAATTCTTAAATCATTTAAGAACTAAATTAATTATTATAATAGTTATAATTCCTAAACTATTTAGGAACTTAATTATTTATAATAATAATAATACAATTTATTAATTGGTTCCTAAACTATTTAGGAACGTAGTAGTAGCAGCAGTAGTAGTAGTAGTAGTAGTAGTAGTAGTAGTAGTAGTAGTAGTAGTAATAATAATAATAATAATAATAATAATAACAAGACTCATCTTATTAATTTATAATTATTATTTCTAAAATTTTAAATTATAAATATTAAGCTATTTAATTTATTCTAACACCATAGTATAAATTAAATATACTTAATTTATTATTGTGATTATGCCATCAACTTCTAAAATAAATATTACTCTTTTGCAGTGTGACCTTTTAGGTTCTCCATATTAAACCGGTTGTAGAATAAATTAATTAGAACCATTTTAATTTTATTTATATAAATAAATTAAATCATTTAATTTATTAATAAATAATATTTATTCTTATAATAAGGTAAGCCTCCTTAGTAATCAACGACTTTCCAAATAATATAAATTTCAACATTTGATCGTAAAAGAGCCTTTCAGCGAATAGTTACCATACAACTTAATCATTCTACTGCTTAATGTCTCAATCAAATATAAGACATGAAATTACTGTCAAGTCTTATTTTATTTTATCGTATGCATTTCAATTCACAAATGCACAACACTAATGTAAATTAAAAATTCCTTTCTAATTTTCATTCCATCTAGGCCAAGGATTTCTGAGTTATTATTTATCGAATTTTATAAGACATTCTCTTCTTTTACTAAAAGTGGTAGATCCTTTGTTGACCATTCGTCAATCTCCATGTACAACTTATTATACTCAATCATACCCTTTTGATATATCCTAAAGGTCTTAAGAAATATATGTCAAAATATAACTCATTGTACACAAGGTACTATGATGATCTCAAGTCCTAGGATCATTTGTACTACTATCACAGAAGGAACTCCTATTTACAGGTAAGTAAAACTCCATTAGGTGCTCTTTGAGTGAGTCATATTCAGTGAACTTATTCTCTAATAAGCACCTACATACTTACTTTAGTGTCTCTACACAAATAATTATGAGATCAATCATTCTCTTCATACGAGCAAGCATGGTTTGTACTAATCTATCTGAATTCACTAAATCCTATTTTAGTGATCTCACAATTAGAAACATTTTATTTTTTGAGCTATCTTAAATTTAGAACTCATTAGCATAATCAACATTATGATTCTAAAAGTATTGATTAAAATTATGGGGTTACTCAGATAATTAATTCAGCCAATTAATCATGAATAATTAAATGTCGTGATACTTTTATTAATAAATCGAATAAGATTACAAAGTATATAAATATAACATCAAATGTGATTGGCTTGAGAGCAAACTACTTTCAATATCCCACTTGCACTAAAGTCAATTGCCCTTTTGTATCCTCATACTATTCTTCTCTAAGTGACGTACAAATTGCTTTATAAATGCTCAAGGTAATGGACTGTAATGTTATACTGAAAGTCTACCATCTCTATGTCGTCGTTTCTTTTTTTAATGATTCCACTAATCATTCTAAAGTGTTGTAACACATGTTTGGAATTCAAATGAGACCTAGGTTCCATAAGGGAATTAAACTCCATTAATGCTGTTGTAAGACCCCGAATTTTATGAAATATAAAATTTAATTTTTTCTTCATATATATTTTCGTGAAACAGTAAGTGGTTAAATTGATAAAGTTAAAAGTTAAGGATGTTATGTGTAAATTATATTATGTCGGACAATATTCGTTTGGTCGGGGAATATTCGTTCTGTTAGGGAATATTTGTACGACGGCGCCGTACGAACCAATCATTGGTGGACCCACAACGAATAATTGTCGGATATAGAAAATAACATAAATAATTTTTAAATGGTCAATTGTACTATCACTTTTAATTGTTAAAATATCTGGTGGTAAAAGAATAGTAATATACGGTATTACAAGTAACATACGGTATTGCACAGTAGCACACGGTATTGCACAGTAGCACACGGCATTGCACAGTGTTTCGTATTATTAAACTGATAAAGTCGTTATCGTACAATATTTGAATTATTGTCACATGCAAGATTATTCATATTATTAAACTGATAATTGTCACAGTAGCATATGCACAGTAATTCACATTATTGAATCAATAATTGTCATGACACAGTAACGTATTCTTTCTTTTACATACTTTCTGCATTATTGTTATCTCTATTATGATGTTATTTAAACAGTTGTATTTCATTAATTAATTGACTTGATATCTAACTCAGAGAGTCAACTACAATGTATTTATAACAATTAGTCATAATAATGAATAAGTGTGAATTATTGTTGAATAATTAAATTGATAAAGTTATTTATTTATAATATAAAGTTAGGTGATATAAAATGAATGGTATAGATTAAAGATAATATATAATTTGAAATTGATGGTGTAGATTAAAAGATGATCTTTAAATGAATGGTTTAGATTAAGGAAATCTTAAAAGATGAAATAAATGGTATAGATTAAAGATAATATAGAATTTGAAATGGATGATGTGGATTAAAAGATGATCTTTAAATGAATGGTTTAGATTAAAGAAATCTTAAAAGATGAAATGAATGGTATGGATTAAACATTATCTTGAAATGAACGGTTTGGATTAAATTAGGAAATCTTAGTTATGATAAGATTTTTGGCTATAAATAGAGGCCTTAACTTAAGGATTTTTCATAAACTTCCTTACTTGTTCTTTCTTTCACTCTCTAAATACTTCTTGTGTAAGTTCTCTCTAAGTGTGCTTAAGTCATCTTAAGTATTTGTGAAGATCTATAAGTGTACGTGTACTGTTCAAGTTAATCAACCTCATTTAAATCAATATCCAGTCTCGTGTTAAGGTAAGGGATTATCATTATTTGATTCTCGATAACAATATCTTTTATTTCTTACTCATAAAATGTGTCATTAAGTTCCATGTATTAAATTGTGGGAATAACCTTACGGCGCGGATTACCGCCTGTTGGTGAATAACATTTCGTATTCATTCCTTATTAATCTCTGAGAATAACCTTACTGCGCGGATTACCGCCTGTTTGGTGAATAACTCTTCGTATTCAATTTTTATTAAATTGTGAATAACCTTACGGCGCGGATTACCTCCTGTTGGTGAATAGCCTTTCATATTCATTTCTTATTAATTTCTGAGAATAACCTGACTACACGGATTACCGCATGTTTGGTAAATTACTCTTTGTATTCATTTCTTATTTGCCTTTTGTGGAAATAATTTGTTTACACGAATTATCACATGACACTTTTATTCCATATTCGTTTGTAATATTATTTTCTTTCATATTCGTAAGTGATATTATTTTCCTTTATACTCATAAGGGATGCCATCTTTTTCATCTTCCATTATTCAAACTTACTATGGTAAGGGATATTAATTTTCTTCACCTTTTGTTAATCAAACCTGCTACGGTAAGGGATATTATTTTCTTTCATACACCTAAATCGAAACTTATTATGGAACTATTGCTTCTATAATTCCTGAAAATATTATATGTTCCATAATAGTTGCACTTCATCATTTCAATTGAACCATCATATTTACGTGAACGTTTCTATTGAACTGTAACCGTTATTCTAAACTGTGGATCTTGAATATCATTTTTGAATTTCACTCCACATTATGTTGACAATTTGGACATTATTTGAATCTGCACAAAGTAAACTTTTGATACTTATTGTTAATCCTGTTTCTTCTGTTCATCATTTATATCATTCTAATCATCCAAAATCAAGTTGTTGTGAATATCTATGGCCGGGGGCACAAATGCGATATAATTGTTGAACAGATAATAGGTTAAAGGCGATACACCTATTCGGTGTCTTTTATGGCACGTGGTGAATGTTCTCTTTGGCCCGTAGTGCAAAGATGAACTGTTGTTTGGTATGATTATGACCAAAGGCTGAATCTGGTATAATCATGACCGTTGGTATTATATTGAATGTCTTTGGCCCGTAGTGCAAAGATGAACTGTTGATCTGCATGATTATGACCAAGAACTTTGAATTTGTATTATCTTGACTAATGGTATTTCAGATGATAAAAGCTGATGATGTTTTTCCTAAAAAGGGAACCGAGTGGACATTATAGTCTGCATTATTCTTCTAATAGATTGCTCATTCCGCTGCTATTATTGATCTGAACATTGTTCAAGAATTTAACTGCAGTTTTTGATATAAACCTTGTAATCTATTGTATTCTATCAATAACTCAACTGTTAAAGGCTAACGATAACTTATTTGTCATTATCTTAGTCATGATATTCTTTACTGGGTTATGGCTATTTGAGCTCACCCTTTCTTTTGTTCCATTACTTTTCAACAGGAGATGAGAACGTAGCTGGGTCTAGCCGGGGAATGGAGTGAGAGTCCGAGGGATAACTATCGCAGTCTTCACGTATTGTAAAATAGTGTGATAATAATAATGAAGACTTAGTTGTGTATTATTATACACTATATTGCTGAACGTTGTTATACCTTGTAATAACTTTGTTGTAGTCTTTTGACAACTTAAGTTTGGGATGTGTGGGCCCAGATTTGGGGGTGTCACTGTTGGCATCAGAGCTTAGGGATATGGACTTTAATAGAGATCTGAGGTTAGAACTAGGAGGGGAGAGACGAATATAATCAATCACTAGTGTGTCCTACCTAAATTAGATTTTGTTATCTAACGAATCGATTTGAATGCAGGAACATGAAAAGATGAGTTAGTTTGTTTAAACTAACAATTATTTTGTGACAACAGTTTAGTATGGCATCTGGAAATCAAGAGGTTAACTATGGAATGCCTGAAGCGAATGTAGCCGAGAATCAAGAGTCCCCAAACAATCCTCCTGCCAACTCAGGAAATAATGTGTAATGACCACGAATTTCATTAGTCATTGTAAATATACTTAATAAATATTTAGCAATGAATTTAAATTTTTCCCATTAATTAATTGTGCATTAGATAATTAAATAAATGTACTTATGTGCTTGTATGTTTATTTAAAGGATTAAAGCAAAGTGTATAATTAATTTAAGCAAATCTAATTGGATTATATTTTAAATCCAAATAAGTTGATAAACTAGGTTAAAGATATTAACCTAGTAGCCCATGTAATTAATTAAACAAGCTCAATGCTTGATTTAATTAAATGTAACCTAGACTATTTAAAATAAGCCCAATGTGTTATTTAAATTGAGCCCAAACAATTTAATTGAATGAGCCCAATAGAAGTTATTCCCAAGCCCAATGTGAAGTCCAATAAGGGTCAACCTTTGGTCAATATATATATATATATATAGATGTATATATGCACATTTTTGCATTAAAAATAAAGGAAAAATGGTTTGGAAAAGCCATTTTGCTGATTTTTGTGAGGGACCCACTTGATGTTGCTTGATTTGCTAGATGGCTTCTCTTTTACACTAGATCAAAGTTGGTCAACAACCCTAGTCATTCCATGAGTCAATCACCAAGTCATTCAATCAAATAGTAAGCATACTTAGCATTTAATTTGACCAACATAGATGAATTAGAGAGTTAATGGTGTGTTAGTGGTTGGCTATAAAAGAAACACTCCACACTTGTTCTAGGTTGGTTAGTTCATTTCTAGAGAATTTCCTAGAGAGCAAAGTGTGAGTTTTTGAGAGAAAACACACAAGTGTTGAGAGAAAAAGCTAGAGCTTGAGTTTGGTGGATGTCCAACAATCTCATCACATATTTCAGAAGGAGGAGAAGGAGAGCACACAAAACCTCAAGGTTTAAAAGTTCTCAAATCCTTTCTTATTTCGTTTTTATAGCCTATATGCGTTTTAATCAGTTAAAATCTATTTTTAACCGATCAAAACTCATTTTGATGGTCTAGATGTATGTAACTATGTAATATATGTATATTCATAGATCTATGTGTTTATAACATGATTTGGTAGGTTAGAAATGCATAGAAGTTAAAGAAATATGTGTAACACAATTTTACCGGTAAACCCTAACCATGCATACTATGTTTGATGTTGTATTTTGAAATGTACAAATCGGAAATTGGATTTTTATGGCTAGAAAACTAGATCTATGAGTTTTAAAGATAAAACCTTTTTGAACCTTTCAAAAATATTGAATAACAAAGAAGTTATAGCTTTTACCACAAAGGATGTTGTTTTTAAACCCTAAGTGGTTCGATCCGTAATTTTTTTGTAAAACGTTTTCAAAAATGTGATTGAACCATGAAATGTTGTAAAATAAGAAGTTACAAAGACAACAACACTTAGTTGATGTCATTTGGATGTGTAGAGTTTATTTATTTCAAGTTTGAACCAATAAAATCAATGATTTGTGAAGTTAGTTTTTCACTTTGTCATTGTAAGCAGTTTTTAGTCCAGTTCCGTTTGGAATTTGGATTTATGATACAAAGAGAAATTGTAGATCATGAAATTCTAATGAATTTAGACTCAAAAATCACCTTAAAATGTTTCCGTATGAAAAAGTTATGGCAGTTTTTCAAAAGGAGGTCCGGACAGCCAAAGTGAGCGCCGCCAGCGCTCGGACATTCTGTTTTGAGCGCTGGCAGCTCTCAAATAAGCCTATGGCCAGCGCCGCCAGCGCTGGCCCAGTTTTTAAAAAGTCAAATTTTGATATTTTAAAGTTTTATCAAGTTGGAACTCCGGTTTAACTTGTCGGTTAATGAAAAGTCTAAACAAAACACCGTTAGGGACTTAAAACCTAAGATAAACTTGTAAAATGAAAGTGTTTGAATATTAAATCAATATATATATAAAGTCTATTAGTGACTAATTGGTAGTTAAATATATAAAATAAAGACAATAGTTAAAAACTATTAAAAAGTTAATTATTGGTATGATTTGAGGATTGTTAAATATTGTTAAAGAATTAAATATGTATGTAACTAAAATGTTATGAAATGTGTAATAACATTAGTATATGATGAAAATGTTATCAAATAATTAATGACATTAGTAAGTGATTAAAATATTATTAAATGGTTAATAATATTAATAAATGATTAAAATATTATTAAATGGTTAATAATATTAATAAGTGATATTAAATGATTAATAATATTAATAAGTGATTAAAATATTATTAAATGGTTAATAATATTAATAAATAATTAAAATATTATTAAATAATTAATAATATTAATAAGATATTAAAATATTATTAAATGATTAATAATATTGGATAATTAATAAAATATTATTAAATAATTAATAATATTATTAAATGATTAATAATATTATTAAATGATTAATAATATTAGATACTTAATAAAATATTATTAAATTATTAATAATATTAGATACTTAATAAAATATTATTAAATGATTAATAAAATATTATTAAATGATTAATAATATTAGATACTTAATAAAATATTGTTAAATGATTAATAATATTAGATATTTATTTTGAACTATATTAAACAATTAATATAAGTTCTTTGTGTTTGAAATATTATCAAATAATGATAATATTTTCTAAGTGTTTAATTACCCATAATTAATCAATTATGTGGTTCGTAAGGTTTATAAAGATCATTATACTTACAAGTATATGATACTAATTTAAGATCAAATTGATTTAATTGTTAGGTCCGTTCAAGGATTGTTAAATTAATTTGGTTAGCAGTAAACAACGCACGAGGCAAGTTTTCTAACTTTAGCTTGTAATTTCTATTGCAAGTCTTCTACCCTTAACTTGTACTTATTGTTGCAATTATTATTCAACTTTAATTACTTTGAGCAATTCAATTATTGTTGAGCAAGTATCTACACTCGTAGATATTTGACAGACCTTTGAGTGAATTAATTATCAAAAATTACTTCACATCGTTATTGATTATTGTATTCGCACATAGTGCTTTTACAAACTGTTTAAGAACGTCTAAGCTAATTGTTTCGGCTAGACAAATGCATGTTAAATTCATTTAGTTGAATATTATAAAAGCTTATCCAAACCATTGGCTGGTGCGGATTCTTACAGTAAGACTGAGATAGAACAACCCTAGTTAAAGGGGATTTTTATTTGTCGGAGACCCGACAGCGCGCAAGAAAACTAAATGTGATGCATATACATAGGACATGAGAGGACTGATCCCCTCAAGTGTCCCGTTATTTTAACAAGGAGTCAGACATTGTATGTCTGTTCTACCTTAGTAGCAGTTCATGGTCATTAAAGACCATTCAGCAATAAAGAGTCAATTCCTTCTTTTATTGAACATTGATTATTGTTATCTTTCACAATTGCTATTGTTGAAACCTTGAAGTTATTTCCCTTCATCATGATATATCGTATGATTGTTGTTTATAAACTTGTTGAGCCATTTAGTTGCTCATTCTTGCTATATCATGACTATATTTCAGCCATTCCCGAAAGCTCTAAATCGGACAAAGGCAAGGGGAAAGCGAATGCTTAGTTTTAGTAATTGCATGCTAGTTTATATTACTGTTATGTAATTACTGTTGTAAATCTTTTGTATTTCCCTTAAGATATGTAATGTTTAAGATTAAGGTAATAGACCTTGGGAAGTTGTAGCCTTTTGATTAAGGAACCTTTTGTATTATTCCGCGAAGTTGAATACAATTTATGTATTTCATTATGGTTAAGTATTGTGCAGTGAGAACCAAACCCGAGGTTAAAGAACCCGGATTTGGGGTCATCACATAATGTTCCTGATAACGTGATGAACGATGGATTCTTTAGGAATTTCATGCAGTTCATACAGAATCAAGCAAGACGAAATCCAGTCAATAATAACGGTATAGACGCT
Source organism: Hedera helix (assembly GCA_947179155.2). Lineage (NCBI taxonomy): Eukaryota > Viridiplantae > Streptophyta > Magnoliopsida > Apiales > Araliaceae > Hedera > Hedera helix. Next base: position 19,571,757 of record OX359284.1, read on the forward strand.
GGTAATTTGAGGATAGTCACTGTCAAGCAATTTAAAGAATTGGGACCACCTGAATTTCACGGGAAGCCTGACCCACTCAAAGCGGAGGCGTAGCTTAAGCAGACGACAAAAATACTTGATGTCTTATAATGCGCTGATGATCAGAAGGTGTCATTCGCCACTTTTATGTTACGAGGTGAGGCGGACCATTGGTGAGAAGCGGTAAAACGTATCCACCCTTCAGTACTCGAAATGTCTTGGACAGAATTCAAAGAACTATTTAACGAGAAGTATTTCCCAGAAAGCATCCGCTATATGAAAGAGGTGGAATTCATTAAGCTGGAGCAGGGAAACATGACAGTCTCCCAATATGAAGCTAAGTTTGCCAAGTTATCTCGCTTTGCCACCCATCTAGTGGATGACGAAGCACGAATGAGTCGGATGTTCCTACGAGGTTTGAGATTCAAAATTCGTCAACAACTTAGCTCTCATAAATTTAGCTTGTATTCAGATGTTGTGGATAGGGCTCAAAGGGTAGAGCAAACAGATGAAACATTGCAGCCAAGAGTCAATGATCAGCATAGAGAAAGGAATGACAACAACCACAGGAACGAGAACCATCAAGGAGGTAGCCAGCACTTCGGTGGTAATTCCACATCGAATAACAGAAGAGGAGAATCCAGTGGGAACAATTTCAAAAGAAAGAGATTCCATAATAATTATGGAAGGGCACCAGCACCAGTACCAGCACCGACCCCAGTTTCAAGGGGAGAAGATCGACCACCAGTGAGATGTTATAGGTGTGGTTAGGAAGGTCACATCAGCCCAAACTGTACACAGCAATCTAAAAAGTGCTACAGTTGTGGGAAAGAGGGTCATGTTGCGCGGTTTTGTCCTGCCACAAAATCAAGTCCAGCTGCAATGATGATACCAAAAGCTAGCGCGGATAAGGGAAAATCTGTAGTTCAAGGGAGAGCTTTTGTTGTGACATCCCAAATGGCACGAAACTCGAATGAGGTGATAACCGGTAAGCTATTCATAAATTCTCGTGAAGTCTACGCTTTGTTAGATACTGGCTCTACCCATTCTTTTATCTCACCTGCATGTGCTCAGCGTTTAAACTTAACTCCTGAAAATTTGGACTTTGACTTATCAGTTGAAACCCCATTAGGAGAAATGACCATTACATCTACTGTCTATAAATCTTGCCTAGTTCAAATCAACAACCTCACATTAACTGTTGACCTTATTTCTTTGGAGATGCATGAATTCAATGTGATTTTAGGAATTGATTAGTTGACTACCCATCATGCTAAAATTGATTGTTTTCATAAGATTATTAGTTTTCATATTCCTAATCAACCTGTCATTCAAATTCAAGCAACTAAACCATTGAAATATATAACTGTTATTTTTAGCCATAAAGCCATTCGTTTATTGAAAAACGGATGTCAAGCCTTTTTAGCTCATGTCACTGATTTGAACAAAAATACGTCAAACTTGAATGATATTCCCATTGTTAATGAGTTTCCTGACGTTTTTCATAAAGAACTTCCTGGCTTACCCCCAAACCGTGAAATTGAATTTTGTATTGATCTTGAACCCGGTACCAAGCCCATTTCCAAAGCTCCATACCGAATGGCTCCCATTGAACTTCAAGAGTTAAAAGTCCAACTACAGAAATTGTTGGATACCGGTTTCATTCGTCCGGGTGCATCACCTTGGGATGCTCCTGTTCTATTTGTGAAGAACAAAGACGGGAGTATGAGATTGTGCATTGACTACCGAGAATTGAACCATGTCACCATCAAAAACAGGTACCCGTTACCTCGGATTGATGACATGTTTGATCAATTGTAAGGTGCTCAACATTTCTCAAAGATTGATCTCCGTTCTGGATATCATCACTTAAAGGTTAAAGCTGAGGACATTCCAAAGACTGCTTTCAGAACTCGTTATGGGCATTATGAGTTCTTAGTCATGCCTTTTGGACTAACTAATGCTCCTGCAGCTTTCATGGACATGATGAACCGGATATTCAAGGAACATTTAGATCATTTTGTAGTTGTCTTTATTGATGACATTCTCATATACTCCAAGAGTAGTGAGGATCATGAACAACACCTGAGATTAATACTCCAAAAGCTACGTGAGAACAAGTTGTATGCCAAGCTGAAGAAATGTGAGTTTTGGCTTGAGGAAGTCATGTTCCTTGGGCATGTGATTTCTAGTAAGGGAATATCAGTTGATCCTGCAAATATCGAAGCAATATTTAATTGGGAGCAACCTCGGTCAGCAACTGAAGTTCAAAGTTTTCTGGGCTTAACTGGTTTTTATCGGAGATTCGTAGAAGGATTTTCTTGAATCGCCACTCCATTAACTCAGCTGACTCGGAAAAGTAAAAAATTCGTATGGAACGAGGAATGCGAGAAAAGTTTTCAAGAACTCAAGAAGAGACTCATTTTAGCTCCTGTTCTAACCATACTATCATGATCAGGAGAATTTGTTATCTATAACGATGTTTCAGGCAAAGGTCTAGGTTGTGTCCTTATGCAACATGGAAAGGTTATAGCCTATGCCTCTCGACAACTCAAAGATTATGAGAAAAATTATCCTACTCATGATCTAGAGTTGGCAGCAATCGTTTTCGCGTTAAAGATCTAGAGACACTACTTGTACGGAGAAAAAGTGGATATCTATACGGATCATAAAAGTCTCAAGTATTTCTTCACCCAGAAGGAACTCAACATGCGACAACGACGTTGGCTTAAGCTGTTGAATGATTATGACCACACAATCCAGTATCACCCGGGAAAGGCGAACGTTGTAGCTGACGCTTTGAGCAGAAGATCTTATGCGAGTACAAGTGCACTGCTGACAACACAAAAACGTATTTTGTACGACTTATAAAAGATGGGGATAGAGCTGAAAACACCAATGACCCACTTGAAGATGGTGCACGTACGAGTAGAACCAGCTTTAATCAATAAAATTAAAGCTGCTCAAGCTACTGATCCGGAGCTAATGAATATGATAAAGAAAGTACAATAAGGTGCTATTCCTGAGGCAAAAATCGATGAGAAAGGAATACTTCGAGTTAACTGTCGACTCTGTGTTCCTAACAATCCTGAATTGAAGCATAAAATCATGATAGAGGCATACAACACGCCGTTTGCAATTTACCCAGGGGGTACCAAGATGTATCGAGATCTTCGACATACATTTTGGTGGAACAATATGAAAAGGGAGATTGCAGAGTTTATCTCAAGGTGCCTAACTTGTCAACATGTCAAGGCAGAGCATCAAGTACCTAAGGGTCCATTACAACCACTTGAGGTTCCCAAATGAAAGTGGGAACACATCAATATGGATTTCGTGACGGGTCTTCCCAAAGTTTCTCAAGGCTTAGATGCAATTTGGGTCATCGTAGAAAAATTGACCAAATCCGCTCATTTCTTGCCTATACGAGAAAACTTTTCACTTGAACGTCTTATCGGTATGTACATAAATGAGATTGTGAGATTGCATGGCATGCCAGTTTCCATAGTTTCTGATCGAGATCCTAGATTCACTTCACGCTTTTGGATCAGTCTACAAAAAGTTATGGGCATTGAACTATGTTTTAGTTCTGCATACCATCCTCAAACGGACGGACAATCAGAAAGGACGATCCAGACCCTCGAAGATCTTTTGAGACTTTGCGTACTAGACTTCAAAGGAAGTTGGTATAAGTACTTGCCATTGATGGAATTTTCTTACAACAACAGTTACAAAGCGAGCATAGGCATGGCTCCATTCGAGGCATTGTATGGAAGGAAGTGTCGCTCTCCAATATGTTGGAATGAGGTAGGAGAAGCAAAATTGTTGGGACCCGAGTTGGTATGCTTGATAACAGAAAAGATCCAAATGATCCGGCAACGAATAAAGACCGCACATGAATGACAAAAGAGTTATGCTGATCTTCATCGGAGAGACGAAAGTTTCAACGTCGGAGATCATGTATTCTTACGTGTTTCTCCATGGAAAGGGGTTACGACATTCGGAAAGAGAGGAAAGCTCAACCCTCGATTTATTGGCCCATTTGAAATCCTCGATCGAATACGAACCGTAGCCTACAGACTAGCCCTACCACCAAGTATGTCTCGCATCCATAACATTTTTCACATATCTATGTTACGTAAATATGTGAAGGACCCAAACCATGTCATTGAGTTAGAACCAGATGTTATAGCAGAGGATTTAACGTACGAGGAGGTACCTGTTAATATCCTAGATAAGAAGGAGCAGATCCTACGCTTAAAGGTTATACCTCAAGTTAAGGTTTTATAGAGGAACCAAGATACTGAGTTAATGACCTGGGAGCTAGAATCTGAGATGAAAACTAAGTATCCTTACCTCTTCGATATGCCATGTACGTCAATTTCGGGGAAGAAATTTCATAAGGAGGGGAGGTTGTAAGACCCCGAATTTTATTAAATATAAAATTTAATTTTTTCTTCATATATATTTTCGTGAAACAGTAAGTGGTTAAATTGATAAAGTTGAAAGTTAAGGATGTTATGTGTAAATTATATTATGTCGGACAATATTCGTTTGGTCGGGGAATATTCGTTCTGTCGGGGAATATTCGTACGACAGCGCCGTACGAACCAATCATTGGTGGACCCACAACGAATAATTGTCGGATATAGAAAATAACATAAACATTTTTAAATGGTCAATGGTACTATCACTTTTAATTGTTAAAATATTTCGTGGTAAAAGAATAGTAATATACGGTATTACAAGTAACATACGGTATTGCACAGTAGCACACGGTATTGCACAGTAGCACACGGCATTGCACAGTGTTTCGTATTATTAAACTGATAAAGTCGTTATCGTACAATATTTGAATTATTGTCACATGCAAGATTATTCATATTATTAAACTGATAATTGTCACAGTAGCATATGCACAGTAATTCACATTATTGAATCAATAATTGTCATGAAACAGTAACGTATTCTTTCTTTTATATACTTTCTGCATTATTGTTATCTCTATTATGGTGTTATTTAAACAGTTGTATTTCATTAATTAATTGACTTAATATCTAACTCAGAGAGCCAACTACAATGTATTTATAACAATTAGTCATAATAATGAATAAGTGTGAATTATTGTTGAATAATTAAATTGATAAAGTTATTTATTTATAATATAAAGTTAGGTGATATAAAATGAATGGTATAGATTAAAGATAATATAGAATTTGAAATTGATGGTGTAGATTAAAAGATGATCTTTAAATGAATGGTTTAGATTAAGAAAATCTTAAAAGATGAAATAAATGGTATAGATTAAAGATAATATAGAATTTGAAATGGATGATGTAGATTAAAAGATGATCTTTAAATGAATGGTTTAGATTAAAGAAATCTTAAAAGATGAAATGAATGGTATGGATTAAACATTATCTTGAAATGAACGGTTTGGATTAAATTAGGAAATCTTAGTTATGATAAGATTTTTGGCTATAAATAGAGGCCTTAACTTAAGGATTTTTCATAAACTTCCTTACTTGTTCTTTCTTTCACTCTCTAAATACTTCTTGTGTAAGTTTTCTCTAAGTGTGCTTAAGTCATCTTAAGTATTTGTGAAGATCTATAAGTGTACGTGTACTGTTCAAGTTAATCAACCTCATTTAAATCAATATCCAGTCTCGTGTTAAGGTAAGGGATTATCATTATTTGATTCTCGATAACAATATCGTTTATTTCTTACTCATAAAATGTGTCATTTATTTCCATGTATTAAATTGTGGGAATAACCTTACGGCATGGATTACCGTCTGTTGGTGAATAACATTTCGTATTCATTCCTTATTAATCTCTGAGAATAACCTTACTACACGGATTACCGCCTGTTTGGTGAATAACTCTTCGTATTCAATTTTTATTAAATTGTGGGAATAACCTTACGGCGCGGATTACCTCCTGTTGGTGAATAACCTTTCATATTCATTCCTTATTAATCTCTGAGAATAACCTGACTACGCAGATTACCGCATGTTTGGTGAATTACTCTTTGTATTCATTTCTTATTTGTCTTTTTTGGAAATAATTTGCTTACATGAATTATCACATGACACTTTTATTCCATATTCGTTTGTAATATCATTTTCTTTCATATTCGTAAGTGATATTATTTTCCTTTATACTCATAAGGGATACCATCTTTTTCATCTTCCATTATTCAAACTTACTATGGTAAGGGATATTAATTTCCTTCACCTTTTGTTATTCAAACCTGCTACGGTAAGGGATATTATTTTCTTTCATACACCTAAATCGAAACTTATTATGGAACTATTGCTTCTATAATACCTGAAAATATTATATGTTCCATAATAGTTGCACTTCATCATTTCAATTGAACCATCATATTTACGTGAACCTTTCTATTGAACTGTAACCGTTATTCTGAACTGTGGATCTTGAATATCATTTTTGAATTTCACTCCACATTATGTTGACAATTTGGACATTATTTAAATTTGCACAAAGTAAACTTTTGATACTTATTATTTATCCTGTTTCTTCTGTTCATCATTTATATCATTCTAATCATCCAAAATCAAGTTGTTGTGAATATCTGTGGTCGAGGGCACAGATGCGATATAATTGTTGAACAGATGATAGGTTAAAGGCGATATAATAGGTTTAAGGCGATAAATCTGTTCGGTGTCTTTTATGGCATGTGGTGAATGTTCTCTTTGGCCCGTAGTGCAAAGATGAACTGTTGTTTGGTATGATTATGACCAAATGCTGAATCTGGTATAATCATGACCGTTGTGGTTATATTGAATGTCTTTGGCCCGTAGTGCAAAGATGAACTGTTGATCTGCATGATTATGACCAGAAACTGTGAATTTGTATTATCTTGACTAATGGTATTTCAGATGATAAAAGCTGATGATGTTTTTCCTAAAAATAGAACTGAGTGGACATTATAGTCTGCATTATTCTTCTAATAGATTGCTCATTCCGCTGCTATTATTGATCTGAATATTGTTCAAGAATTTAACTGCAGTTTTTGATATAAACCTTGTAATCTATTGTATTCTATCAATAACTCAACTGTTAAAGGCTAACGATAACTTATTTGTCATTATCTTAGTCATGATATTCTTTACTGGGCTATGGCTATTTGAGCTCACCCTTTCTTTTGTTCCATTACTTTTCAACAGGAGATGAGAACGTAGCTGGGTCTAGCCGGAGAATGGAGTGAGAGTCCGAGGGATAACTATCGTAGTCTTCACGTATTGTAAAATAGTGTGATAATAATAGTGAAGACTTAATTGTGTATTATTATACACTGTATTGTTGAACGTTGTTCTACCTTGTAATAATTTTGTTGTAGTCTTTTGACAACTCATGTTTGGGCTATGTGGGCCCAGATTTGGGGGTGTCACAGCTGTAATATTTCAAACCCTAATAGGAATTATGTAATAAATTTTAATATTAATATATAGCTAAACATGTTTGTATTTATGATTATGTGTAATTACTTTAATTATTAAATGTATGTTGTAACATATATTATTAAATGAGATAAAAAGTCCCAAAATTTAATTATTAAAACATAATTTGAAAACTTTAAACCTAATTTGGAAACCCTAATCTAAAATTAGAAAACCCTAATTTAAATTAGTAAACCCTAAACCTAATTAGTAAAATCGTAACCCTAAAAGGTAAACCCTAATGGTTAAACCCTAGAGGTTAAACCCTAAACCCTAAATGGACATGTGAAATGACTAAAACAACCCTAGAATCTCAGCTACACAAGTGATCAAGCAAGCAAAATGAGAATTGGCTTCCTTTAAAGCAAAATTGGTGACTAGGCTTGTCCACTTGATTTTTGGAAAGCAATGACTCACCTTACAATGATTTAAGTGCATTCTCCAGCTACAATTAAGTCCCATAGCCTCTGCAAACCGATCATAGCTTCATCATTACTAGATTAAACTTAGCAAGCAAGAAAAATAGTTTAAAGACCATTAAACCCTAACCATAGCCCTCCTATAAATAGAGAGCACTCCCATTGATGAAACCCATGAAATTCACAACCAATATCAATCATAAATCGATCCTCATAAGCCTCATACCATCCTTAGATCAGAATCTAGGAAGAATTAAGCAAAGTTGCTCTTTTAAGGTAAAACCCTAAATTTCTTTTACATCTTTAATCTTATGTTAAATGTTATATTTTAATGTTTATAAATGACTGATCTTATATACATAAGTGATCTGGGTTGCTTAATTTATGTTTCATAACACTTAGATACAAAAATGATAGATTTTAGCTCATTGTGCAAACTGCCCAGAAAATGTTGTCTGACAAGTCATTTTGTTAGACCTTTTAATTGACCTAAAGTGTTAGTTTAATGTGTTTTATAGTTTGTAATTGTAGTATGCCATGAGATTAAGAGATACAGACCTTAATAAGCTCAATCGGATCACGGGTCTGTGAGATATAAGGCCCAGAAAGTGCCTACTTGATCACAACTCCCAGTCGAAAAGATTTTAGGTAACCCAAAAAACTGAAGAACAGTCTGATAAGGCTCCTTGTCAGACGATTTAATCCGATCCTATTGGTTGTAGGTTAAGATTTAATGTTTATAGTTATACCTTGACATGTAGGGTATACACAGAAACAAACCACACACCAATCGGACCATTGAGCTGTTAGTTATTGATGGTTAAAACCCATTGACCGATCATAGATTTCGTTTCTGGAAATTCCAAAAAATGAAGAACAATCTGACAAGGTATATTTTCAGACAGTTTGATTCAATCCTGTTAGTGGGATGATGTGTTTTAATGTTTGTAGTTGTACCTTGTCATGTAGGGAAGACATAGAGACCAACCACACTTCCATCGGATCAATATGTAAAGAGTTATGCATGTTAGAAAGTTACTGCTCGATTACGATTTTTGGAAAACCCAGAACATCTGGGCAACCCAGAAACGTGATGAACAGCCTGATAGGCTAGTTTGACCGGGATTGATCTTGCAACTGGGATGTTGTTAAGGTCCATTATTGACATCTCGGTGTACACTGCCATGTGTAGTATATCGAGGTTCAATTATTTTGCCATAACAGTAAATAACCTAAGAAATGTTTCATGCCAAAAATCCCTCCCCGACCATGACCAACCTGTCTGGATAGATGAAGAATAGGCTGTCGCTATAGACCTTTAGCGACAGTCTGCTTCCGGTATTCTTTAGGAACACTGACAATTAGCGACGGACAGCCTGTCGCTATAGGCTTTAGTCACAGTCTGCTTCCGGTCAACCAAGAACACCAACCGCGACGGCTTTAGCGATGGACAGGACTGTCACTATAGCTTCAGTGACAAAATTAAATAAGTAATTAAAATTAAATACCTTTAGCGACGAACTTAGTGACAAATTTTTATAAATTCTTTATAAATCACATATAGTGACGGATTGGATCCGTAGCTATATTAATAAATCATAAATTTAATAAACTTTAATAATAAAATTAATTAAAATACTTTTAGCGATGGATATAATATTAATTAACTAAAAATCAATATAGGATGCTTCTAAATTGACTTTTAGCGACGAACAAGCTTTATAAAATTAAAATATAAATCTTTAATAAATTAATTAGCGATGGATAAAATATATAAACACTATATAACATCCAATACAACAATTAAAGTGACGAATCGACACAAAATCATAAACGTGTTTAATTAATTAAATTGAATATATAATTTTATATATTCTAACAATTATTGTTGTTATATAATAAATATATTTAGGCTATAAGTACAAGTCTAAATACCAAGTACAATTACCAGGCAAGTTTTTTTGAACTTATTTTATTGTGCAGTTCTTTCTTCCATACTCGTACTTATTGCGCAAGTTTTCTAAACCCTAACTCATTTCATTGAACAATTTTATTGTCTTTTGCGCACCGTGCAATAGTATATTTTTAACTATCGAATTTCATTTGACTTATGAAATTCTTAATTGTGTGAAATACTTATTGTGATAATTCGTTTTGATCTTGTTTATTTTTAAGCAATTATTCTATTCTTTGTACCTTTATGTACAAACTTATTATTCAGTTTTTAAATTCATTAAAATTATATTGTTCATGTTATCTATTATTGGGAAGTTATTGCTTATTGTTCAAGCATAACTTAAAGTGTTGAGCTATTATTTGCGTGAAATTGACTTGATAAGATATAAATGAAAATCAATATTGTTTGGTACAAAATATATACTAAAACTTTGCCTCTTTATATAAGAGTGATAACCAGGCAGTAGTACACTGACCGTGGTTTAGGCAGTCAAATGGACTGGCCTCAGTGTGTCTAGAACACTGGTAGGATGATATGCATACCCCTAGGTTATAAATAGGTTGATCCCCTATTAAATAACTGAATCAATGATTCTTAAGTCTACATGACCTCTTGGAATGATTATTAAGTCTGGCTGAACAAATCAACCTATGGTTTCTAAGTCGTATGACTGACAGAAACCATAATATGTTTGGTTTGACAGACAAACCTCAGTATATATAAATGAAAAAAAAATTGAACTAAAGGTTCTTTCGAATTCAGGCACAGTGTGAGTAATTTATTCATTTTATTGAAACTTGCTGAACATTTGTAGCTCATCCTTGCAAATATTATTTCATTTGCAGTGTTGAAAGATAATATAGATCATTCGATTATGAAGTCTGATGGAAAGAGACGTTGTTAGATTAAGTTTATTGCTTTTACTTGTACTATTTAAGTCTTTTAAGACTTTGATGAAATAACAATATGTTGTTTGAAAATCTATGTAACCGAAATCAAAGTTATGAAATATATTATCATCTTTTGATACATCAATTGCATTGTACTTACATTTTAGATTATTTAGAATGTTATCCTAATTTAGTACAATGTCTATATGAACTATACATCTGAATGAGGGCATTGAATGATTTAAGGAGTTCTGTAAGAACAGAGAGTTGCTCCTCTGTTCTAGGAACAAACTTATCATCTAATACTGTGAATTTCAAATAGATAGGGATTATTGATATCAAAGAGATATCCATGAGACATGAATCTATACATCCAAGTTAGGGTATCCAAACACAGTAATTGTTCTGACGAGAACTACTATCTGGTATGGGATACTGTGAACTTGAGATTGATAGAAGTTATGTATTATGAAATATTTATAGTTAATTAGTCAGCGTGAGCACCTAATCTGCTACAGAAGGTGTAAAGATTTTGGGGGCATCACAAATGCTAGTAACCATTTCAAGTTATTTAATGAACTTGTTCAACCAAACAAACATCTTTGCAGCTTCACTTATAGCTATTTATTATGTTTTTGTCACTAAATTAGCAACTCTTTGCTGCTTGTAACTTTTTCAACTCACTGCACTACGATTCAAGGTAATCATATAACCTGAAATAGATATATTGTTATCTTGGTTCATGTGGTAAAAAAAAACTTGAGTCTGTTAAGCCCTCTAGTTTCAAATCAGACTCATCATTAAAAACTCTTTTTTAATATGCTTCTCCAGAAATGAACTGATATATGCTTATCATCCATAAGCAACATCAAGTCTAGTATATATCATTCATACATGATAGATCTTATTGCCAAAGCATAAAGTATTTTATTCATGCAATTTCTCCTTTTTGTGTCTTTAGAACATTTACTAAGAGAGATTTACTCCCTGACTCATCAACATGAGACCTCTTGGAGTTTGGCATACTAAACTTCTTTAGCATCAAATCAATGTATGTTCCTTAGATCAAGCCTATCATCCTTTATGATCTATCTCTATAGACCTTTATTCCCAATAGAATGTTAGGATGCTTTTTCCAAGTCCTTAATGGATAATTGTTTAGACAACTACTTCTTTACTGATTGTAGCATCGGTATATTATTCCTTATCAGTAATATATCCACATATGATACTAGGACTATTACAGTACTCCCACTAACCTTTGTACACACTTGGTTCATTATAGTCAACTCATTTACCTTGTTTGAAACCTTTTCACCACTAGTCAAGTCTTACAGGTCTCTACCTTGCCATGTGCTTTAGTCTTTCTCTAAAGACCTATTTCAAATTTTATAGTCATCAATCATTTCTCCTGAGTCTCTACAACTCATACATCATTGTGTATAACTGAATCATCATTCACTATAATGCGTAACTCATCATCATCATCTATGATGAATTCATACCTCTCAGGTATCTTCGGTACTAAACCAAATTTACTACTTAGTTGTGGTACAATAATTTTATTTACTTGAACAAATTCCTTCATTTGATCTATAGTGTTTTGTGATTCTTGAATTTCTTCAAGTTCTATCTCACTCCTACTAAATCCGTTAAAGATAAACTCATTTTTCTTAGAAGACAACGTGTTTCGACAAACATATTTTAATTAGTCGTATTATAGAAGTAATATCCAAAATTTTCTTTAGGATATCCTACAAGTTTACACTTGTCAGATCTTGTCCCAAGCTTATCCTTTTTAGACCATTTGATTAAATGTGTTATATTATAAAGGAAAGAGAATAAAGAAATAAGAAAGGAAAAAGAAATAAAAGCAAACAAAACAAAAAACACAACTCTTTCTCCTTTCTTCTTCTGCCATCCGACCACCATCACCGCCACCCATGACCAAAATCTCCACCAAGAGAAGAAAAATATTTTGGTGCCAACAAAGTGGAGTACAAGCTTCAAGAAAGGATTTTTAGAAGGTATAAATTAATTTATTTGATTTAATTATGTATTTATAAGGATAAATTATTGTGGTGAAAAATTAGTAAATAATTAGAATAATTATTTTAGATAATTTTGGGATGTATGTTGGTGAATTATATGATGTTTAGAATATTTATGTGGTGAAAATTTGGTGTAAAAATTGGATAAAATTGTGTTGGGTGGCTACTGTTACGACTGGAAGAGGAAGAAGAAAAATTATGGTCGTCCGCGCAATGCACGGCGGCCTAAATTTTTTTCGGACGCGGGATTAAAACGACGCCGTTTGGGGCGCGGAAGAACGGGCCGCGCCATGTGCGGATGAGTTTCGATGCCGACCGAGCCAAACGACTTCGTTTGGCTGGCAAGGAGGACGCCGCGCGCAATGTGCAGTGGTCGGTCACGCGGTGAAATGACCATTTTGCCCCTAACCTTTCCGGCAAATACTGAACAAGTCCTAACATTGCAGAAATTACATAAATGCCCCTGGACTTTTCAGGAAATTCCGGTTATGTCCCTAAGGGCGCGGAAATTACCAAAATTCCCCCAGAAAGTGTTTTTTATTTAAATAAATGTTTAAAAATTGTTTAAAAATTATAGAAAAATATTAAAAATATAGAAATGATATTTGGACATTAAATTTAATATTTTTGTAAAAATATTAAATATTGAGAATTAATATTTAAATATTTTAAATATTAATCTATTAAGTTTAACAGTTAGAAAATGAATAAATGAAAATTTGGACAACCGAATATGCTAAAATTTATCCGATGAGTCGGGTTGTCTGTATTGAAGGTGTTTGATATTAAGTTAAATTAATATATTGAAGGATGAGGTTAATATAATTAACCATATTAATTAATAATTGATCTGGTATCCTAAAATAAGTTGTCGGGTAGGATTAATTACTTTAGAGATGATATTAATTAATTAAATTAATATCATAAAGAGATAAATAAGTATTAATTAATTATTTTATGATCATAGGTTGTACGAGGAGCAATATAAAAAGGGTATTTATTATTTAATGCCACAATCCAAGCAAGTTCTTCAGTCCTTTAATGTTAAATGATGTCTGTTATGATATGCTAATACTTGTTTAAATGCATATAAATTATGTGTTATGTGATACGTGGATAATATGACAATTATGTGTACTTTGTGCAATGATGTGAAATATATTGCTATAGTAAAAGCACAAGCACATGATGTATGACACACACCGAGCATATTAAGGTATGTGCTATGTGAAGCATAAACTGTTGAACTTGCTGAGCCGTTGTGCTCATTCCTTGCATAAAATAAACTTTTGCAGGTAAAGAAATAAAGTTCTGAGATAACGGATTATGTTAGAGAGATCACCATAAAAGGTTGTAAATGTCATTGTTATAATTTCAATATCATAATGTAATGTGAATACAGTTTCTAAGTTTAAAGTGATGTTTTGTATATGTTTACTTATATGTTGGATCCAGTTAGGATGAATAGAGTTAAAATGTGAAATGTGATTGTTAAAGATAATTATTACGATAAAGGGTATTATATATTCAATTATGAAATAAAGAGAAATTGTATGAATATGAAAAATATTAAATTGTGAGTGTTGAGATTTATGATAATGTTAATAGAAAGAAAAAGTAAAGGTTATGATCCAGGGACTAGGATCGAGAAGTTAAGTTTTTTTAAATGTTCAAATATTTAATACAATGATTGAATTGAGAAAAAAAAAATTATACCGAAAATTTGGTAATTGATGACGGTAATGTCAAATAATGTGTTAAATAAGGAGATTAAAGATTTATTAACGAACCGAAATTTGGACGTAAGAGACATAATGATTAACAAATAAGAAATTTAAGGTAATAAGATTGGTTGAATTTTGGGGTCGTTACATTACAGCTAACTTTAGTCATTAAATATCACATTTATATGTTCTATAAATATTCAGGATATTACATTCTCTCCTCCTTATAAGAATTACGTCCTCAAAATTACAATATAATCATTTTTTGTTACTTAATATCATATTTATAAATTCTATAAATATTCAGAATATTACATTCTCTCTTATTTATAAAAGTTTCATCCTCAAAATTATTTTCCACTTAATCTATAATATGAATTTTCTTAATTCATCATTAAGTCACATCAAATTCCTAATACTTAAATTAGGTCAAAACAGGTTTACTCTAAACCTTTCCTAACACTATGTTTTAAAACTTTTATCATACACTATCTTTCGATCTTATTCTTCCTTTAATCAAAATTCTTCTAGTTTACTGAGGGGTCAATTAAGACCTTAAAATTTTTCACATTCTATGGATGCTATATGACCCATAAATATTTTAACAGTTGCCAGGACTGAAAAACTCTCTTCTGTGTAACAATCTCATAAAACTGAGAACACACTCTATGTTTAACAATCACAAAGACTAAAAATGCTAATAGTAGTCAGTACGTCAGGTGATCAGCCTTTAATACCACATGTATTGTATGACATAATATCCATTATTGTCAAATTACTGACATGTCAAACTTCATAACTGGTTTGTCTAACCAAAAAAATTGGCATTGACTCATCTATAAACCATTAAAACTTTTGAAAATTGATTTTATGACTGTATATCGCACCTTGCAAAGTGCGTTAATGACTCATCATGTATCATATTCACACTAGGTTCTAAGATGTGTTGATGAAAAATTTATTTTTATTTTTCACATTAAAGTTGTTTATCCAACACAATTAGCATAGACCTATGAATAACGTAGCTAAAATAAATTTTATGAATTTATCACATCCACACCAAGTTCATTAGTGCGTTTATGATAAATTAATTTTCATTTTTCAAATTAACTCTACCTAGCTTCAGAAATTTTAGCATAAACCTAGCTCAAAAATTTACCATTTCAACTAGTGAACAATTCTTTTTAAAAGCACCCAAGTGCGAATATAGATATGAAGATCTAACATAGCTAGAAGATATTTTTTTGTAAAACCCTTAATCCTCTACCATTTCCATTATTATCTAACTTCTACACAAATTTTACAAATACATAGTAATATAGTACACTAGTTGGTTGTTAAAACCACAAGAATAAATATATCAATTCCCCTTTTTATCAATACGGGAATGAAAAATGTCTCAGTAACGTATTGATATGTTCAACACCTTCTTGAATATGACAATTTCGTAGCTGCATCCCATAAGTCGGTTCGACTGACATATCATAGCCCTTCCCCGTATAAGGGTTTATTCACACAATAACTAACATACAAATATTTTTAAACTATAGTTTTGATGTAACAACTAATAACTATTCAATATACATATGATAAAAGAATCACCTTCTCAAAATATATATACGAGAAATAGTTTGACACAAGGTTTCAATTTACTTGTCAATATAATGAACTGAGTGTTTCCTCCACCCAGGAACTAATGAATCAGTTTTTCATCTCATCCACACTATCCTCAAATGATCTCATTCAGTGTGTATCCCACTTTGAAAACACTGACCATGAATCATTTGTACTAATAGTACAGTTAGATCAGTTCTCCGATGCATATTAAACTCTTACCCATACAAGAAAGTCGTTCTACTCAATTTTGCTAACATAACTTTTCAATTGAAATACCTACTCATTCTTTAATTATGAATTTTCTTTCATTCATTCTTTTATCATTTACATTTCTATATAAGTTTACTCCTTTTCTTTTAGGTTTTATGTATTAATAATATAATTGCACATAATACTAAACACGCCATTTTATTTTGATAAAACAGTTTCACACAACAATATTTAAGACTTTATTTTATCATATTACTTGCTTGAGAACTCTTTATAAGTCCATTCATCTCTAGCAATTCTCATAAAGAGTTTATCTTTATTTAGTATATTTCTTTCAGATAATATTTTTATGTATTACGATTTAATAAGATTTCTGCATATCTTTTAATTATCTATAGACTTTTCACAAGTCCATTTATTCTTAATCCATTAGATTATATGCTAAGGTACTCGTTACCTTAAAGCTATAACCTACAACTCTGATATCAACTATAACATCCACAAAAATCCCCGTACTAGCTACAACGGACCTTGTGCGTTAAACTCCATATATTTTACTAACTTAACTAATAATCCCATAATCATATTGGTTCTACAAGTCTATTACAGATGATTCATTAAAATATTTATTTTCCTTCATCCCTGGATCTTAACTTGATATAGATCTCATCCTTACTACAAGTATTAACTTACAGTCCAACCGTATACATGGATAACACCATATATATAGGTCAAATTTGAACTTTAAGATTTAGACGTTTTATACTTCAATATATTCAAGTTTCACTGTAATATCCCAGATATTTTCAAGATTTTAGATAATATCTTAATTGATTTAATTAAAGGTTAAAGTTTAAAACCTAGAATTAGAAAAGTAAAATATGTAGAAAATGTGTAAACATTTTTTTTAACATAATTTATTTGTTAGAAATTAAATGTGGGAATATTGTAATGATGCATGTAGAGAATTTATTAAGGAAATAAATTCAATTGTGAAGTGAAGGTGGTTATATTGATATACATATATACCTAAAGTGTACTTGTTAGCCAAACAAGTAGATGAGTAAATTAAATACTCAATTAAACTAATAAATTAATTAATTTAAATATGAAGTCATGAAATATAATTAATTAGGTTAATTATATTAGTATGAGTTAAGTTGTGGAAAATTTAGGATGATTGTCTTAGATGGCAATAATGTGAAGTAATTAACTTAATTATTAAGTTGTTGTATAGAATCCAATAATAGATTAAGACAATCAAATATTAATTATTGTAAGTCGTGTTGATAATTATAAAGAGCTAATTAATATAAGTCCAATTAAATTATGTTGGCAAGTAGTGTGGTAGTCCAATTAAATTAATTATCAAGCCCAAGTTATAAATGATATGTGAATTGTGTTGGGTAGCCCAAGTAATTAAATAAGAGAGCCCAATGCAAAGTAAGTTATGTAGCTCAAACACTTAAAAGTCCAATGTTGGTCAAAGTGTTGGGAAATATTGTTAAGTGTAGAGAATTAACTAATGTAGGGTTAATTGAACAACCCTAGTTGGTAGACAAGAGAGAGCATTAACCAAACATTGGTTAAATGCTAAGTGAGTGAATTTGATAATGATAATTAACTATGGATGAGTTACTTGAGTAACCCTAGGTAGTAAATAAATTAAAGATTTAACTATGCTTGGGTTAGTTGTAGGAAGAATATTATAGATACAATTATGTATGTATATAATTCACCGAGGTAGAATTGGTAGGTAACCTTGGGTTGGATGTTGTAGAGAATTAACCATACCTTGGTTAATTGAGGAGATAATAAAATAGGTATATCTATTTATATGATGAGTTTAGACCATAGTTGGGTGTGTGGACCAACCTAGGTTATTTTAATGTAGAGAGTTAACCACATTGTGGTTAGTTGTTGTGATATATATAAATAGATATATATAAATAAGATGAGCCTTAACTAAGGTTGAGTATTGTGTGACCAAGGCTAAATGTTGGTGAGTTTGGTGATTGAGTGTTATATACTCAATTGGTTACTTGTTTTGCTAGCTTGGAAAATTTGCAAGTAACATGTCACACCATGATCAATCAAGCTAGTCATTCCAAATTGTCATTCATGCAATAGTAAGCTCAATTAAGCCTTAATTTCACCAACATTGGTGAATTAGGAAAGTTAATGAGGTATTAGTGGAGGGTTATAAATAAGACATCCCACACTTGTGCCAAGTTTGTTAGTTCATTTGCTAGAGAAGTTTAGAGAGAAAAGAGAGAGCTCTTGGATAGAAAAGTAAGCATACACTTGTGGGTTGAAGGAAAGTGCTAGAGAAGGAGCTTGGTAGATGTCACAATAGCTTCATAACATACATGGGAAGGAGAAGAAGAAGAGCACACAAGTCCATAAGGTTAAAAAGTACTCTAAACCTTTCTAAGTTTATTTTTGTAGTCTATATAAGTTTTAAACGGTTAAAATATAGTTTTAACCGATCAAATGTTATTTTGATGGTCTACAAGTCTTAAGCTATGTTATATTGGTAGAATCATGGTTTGATAGGTTTAAATCATGTATTGGTATGAGTAGTATGCTAATAAATGGAAGAAAATTCCATATTGTGATTACCGGTAAAACCTTAGATGGTTCTATCTTAAATTTCTTGTCAAAATGTTTTCAAAAATATGATTGAACCATGAAATGTTGAAAAACAAGAAGTTAGGAAAACAACAACACTAAGTTGGTGTCATTTGAAAGTGTAGATTTTATTTTATTCAAATTTGAACCTATAGAACCAAGGATTTGTGAAGTTAGTTTTCACTTTGTCATTGTGAACAGTTTTGAGTCAAGTTCTATTTGGAATTTCGATTTGTGATCTAAAGAGAAATTGTAGAGGGAGAAATTCTGATGAGAATTGACTTAAGAATCACCCCAAAATATTTTAAAATGAATAAGTTATGGCTGTCGGAGGGTCGAATAGTCAAAAAATTGACTTTCGGAGGAGTTGGCTGAGCGCCTACTGAGCGCCTACCAAGCGCCTAGGCGCTTGAACCGGCTGTCTCTGGGGGCAAATTCTGTCCGAATCGAGTCGGGTCGGGTCGGTCCGGGTCGAGTTTTTTATGAAAATTTAAGTTGAAATACATATTAATTAACTGTGTTTGAATACTAAACTAATATATGTAGAGTTTATTAGTGACTTAAAGGTATCTAAATGTATAAAATAAAGACTAAAGTTAACACAATTAAAAAGTTAACTATTGGTAATGTTTGAATAATATTAAAATATTATTAAATAATGAATAATATTAGTATAAGATTAAAAGGTTATTAAATGAGTAATAACATTTGTATATGATGAAAATGTTATTAAATAATTAATGGCATTAATAGATGATTAAATATTATTAAATGATTAATAATATTAATAAGTGATTAAAATATTATTAAATAATTAATAATATTAATAAGTGATTAAAATATTATTAAATAGTTAATAATATTAATAAATGATTAAAATATTATTAAATGAATAATAATATTAATAAGTGATTAAAATATTATTAAATGAATAATAATATTAATAAGTGATTAAAATATTATTAAATGGTTGATAATATGAATGAGTGATTAAAATATTATTAAATGGTTAATAATATTAATGAGAGATTAAAATATTATTAAATGGTTAATAATATTAATAAGTGATTAAAATATTATTAAATGGTTAATAATATTAATAAGTGATTAAAATATTATTAAATGGTTAATAATATTAATGAGTGATTAAAATATTATTAAATGGACAATAATATTAATAAGTGATTAAAATATTATTAAATAGTTAATAATATTAATGAGAGATTAAAATATTATTAAATGGTTAATAATATTAATAAGTGATTAAAATATTATTAAATGGTTAATAATATTTGAATGTAGTTGTATATTATCAAATATAGATAATATTTTGAGGTATTTGGTACATTATTAAATGTCCAAATCATTAAGTTATGTAAAAGAAGAAAGTTTAATTGAATTAAACCAATGTAGATAGTTCATTTGTGACTAATTTAGACAATTTATTAAAAGTAAGTCGTACGAAGAACATGTAGTGCGCGTAAGTTGGTTAAGCGTACCCGACATGTCTAAACTGTATTTGGGCTAGGATTTTTGTCCGGAACTTAAGGATTCGTTTATCGGACAACTAAAGAGTTAATAATTTGAAGTTAAAGTCTTAAGTTAAGACTAATTAATAGTCATTGTAATTAATGATTATGTCAATTCTATATATAAATTGTAGGTTGAACAAGAGACGCAAATAAGCTTAGATGGTAGAAGCGAACCAGACAAGTTTTTCAGAACTTGCTCCTATGTGCCTTAACATGCTATGATGTGATATTAAATTGTTAATAGAAAGATATTGATGATAATTGTGATATGCATAAGGTATGATTACATGTAGATTATGTATAAATATGAAGCATGAATTGCTACATGTTATATGTGATGTATGAGCAGTATGACATAAACTGAAATGCATGAAAAGCATGACGTAAGTATAAATTGTAGAGTATATGTAAAGCATGTAATATGTTATGTGTAACTGTTAAACTTGCTGAGCCGTCGTGCTCACTCTTGCTTAAACCAACATTTTCAGATAGTACAAGTATTTGAAGTCTTGATAAGGATCAAGAAACAGGAATACATATTACATTCACTGAAGGTCTAGTACGACCATTGTAGATATCAGTCTGAATTGGACAGGTAAAATGATTGTGTAGTATAAGAATTGGTTGGTATGTATTATGAGTCTTAGATACTCAAATTGATTGTAATAAAATGTCGTATCATGTATGATATTGAGACATACTAGGAATGTATAAAGATTTCGATTCTGGAATAGAAAGAGATGTTGTAAAATTGTAAATAAATGATTATTTATCAATAATAATATTGTTGTAATTCATGAACAATAAGGAAAAGGTAGTACTAGTGTTGAACCGGATTCGAGGTCAAAGTAACCCGGATTTGGGGTCGTCACATTCACAGTATTAATAATAGGATGGTCCTTAGAACATAAGAATCTTGCGATAAATATTTGCATCTTTATCCTTGGCAAGATTCTTTTTTATTACATAACGCCTCGTATCATTCAGTACCCTCATTTAGATACATGTCTTCATAAAGATATCTCTTCACATCAATATTTTCTATCTATCTGAAGTTTAGAGTATTATTAACACACTTATAATTGGAACAGATGAACCTTGCGATGAATTTAGTTTCTTCATCAGTATTAAATCTCTAGTCTTACAGCATTCATAATGTTAATCAATATCCTTATTCAGATTCATAGTTCTTTATCAACATTGTTTTAATGTTTTACTATTTAACTGAAGTTCAAAGTTTCGACATAACATGATCAGTCCATCTTACCAATATCCTCACTCACATTAATAGATCTTTAACAATTCTAAGTTATATCAAAATAAAGGCATAACAACATTTGATGATAATATAATAATATCATTATATAATATTTGATTACATGATTTGCTTGTTCGTATTACAACAGTCATTATGACTTTATGCATTAGTTTAATAAATTAGTTTAACCTCGTTACTTAATAAATTAGTTTAACTTAATAATCAATGCCATTACTACGGACAACCCGGCTCATCGGATAAAATTTAACATTTCTGGGTGTCCCAAAAATTTTATTTAACCATTTTCTAAATGGTAACCTTATTAGATTAATATTTAAACATTTAAATATTAATCCTCAATATTTAATATTTTTACAAAAATATTAAATTTAATGCCCAAACATCATTTCTATATTTTTAGTATTTTTCTATAATTTTCTATGATTTTTAAATAATTTTTAAACATTTATTTCAATTAAAACTAATTTTTGGGGGCATTTTGGTAATTTCTGCGCCCTTAGGGACCCATCCGGCATTAACAGAAAAGATCCGGGGCATTTTCGTAATTTCCGCGGTCTTGGGGACATAACCGAAATTTCTCAAAAAGTTCAGGGGCATTTCCGTAATTGACCGAGGGTCAGGGACACGTACAGTAATAGCCGGAAAGGCCAGGGGCATAACCGTACTTTCACCGTCCGCGTTGGCCGCGCATTGCGCGCAGCCCCCCCTCCGCCCAGACCAAATGACGCCGTTTGATCTGCTACGGACGAACCACAGCCGCGCATGGCGCGACCCTGCCCCCTGTGCTAAAAAACGACGCCGTTTTATTCCCAACGTCCGAAAAAAAGTAGGTCGCCGCGCATTGCGCGGCGACCCTGTTTCTTCTTCTTCTTGTTACCGCAAACAGTGTACTAACTTTGCAATATAATTCCATTTTTGTTCCAAAATTTCACAATAAAACTACCCAAAAATTATATAATTCACACATATACATCTATAAATTATTTAGAATGATTATTCTATTTATTTTCTAATTTTCCATGAAAATATTTTATTACATAATTACCAAATAATAATAACTTTTTACCTTCCAAGCTTGATATTTCCTTTCTTGAAGCTTCCAATATTTTCTTCTTC
Organism: Hedera helix; assembly: GCA_947179155.2. Taxonomy (NCBI): domain Eukaryota; kingdom Viridiplantae; phylum Streptophyta; class Magnoliopsida; order Apiales; family Araliaceae; genus Hedera; species Hedera helix. Next base: position 19,594,667 of record OX359284.1, read on the forward strand.
TCCCTCTTGGTGTAGCCATGGTGGTCGGATGATAGCATGGTGGTGGTGGGTGGCGGTGAGAGCAACTTAGAGAGAAAAGATTTCCTTTTTGCTTTCTTTTATTTTCTTTTCTTTCTTCTCCTCCCTTTCTTTCCCTTTTGTTGGCTTTTATAATACTCCAAGTTGCTTTAAAAAAAATTCACCGACTTAGCCCCTCTCTCGAACATTCCAATTTCGGGTAAATTCCAAATTTGCATGCAATTTAATTAATTAAATACATTACGTAATTATTACGTGTAATAAATATTTTGTATAATATATATAAAATATTTATCTTAATTCACTAAAAATCATAACATGATTTATAATTAATTTTAATACCTCTTTTGGGTACCTTATTTGACAAATTTTGTACACGCATAATGTCATGCATGTAATTATATGAGATAATTTATACCTCCAAAAATTATAAATTAATTCATATGACTTATAAAAATTATTTTTCATAATTTTTCGCTTTGTTACTTGGACAACATGTTACATTAACACGTTCACGTTTCCGAAATATTATCCTTCATAAAAGTCATAATAATTTCATTATACATAAATATAATTTTTAATAACTTAAAACATTCCTTTTTCTTATTTATTATTTAATTTCTTTAATATTTACAATAATTTCTTTATATATAAATTATATAATTTAATATTATATAATTTATATATTTACATTCTCATTTCTTAAATAATTTCTTAAATTCCTCCATAATTATCAATAAATCAATATTTTTACATTTACTAACTCTCTCATTATTTTAATTTTCTTATATAAATTATATAATTTATTCTTATATAATTTATATAATTATAATTTCCTTTATACACTACATTAATTTTCTTATATAAATTATATAATTCATTATTATATAATTTATATAATTACATTTCTTCTCAATCAAATTCTAAATTTCCACCATAATTCTTAATTAAATCTAAAATCAATAATTACAATTTTATTAACTTCCTTATTCGCTTTTCATTTAAAATTGGATTAATTTAATTATTAATCCCTTAATTTTTCATAATTAATGAAATTTATAATTATCAATTAAACATTCACATATATAAATATACATATTTAAATCTTACTTCTCACATTACCATATAATTTCCTTTAAATCTAAATTTCCACATTTTCATAACAATTTAATTGTACGAATTAATGTACATTTATCTGAAATTTCTCTTATTCTTAATAAATTATTTTTAAACAATTTATTTACTTTTCAATTACTTTAATTCAATACCATTTATCATAATTTCTGCACAGATTTAATTTACTGATTAAATCTCATCACATACCTTAATTCACATAAATTAATAATTTCTTTACACAACCTTGAAAATTGTATTAATTAAATTCTTATTTAATCTTATTAAATAATTCCGAAATTCGGATCCTTACAAAACAATTGGCATTGACTTATCTCTAAACCTTTTAAAAATCGATTTTATGACTGTATACCGCACCTTGCGAAGTGCATTGATGACTCATTATGTATCATATTCACACTAGGTTCCATGATGTGTTGATGAAAAATTCATTTTTATTTTTCACATTAAAGCTGTCTAGCCAACACAATTAGCATACACCCATGAATAATATAGCTAAAATCAATTTTATAACTTTATCACATCCACACCAAGTTCACTAATGCATTTATGATAAATTCATTTTCATTTTTTAAATTAACTCTGTCTAGCTTCAAAAAATTTAGCATAGACCTAGCTTAAAAAAATTCTAATTCAATTAGTGAACAATTCTTTTCAAAGGCACCCAAGAGCAAATATACATATAAAGATCTGGCATATCTAAAAGATTTTTTTTGTAAAACCCTTAATCCTCTAGCATTTCCATTATTATCTAACTTCAACACAAGTTTTGCAAATATATAGTAATATAGTACATTGGTTGGTAGTTTAAACTATAAGAACAAATATATCAGTTCCCTTTATTATCAATACAAGAATGAAAAATGTCTCAATAATGTATTGATATGTTTAACACCTTCCTAAATATGACAATTTCTTATCCGCGTCTCATAAGTCGGTTCGACTTACATATCACAGCCCTTTCTCATATAAGGGTTCGTTCACACACTAACTAACATACAAATATTTTTAAACTATAGTTTTGACGTAACAACTAATAACTATTCAATATACATATGATAAAAGAATCACCTTCTCAAAATATATATACGAGAAATAGTTTGACATAAGGTTTCAATTTACTTGTCAATATAATGAACTGAGTGTTTTATCTACCCAATAACTAATGAATTAGTTTCCCGTCTCATCCACATTATCCTCAAATGATCTTATTCAGTGTGTATCCCACTTTGAAAATGCTTACCATGAATCATTTATACTAATAGTACAGTTAGACCGGTTCTTCGATGCATATTAAACTCTTACCCATATAAGAAAGTCGTTCTACTCAATTTTGCTAACATAACTTTTCAATTAAAATCCCTACTCATTCTCTAATTATAAATTTTCTTTAATTCATTCTTTTATCATTTACATTTCTTTATGAGTTTACTCATTTTCTTTTAGGTTTTATGTATTAATAATATAATTACACATAATACCAAACACATTGTTTCATTTTGATGAAACAGTTTAACACAACAATATTTAAGACTTTATTTTATCATGTTACTTGCTTGTGAACTCTTTATAAGTCCATTCATCTTTAACAATTCTCGTAAAGAGTTTATCTTTATTTAGTAAATTTCTCACGTAATATTTTTATGTATTACGATTTAATAAGATTTTTGCATATCTTTTAATTATCTATAGATTTTTCACAAGTCCATTTATTCTTAATTCATCAGAATATATCTTAAGGTACTCGTTACCTTAGAGCTATACAACTCTGATACTAATTGTAACGTCCACAAAAATCCTCGCACTAGCTATGGCGGATCTTGTGCGTTAAACTCCATACATTCTACTAACTTAATCAATGATCTCATAATCATATTGGTTGTACAAATCTATTACATATGATTCATTTAAAATATTTCTTTTACTTCGTCCATATATCTTAACTTTATCTCAATCTCATCTTTACTACAAGTATTAACTTATAGTGCATCCGTATACATGGATAACACCGTATATACAAGTCAATTTGAACTTTAAGATTTAGACATTTTTTACTTTAATATATCCAAGTCTCACAGTATTAATAATAAGATGGTCCTTGAAACAGAATAAACTTGCAATAAATATTTGCATATTTATCTGTGACAAGATTTCTTTTCTTATAAAACGTCTCGAATCATTCAATACTCTCACTTAGATCATAAAGATATCTCTTTATATCGATATTTCCTATCTATCTAAAGTTTACAATATTATTAACACACTTATAATTGGATTAGAGGAACCTTGCAATGAATTTGATTTCTTCATCAGTATTAAATCTTTAGTCTTACAGCACTCACAATGTTAATCAATATCTACATTCAGATTCATAATTCTTTATCAATATTGTTTTAATGTTTTACTATATATCTGAAGTTCAGAGTATCGGCATAACATGATTAGTCTATATTATCAATACACTCACTCAAATTAATATATCTTTAACAATTCTAAATTCTATCAAAATAAAGGCATGCCCATTCAAGAGAGTCGTTCAACTCAATTTTGCTAACATAAGTTTTCAATTGAAATTCTTACTCATTTCTAACTATATTATGAATTTCTAAAATCCATTTTACTTACATTTCTCTATAAATCTACTTCTTTACTTTGTTAGGTCTTTATGCATTAATAATATAATTACACATAATATCAAACACACCGTTTCATTTTGATGAAACAGTTTCACATAAAAATATTTAAGATTTTATTTATCTTATTACTTTCTTGAGAACTCTTTATGAGTCCATTCATCTCCAGTAATTCTCGTAAAGAGTTTAGCTTTATTCCGAATATTTCTTTCACATATTTTTTTTTTTTGTATTTAAGATTTAATAAGATGTATGTATATTTTTTAATTATCTATAGACTATTATTCACAAGTCTATTTACTCCTATCTTTAGATTATATCCTAAGACACTCGTTACCTTAGAGCTATAATCCACAACTCTGTTACCAACTGTAATGTCCCCAAAATTCCTGTACTCGTTAGAGCGGACTTTTGTGTGTTAAACTTACATACATCTACCAACTTAACCAATGATCTCATAATCATATTGGTTGAATTAGTCTATTGTAAACTATTTATTTAAGAATTTCTTTAACTGCATCCCTAGATCTTAACTTGGTCTCAATCTCATCCATTTCTACAAGTATCAACTAGTAGTTCATCCGTATATAGGGATAACACCTTATATACCGGTCAATTTTTAAACTTAAGATTTATAAATTATATGCTTCTATATATTCAAGGTTCACATCATTAATAATAGGATGGCTCTTGAAACAGAAGAATCTTACGATAAATACTTATAGTTTTATCCGTGGAAAGATTCTTTTTCTTACAAAACCTACCATATTATTCAATACACTCACTTGAATATATATCTTTATAGAGATATCTCTTTATATCGATATTCTCTATTTATCTAAAATTCATAATATTAATAACATACTTGTACTTGGAACCTAGGAATCTTACGATGAATTTGCCTTCTTTATTGGTGATTTTGTCTCGAATTCTTACAGCACTCACAATGTTATTCAATATCCTCATTCAGATTTATAGTTCTTTATCAACATTGTTTTAATGTTTAACAATTCTATGTTATATCAAATTTAAAGATATAACACTCTTTTGATGATAATAACATGATATTATTCATATAAGATTTGGTTACACGATTTGTTTGTTCATATTACAACAGTCATTATAACTTTATACAAATACAAGTAAATAAAGCATGAAACATATTTTACGCCTCTTCTTTACGTTTATGGTCTTTTTATCATTCTTCTTTTACCTGCAAATAAATTTTATTCGTAAGAATGAACACGACAATTTAGCAAGTCTAACAAATAACACATTCACGGTTTATGCTTTCATATAAATTTTAAAATACTTTGACTTAATATATCTCTCAATTCAATATCACCAATAACTTTTATTTCAATAATTTATATCACGTTGTTACATAAATCGTATAATATATGTATATAACTTGTAAACAAAACACATAAGAGTTAGAAAACTTGCAAATATAAATTAAAGATTTCACATAACACATAAGGGATAGAAGACTTGCCTTGATTTGATAATATAGTTTAAGTTAATTTCTGCGTTTAATCATATGACCTCTTGTAGTGCTTGCTTTAACATATTTTGCGTAAGACTTCGATACTTGAAATATATTTTTCGCTCACAATAGCTCTCAAATTATAATTATAGAGTATTTTTGCTATTGAAATGCTTTGGTTTTAATTGAGTTTCTAGTTCTGTGGTATGTTTGTTGGTTGATTATGATAATTTACATGGTTTGTGTAATAAAGTTGTACACAACAACATCCATACATGGGTTTGAATCATTTGCTTTATTGTTAGGTTGTTGGAATATCAAATAAACGTTTTAGATCCATGAAGCCGGTAATATGCTCATTATATTAGTATGGCTTTAGTTGTTTTTCCATATTTGTGGAATACCAATCTAAGACATGTTAAAGCTAAACCATTTTTCTTTATTCATCATTTAAAAAATGAGATCTTTTTTTAGTTTTCCCTATCTTCTTGGCACCTTAACATCATGATACTTAACAGTAGGCTTTAGTTTTCTAAAATGTAAGAAAGTATGCCATGCTGAGGGGAGTTGAAACAGTAATAATATCATGAAGCGTCTTTAATTCCAAGGTATTACTTGTACTAGGTCTACTTTGTGCTTGTGTGTTGATATTATTGAAATTGTGCATCCTGTTAGAGTTTATGTTCTAGTGGGCAATTATTTGATGTAATTGCTTAATATTTTTTGATATTATATTTGATTCAATAAATGAATTATTTTATTATGATTTTATTTACTGCGTTATATAAATGTTAGCATAATAAAAGTTCTTAGAATAGTGATACGAATTATATAGCTTCAAGTACGTGACTTGAACATGAGATTATATAATTCAATTAGTATCATTACTCTTAAATGTTCCTAATCTAGTGTCATTGTTAATGGGACAACAATGATACATTGAGACTAGTATGTGGATTGACGGATGGCCAAATCTCATTGGTCATAAATATATGAGATATTGAGGCAATGCATACCCACCATGAGAATTCTACGTGGAGCATCATGCAAAGTGTCATAAGAAATTCTTATACTGACAATGATGTAATGATCATCTGACCTGAAATCACTATATTATTATACGAGAATTTATATACTTTGATATCATCAAAGGTCACTTTTTATATGGTGGACAATAAAGGTGATTATTGGGTACATCATGAATCGTGTGAGGAATATAAGTGATCTAGATGGAATTTAACCCTCCTATATAATAAGGGTGATATCCATAGGCCTCTTGATTGAGTAGGACTATGAAATGCATGGTCATGCTCAAATAGTGATTTGTTTCATATAGTCTACTCATTGATCAAGAAAACTCAGATTAAATTATGAAGAGTATGACACATTCCATGCCTCGAGTTTAATCTAGGATGTCAGGGTTAAAAGGATTAAATTACACTGAAACATTGGTCACGAAAAGGTTGCATCAAATCACCGATCTTATTATTACTTGGGTAGCAGTGATGCATTACTAGATGTCGCTCACTGTTTATAATTTTATAATATGATTTTAAAATTATTGTCAACGTAATAATAACCTATAGGGTCACACACTAAGAACATAATTAAAAGGGAATTAATTTAAATTGTAAGAATTTAATTATGTCAATATGATTGATAATATTTAAATTGCGAATTTAAATTAATAGGATAATTTATATATATAAATTCGAATTTTATTTATTTATAGGTTTTGCTTAATTCTTTTTGACTGCTATATATATATGATATATTAGTAGAGAAAATTACGTAAGAGAAAAAAAACCAAAACCCTAGCCGCTTTTAGAAAGAGACTAGAGAGAAAAATATTCAGAAAATCCAGATCATGGTGGCTAGTACCGCAGCTCCCTTTTACTGCAGATCATGTGACGATTCGTGGAGCGTTCGTGTGGATACCGTAGAGTCACAGTTCCGTTGGATTGCGTTGAAGATTCGAAGTGTTCCAGAATTCTCCATCTTCTCCATTCAAGCTCGGATAAACGGTAAACAAATCTAAACCTCTGATTTAATACATTTTCACATAGATCCTTTTTAGGGTTTCAGAAATTGATATGATTTTTTTTTAAATTTCATTGCTTTTACGATCCGAAATCCCTACACATCGTAGTGAAGAATCTCATAATTAAGCAGTTCTCCAACTACTCATTTTTCACTGTCTTATAGCATGTTATGTTGCATTGCTGCTGCTCTATTTAGTTGGTCATGTGTACCTATGTGATGTTTAATTTGATTTTCCACATTCCCATTGACGCGATTGTCATGTGATGAATGTTTAGGTAAGCTATGGATATTAATCCCAGACCTAATTAATTTTAGCTTTTGTGGTATACAGGTGGATGTAATTCTTTTGTTGCTTCGTGTGGCAAATCTAATGGGAAATTGGCCTAAATTGAAGCTGAAAGTTAAAATATGTGTGAATAGGCCTACACAATGGATTTCAGACGACCGCGATATATATGTAGCAAAGGACATTGATTTTTTCTTACATCGGATCGACACCGAGATGGACAAAAAATGATGCAAATGTTTTTAGGTTTAGAATTGCACATGAGATTAGGATGTGTAAGGCTAGGAAGATTCCTCAAGCTTACATTTGTAATGACCAACCGTTAGAATCAGATTAAAACTCAGATTCGTGAATGTATATTTTTCCATTTTTGTCTCTTATGCACTGGATGTTCTATTTCTTGATTTGTTAAAGATTGTTATTTAAGGGTTCTTCTTAGCTTTTATCTAAGGCTTCTTTTTGGTTCCCTGCTATTTTGCCAAATACTTTGTCCTTTATGCTGGCATTTATCATTTATCTTATTTAATAGAAAAAGTGATCAAATAACAGAGATTAACCACAAATGTAGTAAGAACATAGGGAATTTGATTCTAGTGTGAAACTTTATTCAATGCTTTTTTTATCCAAACTTTATGCCTATGCTTTTGGTTGAAAAGTATCATGATAATCTATGTTGTTGATTCTCTCACCCTCATATTGCAACATTCTCACTCTGCCTTCACAGAAGTAGGTAAGTTTTTTTTGCTGCAATTTGATGATTTATGTTAACTAACATTATTATGCACTTGTATGTATTAAGTCATTCACACATTGTATGCATAGTGAAACACCTATGTTGTTTATCTGTATAATTGTCGGAATTGGTGTCGACGCCGGGAAAATCGTCTCCTTTTTAATAATTTACCCTTTCCAATTTTAGTCTTTGGATTTAAGATGTGATTTTGAAAAGGGTCGGCTTGAGTATCGACGGAGTTTAAAATGTTGATTTTATGATGAGCCAATTGACCAGAGACGCCAGTTGGTATATTTGCAATAGATGTACCAACTTATCCGAGTTTAGTTTTAGTAATTGCTGGCTCATGTATGACTCCGAATTAATTGGTTGGCGAACCGAGATTCATAGAGTTCGGGGACTTGCTTAAGCGAGGGGAATGTGTTAGGCACCCCCTGACTTCCGTGAAAATACGGTTACAGTAATCTTGATGTTTTCCTACCCTTTTTTTTAAAAATCCTAAAACATGTGTGTGTGTGTGTGTGTGTGTGTGTGTGTGTGCGCACGCGCCTAAATGAATGTTGTGATGAAATTTGTATAAAAAACTCGCTTTGATTTTTTTTTATAGAAAACGTGCTTTATTTGGAAAGTGTTTTGGAACGTCCTTTGACCCAAATGACAAGGCTTTATTTTATAATAGATATTGATTTTATTTTCGAAAGCGATGAGGTTTTTATTAGGTGTTGTTTTTTAGAAAACAAGGGTTTTTTAAACTTCCGTCAAATAGGAATCGAGACTATACATTACCTTTTAACAATAAAGTCAGATAAATGAAGGCAACTTCTAGGAGCTCTTTAATCCTATGCACCAAAGTTTAATGAAAACGTTTATATATATTTTTACAAAAATCATTTTTTCATGATGTTTAAAAACGCTTGTAGCCTTTTCGTCAAACAGGAATCGACATCCATAAAAACTCTTAATTTTAAGCTTCGTGATTCTAATACGCTAATTTGATTACTTTTAGAAAGTCTTTATCGTTTGCCTTATTTTCTGAAATCGCTTTTCCCGTCGTAATTCAAATCAAGCATTCAAAAATGTGTCGGGGCTATTCACGGGCATGTGAGCCATCTAAATAAACCTCAAACACCCACAGTCACATATTTCACTATTACAGGGCCTTAAACCCGATTTCGATTTGATATCGTTTTAAGGTCCGATATTTACATATGTACAAAAATGACCTATTGCCGTGACTACATACATCAAAAATTGTCCATTTTCAGAATTTGATCACAAGGATCTCATTCCTAGGCTCACAATCCCCAAAATCACCATATGACCATACAAGGGAAAGCTTAACAACACTAGAGTTATTGCTATACCACAAGGACCGAAAATTGCAAATAAAACTATGAACTACACATTAACGCAATGAACTACATATCACCATACGGATGTCATCGGGACATTAGGAGGAGATTTCGTTCCGACGGAACCCTTACTAATAATCCCTAATCCACGGATCCTCAATAATACAACAAAATACTACATTTAAACGACCCAAAAAACAAGAGATTATGATAATGAAACAAGCTAAAACTTCAAGAATAAATCATTTTTCACCTTGCAATACGTCAAGAAAACGCCTTATATTTCACTATCAAGTAAATAACACGAGATTGGCTAAGTATTTGAGCAAAAAAAAATCAAATCTCCTATTTTCTTGGCCAACCCGTGGCCTTCTCTCTCTAAAACCTCGCTTTCTCTCTTTATATTTCTAATTTTTTTTTTCTTCTATTCTTCTCTCGGCCGAGCAAATGGGGATGTATAGCTGACTGGGGGCAGCCGCAGGTGCATCTGCGGCTGCCTGCGGTAGCCGTCTGAGCCGCCGCCTCGGCTGCCGTGTGTTTCCTCGAGCCACGAAAAATGCAACTTGTCGTTGGCCGCAGATGCATCTGCGGCTGCCCCCGACTACTGTAAGCGTAGTGGTCATTCGTTATCTTTGATGATCAAATCAGATTTTTTCTAGATCAACTGTTTGTCTTACCTCAAGTAACCTGATACTCGTTGTTCGTTGTGGCAGTTTTGACCGTAAGTTGTTGTGGTGGCTTCGTGTTGGGGTCCACCTTCCTTTTCGTATGTCGGGTCAAGTGACGATTTTGTCCTCCTGTCAAGGTTAGTGCAAAAGTGCAAAAGTACAAATTTTGGGTGTCTACAATTGGCAAGTTTTAAAGTGAGATGCTGATGAGAATTAGGTAACTTTTTATAGCAACATCAAAAAAAGATTTGGAACCTTACCATTAAAATAAATTTTGAAACATTAACAATTAAAAAATAAATTTGAACACTACCAATCACGTTGTCCGAATTCGCTATTAATTGAAATTGACATTCAATTGATTCCTTTTGCAGTATTACCATTAGATTCCGTTAATAATTCTATTGCTGGACCTATTGCATTCCGTTAATAATTCTATTGCTAGACCTGTGGACCTGTGGCATCCTTGACAGCATCGTATTGTATTGATGTTATAGACACTCCGCTAGTATAATAAGCGGATGAACAAAATACATTCGTGATTATAGTCCGCTAGTATCTCTAACATGAAGCATCTTTTAACCTTCGCGATGCCATGGTTGATTTAGACTATATCCATCGAATGAAGGGGCAAAGTCGTCCAGAAAAGCATACTAATATGTTTGCTAGACATATTAGCGAATGACAAAAAGTTAGATTAAATTATGCTCGTTTGATTCAAGATTGGAGGGAAGAGATGGTGTTTGTCAATTTTTTGTCTATAATAAGTAATTGCTATGGATCGCTCCCTATAACAATTTTCTATGATAATTTATTATTCTGATAACATAATTTTTATTTTGATAATAACAATTACAAAAAAGAGAGTATAATATATTTCTCTTTAAAAATTTGTTGAACTTCTTTTTATTTAAGTTTAAAATGTTACAACACGACAAACTTATTAAATATACTATTTTCACAAGTTCACACTTCAATAATTCATTAAAAAGAGAAAGAGAAGAAATGAAAAATGAAAAATATAAAAGGAAAACAAATTTGTGTTTAATATTTTGAAATAATTTTAAAAAATGTACAGGCCTTAGATAAAAAATAAAAAAATTTCTGAGAATCAAAAACTTAGAAATATTAGTACTGGAGACAGTCTAGGGTCTATCATTCAGATGATAATTAGGCTACCAATCATGACGTGGTGCGCTTTAATTGGCTGTAATCGATTATGATTTCCTTTGTCCTATAATATCTGACATTTGTTCGTCATATCGACTAATTCTCATCCGCCACGTCTCAAACTGAACATTTGATTGCTATAATGCTATTAACAGTGAGCTCTTGAGCACCGTAGTCCGTCTCCATCCCTGTTAAAGTGCGCAGGTGAAAGTGCGCAGAATAGCCAACATAGTAGGGAGATTGTATAGGTCCGACGGCGAACAGATCAAGCTTTCTCTCCTATTTCCATAGCCGATCTCTATATAGATATCTGATCTGTTAATATATATAAATCTTTATACATACATACACTTATACTGAGATTTGAGAGGGTTAGCTCTTGTCGATTTTGGAAATGGCTGCTCCACCGGCAAGGGCTCGAGCAGACTACGATTACCTCATTAAGCTTCTCCTCATCGGCGACAGCGGTGCGTTTAATTTATTATTCGGTTCTTATTCTTCTTCTTTTTTTTTTTTTGTTGCATTTCGAACCTAATTACGTCATTTCTCAATTTTACACGTGTTTGCAAATTTAAGTACATAGATCGGGTGTTTGAGGATGAAATGGCATATGATTTATGTTATTTGAGATAAAATCATAAAAAGTTATCTTTTTGATTGCTTTTGTTGTTTTGGCTTAAAAAGTTTCTTTGTACCGATCTAGATTGGCACCCATTAGTTTGATCTATTTTCAAAAATATGTTGAGCTCCATTTTAGGGGGAAATTGGTTAGCTGAGGCATATTTTAGTGTCAAAGTTGATCAATTAGTAATCTGGTCTACATTGTTTTGCTACTCTGGTTAGTGCGGACAACATTGTTATTTTGATTTGTCTGATCAGTTACCTTACATATAATCTTCCAATAATTTTGACTATGGTTGTGAGTGGAAAGCCAACCCTTCTTGTACATTACTGTTATATATTAAGAGGATATTGTTGTTCTCATAAATTTGACTATGGTTGTGAGTGGAAAGCCAACCCTTCTTGTACATTACTGTTATATATTAAGAGGATATTGTTGTTCTCATAAATTTGACTATGGTTGTGAGTGGAAAGCCAACCCTTCCTTCCTGTGCATTACTGTTATATATTAAGAGGATATTGTTGTTCTCATAAATTACGCAATTAAATGATTCTTGTGAGCTGGATGAGTAGTGAATTGGTGTATTAAAATTTTAAATTGCTTTTATCATTGGAAATCTTCTTTCAAATTTGCTAGGTTTTTCTTTCATTAAAATTTCTGTGGTTGTAACCTTTCTTAACAGGCTGATAGCGGCTTTAGGTCATGTTATGTTGCAATTCTCATTACCGCCTGTTCATCCATTAAAGGGCTCCCAGTGCATTCTAGTATTGTGCTGCCCCTGTTGTGAAAAAAGTGGAATATTATTTCACCATGCAGCTTCTAGACTATTATTTGATGGAAACTCAAGTTTCACTAGGGTATGGCCCTTTTATAGGATTCTTGGGGAGTCTTTTGGTTGCCAGTTGTCAGGTTAAATTTTGCTATTAGGCAATTGTATTAGATTGTGATTTGTGAAGCATGCTATATGTGGATGTTCTGGTAAATGGTGTCTGGCTAGCTTTACTGGGGCCGTGGTTGGTTGAATTGTAGCTGGACCTGAGGTCCAGAGCTTGAACCATCCTAGAGATGTAATTACTTATTTCTCTCTAAAAATTGCTGATGAGATCCCCGGAGCCCCCATTACTAATTTAGTTTCTAGTAACAGCTGAAAAACAAAGTTTTGTAAACTACTATTCTGAAGCCAATAGTTCAGGCCCGAGATCTAGGATGTCTATCTAAAAGGTGTCTGATGGAACTGTTGAAAGCATCACAATAAAAAAATATTGGATGATACATAACAGCAATATGTATGGTGTTGATATATTGGCATAATATCTCTATTTTATCGAAATTTTGATATTTGTTATTTGTACTTTTGACTGAAAAGTGATTGCTTCTTCCTGCATTAGGTATAACAATATTAGATACTGATACATGTTTCAAAGACCTATTGGCTGGCAGTGAATGTCATTCTGGTAGTTGTATTGGAAATGCATGTGGAGTTCGATGTAATTTTTTGGTACACTTCATTAATTGCAAAGTTATTTCCCTTCTGAGCAACATTAGCGTAATGCAGCATTTGATTTTATTTTCTACTAATAATGGTCAATTGAAGATATTGAGAATAGAAAATTTGATTATTTGTAGATGTATGGCATGCTAAGTTGAAGTTAGTTGTTGATAGTATTCATGTGTACGATTCGCATTGGCACGTCTGTGCTCAACTTGCAGTCGCTAAATACCATCTCCACGGATACATGAGTCTGCAACATTTTTGCTTTGTCTGCTGTGACCACATCACCACAGTTGTGGTCAGTGAATAATAGTTGACCTTGGTAAGTATTACATCAATCTTAAGGAGTTTTCCACTTTTGGGTAAAAGGGTTGATCGAACCATTCTAATATTACATCAAGGTTTTAAACTGCTGCATATAAGACTGTGGACCACACAAGAAGTTCTATTGTAAAATTAACTATTTATTACTACCTCTGTTCCAAATTAGAGATATATTTTGACTTTTTGGAGTCAACTATTGAAATCTTAAAATTCAAAAGTCAACAAGAAATTATTTAGTTAATAAAAACAACTATGACAACGGTAAACTAACTATAAAGTGTAAAGTACTACTAATTACCATATTTGCTGTTTTTAAAACTCGAGCGAAATTATATCAATATCTAAATTTTAGAATTTCGCCAATTAACTTCATAAAGTAAAAATGCATCTCTAATTTTGGAACGGAGGAGTACTTCCTCGCCGCCTATTTTCTCCAACATGGACATGCTACTAAACTCCATTTTCATCTTTTACATTTTTTGGTTATTTAAGTTTCTTGTATGGTAATTGTATTTTCTCCAACATGAACATGCTACTATACTCCATTTTCATCTGCAACATTTTTTTTTGCAGATTTAAGTTTCTTGTATAGTAATTGTAATCTTCTACACATAAAAATAAATGCAACTTTATTTTAACCTTGTACTGCTCTTGTGTCCACCATGTCCTTACTGCTGAGTTGTTGGCAAGTACTAGTCCTTGACTCCTTGTATATTTGCTTTATGATTTTGATGTGGCCATTATTCCATACATACTTGCAACTGAAAATTGCACAATGGACTAATCTGTTGTTTCTTTTCTACCTTTGCAGGTGTGGGTAAGAGTTGCCTTCTTTTACGTTTCTCTGATGGTTCCTTCACCACTAGTTTTATCACTACCATTGGGTAAGTTTGCTCCAAACTTTTGTTTAACATGGAGTTTAAGACCTTTAGTTTAATATGGAGGTTAAGTTTTTGTGGTTGAGTCCTGACACTATGAATAATAATATTTTTGAAGAATTGATTTTAAGATAAGAACCATTGAGCTTGATGGCAAACGAATTAAACTCCAAATCTGGGATACAGCTGGTCAGGAACGGTTCAGAACGATCACAACTGGTAAGCTTTTGTGTCTAATAGTCTCTCTCTTTTTATTGATTTATATCATCAATAACAAAAGTAATGGAAAATATGGTGGGATTTTATTAGCCGAGACTGTGTCCTTTGAAACAAACCCTTCTAAATAGTCCTTTATTTTTTTATATGAATCTGTCTTGGATATCGGTAATAGAAACAGTAATAGAAATACTTTCTTTACATTAAAGTTATAGAATACCTTGTGTACATGGATTTTACCTCTCCTGAGAGCAGTTCCCTAGTTATTCTGAACCTAGAAAAAAACAATAAAAAAATCCAACAATAACAAATAATATGTGGAGTTCTGGCATATTATATCTCTAGATCTTTCATGAAGCCACTTCATTGTCTCTTAGTAGTGTTTATGTATATTAATTAAAGTGTTTATTATAATTTTTTTTTGTAGATAATGGCTCTTCATGTTTATATGTTTACATCTTCCAGTAATTAACTTTGCTTTTCCCACACATAATTCTAGCTTACTACCGTGGAGCCATGGGTATTTTGCTGGTTTACGATGTTACTGATGAATCATCTTTCAACAGTAAGTTTTCCTTTTTCAACCTTCAGTTATCTAGGATTTTGATGGATTTACATGTAAATAATGTCAGCAAATAGACACCTAACAGGCTAGCACTAAAAGATTCATGTCTTTATAAATACGACTAGAAAACCTGCTGTTTTTAGTCTCTTCAAATGGTTCATGTTTATTCATAAGTGCTTTTAAAAGATATCTTATTTAGTATTACAAACATGTATGGTAAAAAATGTCTCATGGTGTCGAACAACAATTATAGTTTACAGTTTGTCAGCTAAATTCTAAGGATCTTGCATTTCTACCCCTCACAGACATCAGGAACTGGATTCGAAACATTGAGCAGCATGCTTCGGACAATGTCAACAAGGTACTGATTGGAAACAAGGCCGACATGGGTGAAAGCAAAAGGGTACGATGCTAGTACCTGAACCTCAATTTGATACATTAGTTGAATTTTTTAAAGAGTATCTTAGCTATTATGATTTCTGTACTAAAATCTTTGTAGGCTGTACCTACCTCCAAGGGCCAAGCTCTTGCTGATGAGTATGGCATCAAATTCTTTGAAACTGTGAGTATGCTTAGAATTTATTCATCATGTTGTTGGTTACATTGTTCTCAAGATTAAAATAAATTTTCTACTGCAGAGTGCAAAAACAAATCTCAACGTGGAGGAAGTTTTCTTTTCTATTGCTAGGGATATAAAGCAAAGGCTTGCAGATACGGACTCAAAGGCTGAGGTAATCACCTCATCTGATGTAAATTGAATCTAAAAAAAACAATCATATTGAAATACCTTTCAAAGATTGCATACTCGATTTACCTGAAAAAATGGTTGAGAGTAGTTGTTTGTTTGTATGATTGCAGCCTACTACACTAAAAATCAATCAACCAGATTTAGCGACTGGAAATGGTCAACTTGCTCAAAAATCGGCATGCTGTGGCTCTTAAATGGATGGCATTCAATATTAATTAAATCCACTTATTGGAAGCCTTGTTTGCGAAAGAAAACAAAAGAAAGTTCTAATTTTGATGAAAATATGACGATTGCCTGTAATTTTCCTTATTTGTCATTCTTTTTTAAACTGGTTGTAGCTGATTGATTTTTTATTGTTCCGGAAATTTATACTATATTGTTGCAAACAATATCTTTTCTCCTCTCCTCATATTTAATTCTCATTTGGCTAGATAATGTGACCTATATCTATCTATCTACAATTAATCTCCCCCATAGTCTTGCCACTGTTATAAGGCATTCAGTTGAACAATGTTAAACCACCCTTCACTGTTGAAAGGTTTCTCACTGCCAATTATTCTTAAATCCGGAAACACTAAATCACCTTGGCTGGTGCTTCTCAGTTTCACAGGGAAACACTAAATCACCTTGGCTGGTGCTTCTCAGTTTCACAGAAATATATGACAGTTTTATAAAAATTGAAGAGGGAGGGAGAGTATTTAAAAGTGTGAAACAATTTAATAGATAGCCTAAAGAGAGATCACTTAATAAGGCTTCCTCATTAATGTAAGCAAATTATTCATTGATTAGTGCAAGAAAGACCAATGGGCAAGGCAGCCACAGATTTAGGGAATGTTGCAAACTAACACCATGGCAATCCTAGTATATTTCCCAAAAGCATACAAACATGAACCCATAAGCTTAACAGAATATTCTATTGTCCGTATATTAAAAGACTAAAAGTAATAGCCAGAACTAGAACTAATTGTTTAGTAAATTCAATTAACAGATGAAAGAATGGTTGTTAACAAAATTAAATTGACAAGAACAATCCTAGAACTATATATGCAATTATGGGACAATTTTACATTTAGGGTCTGTTTGAAAACCTTGATTCGGTGGCCTGGAATTGGAATTGGAGCTCCCAAAACCAATTCCATTGTTTGGAATTGAGATTGATTTAGAAGTTCAGATCTGTAAATAACATAAATCCAATACTAAGGTTATCCATGAGATTTTTAAAACCAATATTTATGAATTCAAGCCCGATTAAATCATCGGGCTCACACACTAACACACACAACTCCTCTCTTCTGTTTTACGCTTCAACAAAGTTTCTACTTCCATCACCTGATTATTTGTTGCCTCACTCTCTTCTTCCATTGAAGATTACCTTTGTCACCGTCATTTACACAGATCTTTCATTGGTTTGAAGTTTAAGGAAATATTTATGCCACAGTAATCCAATTTGGTATTTACATAACTCTATTGGCAGAGATTCTAGGGTGGAGTTGCTCCAAAACCAAAGGTAAACTTTTTCCTCTCTGACTATCAATGTTGACTCCCATCATATTCCTAATTCTAGCATCAATTTCGTACTGCTGTTTACTGATTGTTTGAGTTGCCTTCCAAGTGCATGATAAAATGTTAATGTGAACTCTTTTTTTTTTTTTTTGTGTGTGTGTGTCTAAAATGGCTCTCAAAGTTAGATTTCTTGGCTATAAATGTAAAGTTGGTGCATTTATTTTTACTTAGAACTCCTTATATGGTCAGTGTGCCAGTTGAGATAATTGAGATAACTTGTGATGTCATTGGTGCTCCACACATACTAAATAATTTTTGTTTTGCTTAATATTTCTTTTGTTGGATCTTAGTGTTGGTTTTTATTGAGTTCATGAATTAGAAATACTCTGGCTCTTTGATCATCTCTTGGTCTATTAGTGAAATAGATTAGGAACAAATAGCCTTACAAAAAACCCATCTGCTTCAGAGATCCAATACTGTCTGGAATCAAACTAATGAAACCGCAACCAATCAGAATTCTGACAAAAAATAAGTCAAGCGATTGGTGAACATACATCATTGATATTCACACACATTACATAGCAACAAGTAAAATATCTTATAGATTTGATAGTTTCTTTAGATTTCCTATAGATGGAGGAAGAGATCCATTCAAACCTTTGTTATATGAAAAATCCCTAACAAAATAAGTTGACAATCAGATATTAGTTATAATAGTAGAGATGAGGCGTTGGAGAAGAGAGGGAGGCAATAATTGATGTGTTACAGTACAAATTTAAAGAGTCTCTTAAGGTAGCATTAATAATAATGTGTTTTAGATTACGTAAACAAAGCTAGATATAGAAAGAAAGAAAAAAGTGTCCTTCAGGCTACAACAAAGATAGAAGAATCCAATAGTTTTATGTTCATACGAGAAAATTATTTGAGTACTTGGTTATAAAATGTTTATCCTAAATATGGTTTCTTTCATCTATGAAATGACTGATTCCCTATAGTGCAATTTAAATCTATCAACAAGAAGAAACAAATTTCATCTTTTTAATTGTAACGCCCTAAACAAAAATGATATGTCTATTTCCTTGAAAGCGAACTCCCATAAGTATCCTTGTGAACAACCTTGATAATTGTTACTAGTATAATTTTGTGTTTACAAATATTATGGAGTACATTTTATTTTAATTTTTGATTGTGGTGTTAATTTCTTTTTTTAAGGGTATGTGTAATTTAATACTCCCTTTCTTTGTGGCTATATCACCTACCCGGGGCTTTAATATGTTGTTGTTGTATTGATTGATATGTGGGTGTGTTTGCTTTCTTTATTGAGTGGATATTTTCTTAGGTCAGTTGGCCAAAACTTTGAATGGTACTTACTACTCTATCCCAAATTGTGAGACCCATTTTGTGCATATATTTTTGGAATAGGACTCTATTTAGGGACATAGGAGTTGGTTTGAGCAAATCTTATTTTAGGTCTAGGTAGTCTTTCTTTACTCGTTGTCTCCACGAATTTCTCATGTTTATTTGTTTTTTATGGGAGTTCGC
Organism: Hedera helix; assembly: GCA_947179155.2. NCBI lineage: Eukaryota > Viridiplantae > Streptophyta > Magnoliopsida > Apiales > Araliaceae > Hedera > Hedera helix. The sequence continues at coordinate 19,614,080 of OX359284.1, forward strand.
TTTCAAGGAAATAGAATAGTGAATCCAAGAACTTTCAAGAGGTTGGCTTATGATGATTGCTTAATGAATAGAGGAAAACCATTGAAAACCAGCCAGATAATTAGATTCACTTACTCAAATTCCTTCATGTACCCAATTGCATTCAAATCTGCCAAGTTTTGCTAATTTTCAGCTGAAACGATGCCTTAAATTTTGATATTTTCAAAATCCCAGATTGCCAAATCCAATATTCTAAATAGAAAAAGAAGCATTAATGTACCAGCCCTTTTCTTTTCTTTTTAAAGCCAAGTAAATAGCTCAAACCCTTTAGAGATTTGTTTCTTTTTCTTTTTGGCTATTGTTCCTCCTTTTAGTGCTGAAATTTCTGATGTTTTGAGGGTCTGAGCTGATGGATGGGCTTTAGATGAGAGTAAAAAAGGCTATTGTTTAGACGGCTGCTACATGTCTGATGGAAGACCTAAGACTTTGGTGCTCCTTTTTTGCAGTCTCCCTCTTTGTCTTCAAGAATCCTATAAATATACAAAGTCACCAGAGAAAACAAAGACCGATGAGATATTACTCCTACAAAAAGAGTCACATGAGACTGTTATATTTGTGAAATTTTAACTTTTAAATTGTGATATTAATTTATTATAATTTTTGGTAATTTTGCACTTTCATATACACTTCTGTCTTCATTATTAGAGTACATTGGGGCAGTTCCCCTAGTGTTTTTCACTGATCATCTTGACTTTCATGGTGAGTGATCCAAAAAATGTAATTATATGATGAATTAGGTACCTTTGGATGGGGATTCAGGTTATTTTCAAAGAAAGTGCATATGCATAACTATGAAATCACTTATGCAATTCTAGTGCATAAATTAATGCACTATAATTGATCTTATATAATTTAATGTCATAGGTCATACATGCATGTTATTACTCGAACAATGTCAGGTTTTCTTGTCTAAGTGATCCACTTTGTTATTCTTGGTTAAAAATCTGATATAGTTTGTATAGAGTATAAAATTGTGTCTAAATCTCTCTCATTTTCTTAAGGTGGGAAGTTATTTATCAATGTATAGTTATATGGAGATATCATTCATTATGTGAACATAATACTTTATTACTTTTAATTCGAATTCTTCTTTGTAAAGTTATATCATCTTGACTTGACTGTTATAAACTAAAATTTGTAGCTCAATTCATTTGAAAAAATGGATGGTGATTTGTCAAGTTCTCATAACATGATTTCAAATGAAAATGAAGAACAAGTGAAAAGACGTAAATTTGTGGCGGGGTACTACTGAAAGTAGTATGCCCTCAAGCCAATCACATTTGATGTGATAAACATATACTTTGTAATCTTATTCATTTATTAATAAAAGTATCAAGGCATTTCTTTATTCATGATTAATTACTTGAATTAATCAAATGGATAAATCCATAGTTTTCGAGCAATGCTTTTAGAACCATGATGAGGATCATGCTAATGAGATATAAATTCAAGATAGCTTAAAACTAAAATTGTTCCTAATCGTTGGATCACTAAAAAGGGGATTAGTAGATCCGGATAGATTGGTACATACTATGCTTGCTCTTATGAAGAGAATGATTGATCTCATAATCATTTGTGTAGAGACACTAAAGCAAGTATGTAGGTGTTTTTTAGAGAATAAGTTCACTGAACGTGACTCGCTCAAGGAACACCTAATGGAGTTTTACTTGTCTGTCAATAGGAGTTCCTTATGTGATATTCGTACAAGTGATCCTTGGACTTGAAATCATCATAGTATCTTGTGTGTACTAAGTTATACTTTGACATATTCCTTAAGACCTATTGGTATATCAAAGGATATGCTTGGGTATAATAAGGTACACATGGAGATAGGTGAATGATCAACAAAGGATCTACCACTTCTAGTAAAGGGAGATAATGTCCTATGCGATTCAATAAGTGACAACTCAGAAATCCCTGGTCAGGGTTGAATGAAATTAGAAAGGAGTTTCTAATTTACATTAACTAGAGTTGTGCATTTGTGAATTGAAATGCATATAATCAAATAAATAAGACTTGATAGAAATTCCGTGTCTTATATTTGATTGGGACATTGTATGGTAGAAGGATTTAATTGTACAGTAACTATTTGCTGAAATGTTCTTTTACGATCAAATGTTGAAATCTATATTATTTGGAAAGTCGACTAATCGCTAAGGGGACTTACCCTTATTGTGGAATAATTATTTATTCTGAATTAAAGAGTTAATTCGTAATAAATGAATTAGAATTGTTCTAATTTATTTATTATACAACCGGTTTAATATGGAGAACCTAAAGGGTCACACCGCAAAAGAGTAATATTTATTTTAGAAGTGGATGACATAATCGTAATAATAAATTAAGTATATTTAATTTATACTATGGTGATAGAATAAATTAAATAGCTTAATATTTATAATTTAGTATTTTAGAAATACTAATTATAAATTAATAAGAGGAATCTTATTATTATTATTATTATTATTATTATTATTATTATTATTATTTAGTTCCTAAATGGTTTAGGAATTAATTAATAAGTAGTAGTATTATTGTAAATAATTAAGTTCCTAAATAGTTTAGGAATTGTGATTATAATAATTAATTAAGTTATTAAATGGTTTAGTAATTAATTAATAATAAGTGTTGAATGTTGTTTGATTTGATGATGATAACTGTTGTGCAAAAAGGACTGGGCTAAATGTGCTTATGTGGTTATTTGACAAAGCGATTTTATAATGTGCTTATATGGTTAATTGTCAATATGTATCTGACAAAGTGCATATGTGTTAATGTGCTTGTGTGCTTAATTGATCATGTGCTTATGTGCTTAATTGATCATGTGCTTAGATACTCTAAAAGTGTTTATGTGCTTACATGATTGATTATAAGTGTTTATGTGCTTACATGATTGATTGTCATGATTGATATACAATGTGAATCTGAAAAAGTGCGTAGATGTTCTACTTGTTTTTATGTGCACAGCTTGTCTAAAAGTGTTTAAAAGGTTATTTGACAAAGTGATTATATGTTAATCTAATTATGTGCTTACATTGTTATGAGTGTATGATATATATTATCTATCTTAAATACTGTGATGTGCACACACTTGTATAACACAAATATGATCTTGTTATAAACTATCTGCTGCTTATTAAAGAGAATGAAAGTTATCGGATTAAAAAGTTGTAAAGTCCTTTTTTAGAAATATGTGTACAAAGGACTTAGATTTTAAAGATCAGAAATGTTAGGTTGATCTTTCAATAGAAGTCACTCTGCATAAAAGACGTATGATATTAGCAGGGTAGCATAAGAATGAATCATTGATGTATTTGTGTATGTCAAAGTCTGTAAAAGTCCTTTCAATATGTAATGATGTAATAATGTAAGAAAGGACTTAGTTAGAAAAGATCAAATCTGTTAGGTTGATCAGTCTATACGATCGTAGAACGGACACTGCGATTTCTTTCAAAGAAGACTCAATGATTTTGTATAAATCGTAGAGTTAACTCTACGACTCCTTACCAGGATAACTCTACGATCATCAAAGAGAGACAGATATGCAAGAAGTCTACAGGATAAACGAGTAAAGTTAAAGAACTGTTCAAAGTACAAATCGTAGAGCTGAACTCTACGATCGTCGAACAGACAGCCAAGCTAGCCTGCAGTTAACGCTGAACCAGAGAAGAAATATAGAAGAGATCGTAGAGTGGAACAAAATGACAAGGCAATACAGAAGATTGCTATACACATGGAACAATCGTTGAGTAGAATTAAAGGATGAAGCAACACAGACTGCAACTCAACGATTCCACTAAGAAGCACTACAGTTAACTAACTCTACGATTTGATCAAACCTACAAGATCGTAGAACGAAATCAAAGCAAAGCATTGCAAGCACAAACTCTACGATCTGACCAGAGCAACAAGGTCGCAGAGTTAGAGAAAAGATCGTTCTAACTCAACGTTTCACTTGACATACCTCAAGTAACATTCATGAAGCTGAATTCGCAGAAACAAAGTAGACAGTCTATCACTCAACGAATTCATTAAGCAGGTCAAGGCAAGTAGACTAACAGAACGGCTATATGGTGCAAGAGAAAAGGGAATACTCCTCGCCCAGATTAAAGAAAGATTAAGTGCTGTTGAGATACAGATGCATGTCAGAGTCACAGTGGATATTGTGCCCAACCGACTATAAGTCAGGACCCACTGCTCAGGAAAATGGTGAATAAAGTCAGACCAATGGGACATCTCTGAATGCATCAGAACAGTTGGTTCTAAAAGTCAAGGAAGATATTTATTGATGAATCAGAAGATTAATTAACAAAGGAAATAATAATCCTTACTGAACAACTGTGGGAGTGCAACGGCTATATAGTCAGAGAAAGCTGAGCTACAGGTCAATATATCAGAACATGTCAGAAAAGGGAAAAGCACTGACACAAGTGGCAAGAAAGTCAAACATCGAAGATATTTAAGATCTGCACAAAGCCAAAGGAAACCAACGGGATTTATCTCAACGGTAAAATATGCTCAGAGATATAAAGGCATAAATAACAAAAAAAAAAAAGAGGGTTGTTGAAGTTGAAAAACATACACGAGAGATATGATGGTAGACAACAACCGATCGTAGAGTGGAACAGAAAATGAAGATGCTGAAGGACTCTACGATCCATCAGAACACTGACACTGAATTGAGAAAGACATAGAGATATATAACTCTATTACAGAAGAAGTGTTAAGAGCTGCTAGGCACATGGAAGAGAGAAGCTTAAACGCCAACTTGATACATACATGGTAGTAACTGAGTATCAAAAGGAAGGAGCATCACAGTCATCTCAGAAGCCCATCTCGAGAAGCTATGATATGTCTATAATAAGAAGGAACAACTGAGTACCAAAAGAAAGGAGCATCACAGTCATCTCAGGAGTTCATCTCGAGAAGTTATCAAGTATCAAAGGAGCTGAAGCACAAAAGCCTAGCAGCACCATGGGTGATCACAAGAAGATATTGAGCATATAAAGAAGTCAAGCATCATTGCCGAACTCAATATTATCCCAGGAATGATCACACCCTGCTACTGAGTATTTAAAGATAATAGGACTTAAAGTACAACTCAGTAGCAACTTCAACTTCTTTCAAATGATCAGGGAGCCAAGTCTGTTGGACTTGAAGAGGGCAGTTGTCCTTGTCATAGTGACTAAAGGAGCCAAGTCTGCTGGACTTGAAGAGGGCAGTAATGTCCTTGTCTTTGTGACTAAACTAACCAAACTTGCTGGGTTTGAAGGGTTCTTAGTGAACCAGAGTTTCCAGGCTAATGAGCTTGAAGGGTTCCGTATGAACCATCCTTAGTGGATTTCCTACTCGTTGTAGTAGAAGAGTGGAGTAAGAGTTATTCAGTCTCCGAACCACTTTAAACTCTCTGGTGTCATTTACATTCAGTCATTTACATTCTGTCTTATATATATATATATATATATATATATATATATATATATATATATATATATATATTTACATATGACTGTGACTTAGTTTATCTAACAGGTGACTTTCTTCTAAATAATCTTAAACTCAACAAAGAAGTTTTACAAAACTATAAGGGGTGTCTTTCAAACTAATTTTCCGCTGTACAAACAAATCTTAATTAAGTTTATTAATTGCTATTAAATCTTTGAACTCAATCTTTTAAGAAAAAGTTTTTTTTATAAGAGATCTATTCAACCCCCCCCCTTCTAGATCACTTGTGTGCCTCTGGGAACTAACAATTGGTATCAGAGCAGGTTCTCACGAACATAACGCTCACGCTTTGAGTAGATCCTATGGCACTAGAAATTTCTGTTTTTAAGCTTAAGAATTGAAGTAAACTATTTCTTATGAACAAGCTTACAAATCGATGTTTTTTTTTCGTAGGTACAATTTTAAATGATTGATCAGTGACACACTATTTGACGCTGTTATACATGGCTATTAATTCTTTCTAAGACAGCTTCAGATGATCTCTAGCTTGACTGGTTTTTAAAGGAATCTATTTCAAAAGTCTTCAACGGTCTTCTGGAACTGCTTCTCTGAAATTGGGAGAAAGATCAAATCACAGTTGTATACTTCACTGCAGTTTCCTTGGTGATGAGTTTTCAAAGTCATTCCTCCAAATCACAGTTATCAGGCCCGAGACCTGGAAATCAACTCAGCACGAATGAATGGACATATATGTTTATCAATGATCACCGGATCTAAGAATCATTCTGCAGATCATTAAAGATCGAGAAGAGTTGAAGAACCTCATTCATGTACAAAGCAGCTCTTAAAATGAAGAAGTCCTTACCAGCCACACCATGCGTACATGCTCAGACTTTAAAGGCAAATACTCCTAGTGTCAAAATTCTTCAAAACCATCTATGAATGAGAAGGGTGAGGAGATCAAGGCAGAAATGAGTAATCACGAATGATTTACTCTAAGATTCAGAAATCACCCTTAAATCTGTGAAAAGAGGAAAAGTTCATCTCAAAGAAAAGTTCACTCATAACCTTTGGCAGCAGGCTCTCCAACTTCAAATGCAACAGAAGAAGCTCTAAGCTTGAAATGGTTGAAGATTTATTTGCTTAATTCTATGAAGAAGTCAGCGCTATAAAATGCTAAACATAAAGTCTCTTGATAAGCATGCATACTCACAAATCATTCTGGATGAAGATAATTCAAGCAGATCAACAGGAAGGAAACAATGCCACAACCTCAAGAAGAAAGCTCAACGATATAAAGAAGGATATCTCAAGAAAGCCAATATTTGATAGATTGAGTGAAGTCTGAATACTGATGCATGAAGAAGATTTGAATCTTGGGATTCTCTAGAAGAGAAAGAAGCTGGTCATAAAATGAGGCATCTATTAGTCTTTATCTCACCTATTGATTTAGGGAATCTTGTTTGAATGATTATCACTAATATCATGGTTAGATAAAAGATCACTCAAGTCAGAAGAAAGTTCATATCACAAGAAGGATCGTAGAGTATATCAGGCGATCGCAGAATAAGGCTTGGAAAAATAAAGTGTCCTCTCCAAAGAACGTAGAGTTGTCTCCTCGTCATAAAGCTCAAGATCGTAGAGTCAACACAGTCAGTCACTCTACGACTCTCTACAACCAGTCTATGAAACCAACAAAATCAAAGAGCAACCTCTACATGATAACCAGAGTCATGACAACTATCCTTACAAAGTCCTTTCAGAAGGCTGTCATTGAGATGTCAACCAGGCTTAACAAAGATCTCTGAATTCATCTAAAGTCTCCAGTCTTAACAGAGATCGTAGAGCAGTTCAAATCATAACTCTACGATTGCACTTCAGAAGGAAAGCAGAAGGTAAATCGGTTCTTCATTGGAATACCTTTCTCATTCCAGTCACAAAGTCCCAAAATAATGTGATTGGTGAACCAAATGCACTTATCTCTTCGGTCATAATCTCTAAATTCTATGACTGATAACCAAGCAAGCCATATCATCCTAAATCGTAGAGTCACCATGATCATCTTCCTGATCGTAGAACATATTGAGTCTATGTCTGCATATCAGATTAAATTTTTTTTCTCCGTAAACTCCTTCATAGCCTTTTTATCAGCGTACTAATCGCACCAGTTTCTCAAGGTCATCTATTAAAAGGATGATGGTTGAGTGTCTTGCAGCCAACTCTACGAACTGGTCAAGCTTACTATACAGAGAAAGTGAACCTCACGCCCTTCAAACTCAAGTGGGTTAGAATAATTGATGTGCTCCATTTATGGAAAATAAAAAGGTTAAACCCACGTTCTTCAAATAAGTATCTGGCACGTGTACTCTGCAAAAATAAGAGGGAACTAGCATAAGTCTTGTTTTTAAACTGACAATGGTCATTTCCCGTCAGTTGTCAATACCCATTCTCCCAAAACGCATCAAAACCCTAGAAATCGAAAATTCTTCTGAAATCGATATTGGTATCTTTCTCTGTGCTATTCCCCAAATCAGTTTAATCACATGGCATCTCTTCAAGTCATTCCTGGAAATCTTGTTTGTTTTGAAAAATTCGGAGATGCAGAACAGAAATACAAGGATATTTTACATCTGGTCAAGAATGCTGGCTTCACCATGTGTTTGGAAACTAGCACCAGGATTTTCTCTTCGCTTGTGAAAGAATTCTATTCAAACGCTGATTATCGAGGTAACACCCTCTTCTCAAGGGTTAAAGAAATCGTAGTGCAAATAGGAGTTTCTGAAATCAATCTCAGTCTAGGTATTCCAAGTGGAGGAATTACTTCTCTTGACAAGATTAACATTGAACTTGGACTAGAATTGATGGGCTATGAAAAGAAGTCTTCTCTCAAAGGAATCAAGAAGAAAGATTTCCCTCAGCAGTATGAGTTTCTGGCTGACATTGTTGGAAAGAGTATTCTATGCAAAGACACTGCATATGATACTATCAGTGAAGACCAACTGAGGCTGATGACTGCTATTGCTCAAAGAAAGAAAATCAACTTCGGAGCAATTCTCTTAGGATGGATAAGGAGATGGATAGATGATTCTAAGACAAGAGCTGAAGCTGGAAAGCCAATTCCCAAGATGCCCTATGGGAGATTCATAAGCATCATTCTGAAGAAATTGATGACAAATGAAATTGGGGGAAGATGAAGGAGAAGTTCTAAACTGCAATAAAAGAATTACTCCAAGGTTGTTTGAAGATTGGAAAAAGAACCCTCATGCTAATAAAGGTAAGAAGTCACGAGGTTCTATGAGCTTCAGCAGTAAGATGGAGGTGAAATCGAAAGGAAAAGGAAAAAGGGAAATGGAAGAAATATCTGAGGAGATATTAGAGGAGGAAAATGAACAATCAAGAAACAAAACTCTTGTGATCTATGATAGTCAGGAATCAGAGAAGAAAAGAAAATTCATTGAAATAGAGAAGGCTGAAGAAGAGAAAGATGTCTGTTCAGGGAAAGTTAAGGAAGAAAAGATGAATCCCAAAATGTCTGAAGTAAAGAAGAAGAAGAAGAAAACAGAAAAGAAAGTTCCTCACATTGCTCCAAGAAGAAGTTGGAGAATCAGAGAACAGTGGAGAAGCTCAATCACTGCAGGACCACCTCAGGTGATAGAAATTGATGATGAAGCAAGTTCGGATTCTGAAGAAAGAACTTCTGACAGTTCAAAAGAAACATCTACAGGCTCTTCAAAGGAAAGATCAGAATGTCATAAAAATAGCCTGTCTGAAAAGGAAGTCTCTTTAGATTCTGATCAGGAAATTGAACCAGTTGAAAAAGACTCAACACCTGAGTTCAACAAGGATAATGATGTAGCTGAAGAAGATGATGTATCAAGGGAACAATGCTCTGCAAATTCTGAAGATGGGAAGACTGAATCAGATGAAAAATGAGACTGTCAAGAAACTAGGGTGAAAGAAGATAAACACCTTCAAGAAGAAACCAGCACTCATGATTTGGATAAATCAAAAGACGAGTCAAGAAGGTCAAGAAGAGGATTAAGTGGCTTTATGAAGAAAATAGGCAGGAGTTCAAAAACAAGTCGTAAGGAGAGACAAATAAGGATGAAAGCTGAAAAGAAGCTGAAGAAAGTAAGACTGCTAAGAAAACTGGAAAAGCAGAAATTTGAAGCATATCGATTGAAGCAGATCAAAAGGAGACGTAGAGAAAGAAGGAAGCATGCCAGCCAGATAGAAAGATGCTCTATTGCTTGGGATCACAATCATCTGTTGAGTTTCATTCCCATTTTACCACTTCTAAGGGCTATAGTCATGAATGATCAAAGTTCTATCAGCTGGAGCTACTCAACCTTTCCAAATCTTTCATTAGTAGCTCAACATTTCACAAAGGCAGTGACCTTTGCAACCACACTAATAAGCAGTGAACCTTTCTATTCTCACTACCAAAGTTGCCAGGAAATATCCATCTGGAATCTGTCCAGCTCTGTGGAAAATCAAATTGCATAAATCAGAAAGTCCTCGGCTGTGACTTACTAAACTCTTAATCACCCTGCACCACCTCCCTGTTCGTAAAGTCCCAAAACTTTGCAAACATCTCTCAACATACCAATTCTCCAGTCATAGAGTCCCAACACTCTATGGACCATGAAAATTTACTTACTCTTAGTCTCGTAAAGTCTCAAAACTCTGTGATAGACTTCAAAATATCCTTCTAAAATCCGCAGTAACTCTGCAAGCTCCCTACATTTCATAATTGATGATGTCAAAAAGGGGGAGAGAATACAGGGGGAGCTATGAAGTAGGAGGAGCAACCAACTAAGGGGGAGACAGCTTAGGGGGAGCTATGACGATCAGATTCAACCAGTTAAGAGGAAGACAGCTGGCAAAACTGAGTGGGAGAAAAGTTAAAACGTGAAGAGCAGCTGTAAGTATGTATAACCTTTTGTAAAAATTCTCATTTAATAAAATCATCCTTTTGCACTAGCCATACAGTATTTCACTGTATCGTAAGACATAATTTACCTGTCAAGTAGATGCATTATATGAATGTCTTATAAATAAGTCTATTAGTTTTGTCATCATCAAATAGGGGGAGATTGTTGAATGTTGTTTGATTTGATGATGATAACTGTTGTGCAAAAAGGACTGGGCTAAATGTGCTTATGTGGTTATTTGACAAAGCGATTTTATAATGTGCTTATATGGTTAATTGTCAATATGTATCTGACAAAGTGCATATGTGTTAATGTGCTTGTGTGCTTAATTGATTATGTGCTTATGTGCTTAATTGATCATGTGCTTAGATACTCTGAAAGTGTTTATGTGCTTACATGATTGATTATAAGTGTTTATGTGCTTACATGATTGATTGTCATGATTGATATACAATGTGAATCTGAAAAAGTGCGTAGATGTTCTACTTGTTTTTATGTGCACAGCATGTCTAAAAGTGTTTAAAAGGTTATTTGACAAAGTGATTATATGTTAATCTAATTATGTGCTTACATTGTTATGAGTGTATGATATATATTATCTATCTTAAATACTGTGATGTGCACACACTTGTATAGCACAAATATGATCTTGTTATAAACTATCTGCTGCTTATTAAAGAGAATGAAAGTTATCGGATTAAAAAGTTGTAAAGTCCTTTTTTAGAAATATGTGTACAAAGGACTTAGATTTTAAAGATCAGAAATGTTAGGTTGATCTTTCAATAGAAGTCACTCTGCATAAAAGACGTATGATATTAGCAGGGTAGCATAAGAATGAATCATTGATGTATTTGTGTATGTCAAAGTTTGTAAAAGTCCTTTCAATATGTAATGATGTAATAATGTAAGAAAGGACTTAGTTAGAAAAGATCAAATCTGTTAGGTTGATCAGTCTATACGATCGTAGAACGGACACTGCGATTTCTTTCAAAGAAGACTCAACGATTTTGTATAAATCGTAGAGTTAACTCTACGACTCCTTACCAGGATAACTCTACGATCATCAAAGAGAGACAGATATGCAAGAAGTCTACAGGATAAACGAGTAAAGTTAAAGAACTGTTCAAAGTACAAATCGTAGAGCTGAACTCTGCGATCGTCGAACAGACAACCAAGCTAGCCTGCAGTTAACGCTGAACCAGAGAAGAAATATAGAAGAGATCGTAGAGTGGAACAAAATGACAAGGCAATACAGAAGATTGCTATACACATGGAACAATCGTTGAGTAGAATTAAAGGATGAAGCAACACAGACTGCAACTCAACGATTCCACTAAGAAGCACTACAGTTAACTAACTCTACGATTTGATCAAACCTACAAGATCATAGAACGAAATCAAAGCAAAGCATTGCAAGCACAAACTCTACGATCTGACCAGAGCAACAAGGTCGCAGAGTTAGAGAAAAGATCGCTCTAACACAACGTTTCACTTGACATACCTCAAGTAACATTCATGAAGCTGAATTCGCAGAAACAAAGTAGACAGTCTATCACTCAACGAATTCATTAAGCAGGTCAAGGCAAGTAGACTAACAGAACGGCTATATGGTGCAAGAGAAAAGGGAGTACTCCTCGCCCAGATTAAAGAAAGATTAAGTGCTGTTGAGATACAGATGCATGTCAGAGTCACAGTGGATATTGTGCCCAACCGACTATAAGTCAGGACCCACTGCTCAGGAAAATGGTGAATAAAGTCAGACCAATGGGACATCTCTGAATGCATCAGAACAGTTGGTTCTAAAAGTCAAGGAAGATATTTATTGATGAATCAGAAGATTAATTAACAAAGGAAATAATAATCCTTACTGAACAACTGTGGGAGTGCAACGGCTATATAGTCAGAGAAAGCTGAGCTACAGGTCAATATATCAGAACATGTCAGAAAAGGGAAAAGCACTGACACAAGTGGCAAGAAAGTCAAACATCGAAGATATTTAAGATCTGCACAAAGCCAAAGGAAACCAACGGGATTTATCTCAACGGTAAAATATGCTCAGAGATATAAAGGCATACATAACAAAAAAAAAAAAGAGGGTTGTTGAAGTTGAAAAACATACACGAGAGATATGATGGTAGACAACAACCGATCGTAGAGTGGAACAGAAAATGAAGATGCTGAAGGACTCTACGATCCATCAGAACACTGACACTGAATTGAGAAAGACATAGAGATATATAACTCTATTACAGAAGAAGTGTTAAGAGCTGCTAGGCACATGGAAGAGAGAAGCTTAAACGCCAACTTGATACATACATGGTAGTAACTGAGTATCAAAAGGAAGGAGCATCACAGTCATCTCAGAAGCCCATCTCGAGAAGCTATGATCTGTCTATAATAAGAAGGAACAACTGAGTACCAAAAGAAAGGAGCATCACAGTCATCTCAGGAGTTCATCTCGAGAAGTTATCAAGTATCAAAGGAGCTGAAGCACAAAAGCCTAGCAGCACTATGGGTGGTCACAAGAAGATATTGAGCATATAAAGAAGTCAAGCATCATTGCCGAACTCAATATTATCCCAGGAATGATCACACCCTGCTACTGAGTATTTAAAGATAATAGGACTTAAAGTACAACTCAGTAACAACTTCAACTTCTTTCAAATGATCAGGGAGCCAAGTCTGTTGGACTTGAAGATGGCAGTTGTCCTTGTCATAGTGACTAAAGGAGCCAAGTCTGCTGGACTTGAAGAGGGCAGTAATGTCCTTGTCTTTGTGACTAAACTAACCAAACCTGCTGGGTTTGAAGGGTTCTTAGTGAACCAGAGTTTCCAGGCTAATGAGCTTGAAGGGTTCCGTATGAACCATCCTTAGTGGATTTCCTACTCGTTGTAGTAGAAGAGTGGAGTAGGAGTTATTCAGTCTCCGAACCACTTTAAACTCTCTGGTGTCATTTACATTCAGTCATTTACATTCTGTCTTATATATATATATATATATATATATATATATATATATATATATATATATATATATATTTACATATGACTGTGACTTAGTTTATCTAACAAGTGACTTTCTTCTAAATAATCTTAAACTCAACAAAGAAGTTTTACAAAACTATAAGGGGTGTCTTTCAAACTAATTTTCCGCTGTACAAACAAATCTTAATTAAGTTTATTAATTGCTATTAAATCTTTGAACTCAATCTTTTAAGAAAAAGTTATTTTATAAGAGATCTATTCAACCCCCCCCCCCCTTCTAGATCACTTGTGTGCCTCTGGGAACTAACAATTGGTATCAGAGCAGGTTCTCACGAACATAACGCTCACGCTTTGAGTAGATCCTATGGCACTAGAAATTTCTGTTTTTAAGCTTAAGAATTGAAGTAAACTATTTCTTATGAAGAAGCTTACAAATCGATGTTTTTTTTCGTAGGTACAATTTTAAATGATTGATCAGTGACACACTATTTGACGCTGTTATACATGGCTATTAATTCTTTCTAAGACAGCTTCGGATGATCTCTAGCTTGACTGGTTTTTAAAGGAATCTATTTCAAAAGTCTTCAACGGTCTTCTGGAACTGCTTCTCTGAAATTGGGAGAAAGATCAAATCACAGTTGTATACTTCACTGCAGTTTCCTTGGTGATGAGTTTTCAAAGTCATTCCTCCAAATCACAGTTATCAGGCCCGAGACCTGGAAATCAACTCAGCACGAATGAATGGACATATATGTTTATCAATGATCACCGGATCTAAGAATCATTCTGCAGATCATTAAAGATCGAGAAGAGTTGAAGAACCTCATTCATGTACAAAGCAGCTCTTAAAATGAAGAAGTCCTTACCAGCCACACCATGCGTACATGCTCAGACTTTAAAGGCAAATACTCCTAGTGTCAAAATTCTTCAAAACCATCTATGAATGAGAAGGGTGAGGAGATCAAGGCAGAAAGGAGTAATCACGAATGATTTACTCTAAGATTCAGAAATCACCCTTAAATCTGTGAAAAGAGGAAAAGTTCATCTCAAAGAAAAGTTCACTCATAACCTTTGGCAGCAGGCTCTCCAACTTCAAATGCAACAGAAGAAGCTCTAAGCTTGAAATGGTTGAAGATTTATTTGCTTAATTCTATGAAGAAGTCAGCGCTATAAAATGCTAAACATAAAGTCTCTTGATAAGCATGCATACTCACAAATCATTCTGGATGAAGATAATTCAAGCAGATCAACAGGAAGGAAACAATGCCACAACCTCAAGAAGAAAGCTCAACGATATAAAGAAGGATATCTCAAGAAAGCCAATCTTTGATAGATTGAGTGAAGTCTGAATACTGATGCATGAAGAAGATTTGAATCTTGGGATTCTCTAGAAGAGAAAGAAGCTGGTCATAAAATGAGGCATCTATTAGTCTTTATCTCACCTATTGATTTAGGGAATCTTGTTTGAATGATTATCACTAATATCATGGTTAGATAAAAGATCACTCAAGTCAGAAGAAAGTTCATCTCACAAGAAGGATCGTAGAGTATATCAGGCGATCGCAGAATAAGGCTTGGAAAAATAAAGTGTCCTCTCCAAAGAACGTAGAGTTGTCTCCTCGTCATAAAGCTCAAGATCGTAGAGTCAACACAGTCAGTCACTCTACGACTCTCTACAACCAGTCTATGAAACCAGCAAAATCAAAGAGCAACCTCTACATGATAACCAGAGTCATGACAACTATCCTTACAAAGTCCTTTCAGAAGGCTGTCATTGAGATGTCAACCAGCCTTAACAAAGATCTCTGAATTCATCTAAAGTCTCCAGTCTTAACAGAGATCGTAGAGCAGTTCAAATCATAACTCTACGATTGCACTTCAGAAGGAAAGCAGAAGGTAAATCGGTTCTTCATTGGAATACCTTTCTCATTCCAGTCACAAAGTCCCAAAACAATGTGATTGGTGAACCAAATGCACTTATCTCTTCGGTCATAATCTCTAAATTCTATGACTGATAACCAAGCAAGCCATATCATCCTAAATCGTAGAGTCACCATGATCATCTTCCTGATCGTAGAACATATTGAGTCTATGTCTGCATATCAGATTAAATTTTTTTTCTCCGTAAACTCCTTCATAGCCTTTTTATCAGCGTACTAATCGCACCAGTTTCTCAAGGTCATCTATTAAAAGGATGATGGTTGAGTGTCTTGCAGCCAACTCTACGAACTGGTCAAGCTTACTATACAGAGAAAGTGAACCTCACGCCCTTCAAACTCAAGTGGGTTAGAATAATTGATGTGCTCCATTTATGGAAAATAAAAAGGTTAAACCCACGTTCTTCAAATAAGTATCTGGCACGTGTACTCTGCAAAAATAAGAGGGAACTAGCATAAGTCTTGTTTTTAAACTGACAATGGTCATTTCCCGTCAGTTGTCAATACCCATTCTCCCAAAACGCATCAAAACCCTAGAAATCGAAAATTCTTCTGAAACCGATATTGGTATCTTTCTCTGTGCTATTCCCCAAATCAGTTTAATCACATGGCATCTCTTCAAGTCATTCCTGGAAATCTTGTTTGTTTTGAAAAATTCGGAGATGCAGAACAGAAATACAAGGATATTTTACATCTGGTCAAGAATGCTGGCTTCACCATGTGTTTGGAAACTAGCACCAGGATTTTCTCTTCGCTTGTGAAAGAATTCTATTCAAACGCTGATTATCGAGGTAACACCCTCTTCTCAAGGGTTAAAGAAATCGTAGTGCAAATAGGAGTTTCTGAAATCAATCTCAGTCTAGGTATTCCAAGTGGAGGAATTACTTCTCTTGACAAGATTAACATTGAACTTGGACTAGAATTGATGGGCTATGAAAAGAAGTCTTCTCTCAAAGGAATCAAGAAGAAAGATTTCCCTCAGCAGTATGAGTTTCTGGCTGACATTGTTGGAAAGAGTATTCTATGCAAAGACACTGCATATGATACTATCAGTGAAGACCAACTGAGGCTGATGACTGCTATTGCTCAAAGAAAGAAAATCAACTTCGGAGCAATTCTCTTAGGATGGATAAGGAGATGGATAGATGATTCTAAGACAAGAGCTGAAGCTGGAAAGCCAATTCCCAAGATGCCCTATGGGAGATTCATAAGCATCATTCTGAAGAAATTGATGACAAATGAAATTGGGGGAAGATGAAGGAGAAGTTCTAAACTGCAATAAAAGAATTACTCCAAGGTTGTTTGAAGATTGGAAAAAGAACCCTCATGCTAATAAAGGTAAGAAGTCACGAGGTTCTATGAGCTTCAGCAGTAAGATGGAGGTGAAATCGAAAGGAAAAGGAAAAAGGGAAATGGAAGAAATATCTGAGGAGATATTAGAGGAGGAAAATGAACAATCAAGAAACAAAACTCTTGTGATCTATGATAGTCAGGAATCAGAGAAGAAAAGAAAATTCATTGAAATAGAGAAGGCTGAAGAAGAGAAAGATGTCTGTTCAGGGAAAGTTAAGGAAGAAAAGATGAATCCCAAAATGTCTGAAGTAAAGAAGAAGAAGAAGAAAACAGAAAAGAAAGTTCCTCACATTGCTCCAAGAAGAAGTTGGAGAATCAGAGAACAGTGGAGAAGCTCAATCACTGCAGGACCACCTCAGGTGATAGAAATTGATGATGAAGCAAGTTCGGATTCTGAAGAAAGAACTTCTGACAGTTCAAAAGAAACATCTACAGGCTCTTCAAAGGAAAGATCAGAATGTCATAAAAATAGCCTGTCTGAAAAGGAAGTCTCTTTAGATTCTGATCAGGAAATTGAACCAGTTGAAAAAGACTCAACACCTGAGTTCAACAAGGATAATGATGTAGCTGAAGAAGATGATGTATCAAGGGAACAATGCTCTGCAAATTCTGAAGATGGGAAGACTGAATCAGATGAAAAATGAGACTGTCAAGAAACTAGGGTGAAAGAAGATAAACACCTTCAAGAAGAAACCAGCACTCATGATTTGGATAAATCAAAAGACGAGTCAAGAAGGTCAAGAAGAGGATTAAGTGGCTTTATGAAGAAAATAGGCAGGAGTTCAAAAACAAGTCGTAAGGAGAGACAAATAAGGATGAAAGCTGAAAAGAAGCTGAAGAAAGTAAGACTGCTAAGAAAACTGGAAAAGCAGAAATTTGAAGCATATCGATTGAAGCAGATCAAAAGGAGACGTAGAGAAAGAAGGAAGCATGCCAGCCAGATAGAAAGATGCTCTATTGCTTGGGATCACAATCATCTGTTGAGTTTCATTCCCATTTTACCACTTCTAAGGGCTATAGTCATGAATGATCAAAGTTCTATCAGCTGGAGCTACTCAACCTTTCCAAATCTTTCATTAGTAGCTCAACATTTCACAAAGGCAGTGACCTTTGCAACCACACTAATAAGCAGTGAACCTTTCTATTCTCACTACCAAAGTTGCCAGGAAATATCCATCTGGAATCTGTCCAGCTCTGTGGAAAATCAAATTGCATAAATCAGAAAGTCCTCGGCTGTGACTTACTAAACTCTTAATCACCCTGCACCACCTCCCTGTTCGTAAAGTCCCAAAACTTTGCAAACATCTCTCAACATACCAATTCTCCAGTCATAGAGTCCCAACACTCTATGGACCATGAAAATTTACTTACTCTTAGTCTCGTAAAGTCTCAAAACTCTGTGATAGACTTCAAAATATCCTTCTAAAATCCGCAGTAACTCTGCAAGCTCCCTACATTTCATAATTGATGATGTCAAAAAGGGGGAGAGAATACAGGGGGAGCTATGAAGTAGGAGGAGCAACCAACTAAGGGGGAGACAGCTTAGGGGGAGCTATGACGATCAGATTCAACCAGTTAAGAGGAAGACAGCTGGCAAAACTGAGTGGGAGAAAAGTTAAAACGTGAAGAGCAGCTGTAAGTATGTATAACCTTTTGTAAAAATTCTCATTTAATAAAATCATCCTTTTGCACTAGCCATACAGTATTTCACTGTATCGTAAGACATAATTTACCTGTCAAGTAGATGCATTATATGAATGTCTTATAAATAAGTCTATTAGTTTTGTCATCATCAAATAGGGGGAGATTGTTGAATGTTGTTTGATTTGATGATGATAACTGTTGTGCAAAAAGGACTGGGCTAAATGTGCTTATGTGGTTATTTGACAAAGCGATTTTATAATGTGCTTATATGGTTAATTGTCAATATGTATCTGACAAAGTGCATATGTGTTAATGTGCTTGTGTGCTTAATTGATTATGTGCTTATGTGCTTAATTGATCATGTGCTTAGATACTCTGAAAGTGTTTATGTGCTTACATGATTGATTATAAGTGTTTATGTGCTTACATGATTGATTGTCATGATTGATATACAATGTGAATCTGAAAAAGTGCGTAGATGTTCTACTTGTTTTTATGTGCACAGCATGTCTAAAAGTGTTTAAAAGGTTATTTGACAAAGTGATTATATGTTAATCTAATTATGTGCTTACATTGTTATGAGTGTATGATATATATTATCTATCTTAAATACTGTGATGTGCACACACTTGTATAGCACAAATATGATCTTGTTATAAACTATCTGCTGCTTATTAAAGAGAATGAAAGTTATCGGATTAAAAAGTTGTAAAGTCCTTTTTTAGAAATATGTGTACAAAGGACTTAGATTTTAAAGATCAGAAATGTTAGGTTGATCTTTCAATAGAAGTCACTCTGCATAAAAGACGTATGATATTAGCAGGGTAGCATAAGAATGAATCATTGATGTATTTGTGTATGTCAAAGTTTGTAAAAGTCCTTTCAATATGTAATGATGTAATAATGTAAGAAAGGACTTAGTTAGAAAAGATCAAATCTGTTAGGTTGATCAGTCTATACGATCGTAGAACGGACACTGCGATTTCTTTCAAAGAAGACTCAACGATTTTGTATAAATCGTAGAGTTAACTCTACGACTCCTTACCAGGATAACTCTACGATCATCAAAGAGAGACAGATATGCAAGAAGTCTACAGGATAAACGAGTAAAGTTAAAGAACTGTTCAAAGTACAAATCGTAGAGCTGAACTCTGCGATCGTCGAACAGACAACCAAGCTAGCCTGCAGTTAACGCTGAACCAGAGAAGAAATATAGAAGAGATCGTAGAGTGGAACAAAATGACAAGGCAATACAGAAGATTGCTATACACATGGAACAATCGTTGAGTAGAATTAAAGGATGAAGCAACACAGACTGCAACTCAACGATTCCACTAAGAAGCACTACAGTTAACTAACTCTACGATTTGATCAAACCTACAAGATCATAGAACGAAATCAAAGCAAAGCATTGCAAGCACAAACTCTACGATCTGACCAGAGCAACAAGGTCGCAGAGTTAGAGAAAAGATCGCTCTAACACAACGTTTCACTTGACATACCTCAAGTAACATTCATGAAGCTGAATTCGCAGAAACAAAGTAGACAGTCTATCACTCAACGAATTCATTAAGCAGGTCAAGGCAAGTAGACTAACAGAACGGCTATATGGTGCAAGAGAAAAGGGAGTACTCCTCGCCCAGATTAAAGAAAGATTAAGTGCTGTTGAGATACAGATGCATGTCAGAGTCACAGTGGATATTGTGCCCAACCGACTATAAGTCAGGACCCACTGCTCAGGAAAATGGTGAATAAAGTCAGACCAATGGGACATCTCTGAATGCATCAGAACAGTTGGTTCTAAAAGTCAAGGAAGATATTTATTGATGAATCAGAAGATTAATTAACAAAGGAAATAATAATCCTTACTGAACAACTGTGGGAGTGCAACGGCTATATAGTCAGAGAAAGCTGAGCTACAGGTCAATATATCAGAACATGTCAGAAAAGGGAAAAGCACTGACACAAGTGGCAAGAAAGTCAAACATCGAAGATATTTAAGATCTGCACAAAGCCAAAGGAAACCAACGGGATTTATCTCAACGGTAAAATATGCTCAGAGATATAAAGGCATACATAACAAAAAAAAAAAAGAGGGTTGTTGAAGTTGAAAAACATACACGAGAGATATGATGGTAGACAACAACCGATCGTAGAGTGGAACAGAAAATGAAGATGCTGAAGGACTCTACGATCCATCAGAACACTGACACTGAATTGAGAAAGACATAGAGATATATAACTCTATTACAGAAGAAGTGTTAAGAGCTGCTAGGCACATGGAAGAGAGAAGCTTAAACGCCAACTTGATACATACATGGTAGTAACTGAGTATCAAAAGGAAGGAGCATCACAGTCATCTCAGAAGCCCATCTCGAGAAGCTATGATCTGTCTATAATAAGAAGGAACAACTGAGTACCAAAAGAAAGGAGCATCACAGTCATCTCAGGAGTTCATCTCGAGAAGTTATCAAGTATCAAAGGAGCTGAAGCACAAAAGCCTAGCAGCACTATGGGTGGTCACAAGAAGATATTGAGCATATAAAGAAGTCAAGCATCATTGCCGAACTCAATATTATCCCAGGAATGATCACACCCTGCTACTGAGTATTTAAAGATAATAGGACTTAAAGTACAACTCAGTAACAACTTTAACTTCTTTCAAATGATCAGGGAGCCAAGTCTGTTGGACTTGAAGATGGCAGTTGTCCTTGTCATAGTGACTAAAGGAGCCAAGTCTGCTGGACTTGAAGAGGGCAGTAATGTCCTTGTCTTTGTGACTAAACTAACCAAACCTGCTGGGTTTGAAGGGTTCTTAGTGAACCAGAGTTTCCAGGCTAATGAGCTTGAAGGGTTCCGTATGAACCATCCTTAGTGGATTTCCTACTCGTTGTAGTAGAAGAGTGGAGTAGGAGTTATTCAGTCTCCGAACCACTTTAAACTCTCTGGTGTCATTTACATTCAGTCATTTACATTCTGTCTTATATATATATATATATATATATATATATATATATATATATATATATATATATATATATTTACATATGACTGTGACTTAGTTTATCTAACAAGTGACTTTCTTCTAAATAATCTTAAACTCAACAAAGAAGTTTTACAAAACTATAAGGGGTGTCTTTCAAACTAATTTTCCGCTGTACAAACAAATCTTAATTAAGTTTATTAATTGCTATTAAATCTTTGAACTCAATCTTTTAAGAAAAAGTTATTTTATAAGAGATCTATTCAACCCCCCCCCCCCTTCTAGATCACTTGTGTGCCTCTGGGAACTAACAATTGGTATCAGAGCAGGTTCTCACGAACATAACGCTCACGCTTTGAGTAGATCCTATGGCACTAGAAATTTCTGTTTTTAAGCTTAAGAATTGAAGTAAACTATTTCTTATGAAGAAGCTTACAAATCGATGTTTTTTTTCGTAGGTACAATTTTAAATGATTGATCAGTGACACACTATTTGACGCTGTTATACATGGCTATTAATTCTTTCTAAGACAGCTTCGGATGATCTCTAGCTTGACTGGTTTTTAAAGGAATCTATTTCAAAAGTCTTCAACGGTCTTCTGGAACTGCTTCTCTGAAATTGGGAGAAAGATCAAATCACAGTTGTATACTTCACTGCAGTTTCCTTGGTGATGAGTTTTCAAAGTCATTCCTCCAAATCACAGTTATCAGGCCCGAGACCTGGAAATCAACTCAGCACGAATGAATGGACATATATGTTTATCAATGATCACCGGATCTAAGAATCATTCTGCAGATCATTAAAGATCGAGAAGAGTTGAAGAACCTCATTCATGTACAAAGCAGCTCTTAAAATGAAGAAGTCCTTACCAGCCACACCATGCGTACATGCTCAGACTTTAAAGGCAAATACTCCTAGTGTCAAAATTCTTCAAAACCATCTATGAATGAGAAGGGTGAGGAGATCAAGGCAGAAAGGAGTAATCACGAATGATTTACTCTAAGATTCAGAAATCACCCTTAAATCTGTGAAAAGAGGAAAAGTTCATCTCAAAGAAAAGTTCACTCATAACCTTTGGCAGCAGGCTCTCCAACTTCAAATGCAACAGAAGAAGCTCTAAGCTTGAAATGGTTGAAGATTTATTTGCTTAATTCTATGAAGAAGTCAGCGCTATAAAATGCTAAACATAAAGTCTCTTGATAAGCATGCATACTCACAAATCATTCTGGATGAAGATAATTCAAGCAGATCAACAGGAAGGAAACAATGCCACAACCTCAAGAAGAAAGCTCAACGATATAAAGAAGGATATCTCAAGAAAGCCAATCTTTGATAGATTGAGTGAAGTCTGAATACTGATGCATGAAGAAGATTTGAATCTTGGGATTCTCTAGAAGAGAAAGAAGCTGGTCATAAAATGAGGCATCTATTAGTCTTTATCTCACCTATTGATTTAGGGAATCTTGTTTGAATGATTATCACTAATATCATGGTTAGATAAAAGATCACTCAAGTCAGAAGAAAGTTCATCTCACAAGAAGGATCGTAGAGTATATCAGGCGATCGCAGAATAAGGCTTGGAAAAATAAAGTGTCCTCTCCAAAGAACGTAGAGTTGTCTCCTCGTCATAAAGCTCAAGATCGTAGAGTCAACACAGTCAGTCACTCTACGACTCTCTACAACCAGTCTATGAAACCAGCAAAATCAAAGAGCAACCTCTACATGATAACCAGAGTCATGACAACTATCCTTACAAAGTCCTTTCAGAAGGCTGTCATTGAGATGTCAACCAGCCTTAACAAAGATCTCTGAATTCATCTAAAGTCTCCAGTCTTAACAGAGATCGTAGAGCAGTTCAAATCATAACTCTACGATTGCACTTCAGAAGGAAAGCAGAAGGTAAATCGGTTCTTCATTGGAATACCTTTCTCATTCCAGTCACAAAGTCCCAAAACAATGTGATTGGTGAACCAAATGCACTTATCTCTTCGGTCATAATCTCTAAATTCTATGACTGATAACCAAGCAAGCCATATCATCCTAAATCGTAGAGTCACCATGATCATCTTCCTGATCGTAGAACATATTGAGTCTATGTCTGCATATCAGATTAAATTTTTTTTCTCCGTAAACTCCTTCATAGCCTTTTTATCAGCGTACTAATCGCACCAGTTTCTCAAGGTCATCTATTAAAAGGATGATGGTTGAGTGTCTTGCAGCCAACTCTACGAACTGGTCAAGCTTACTATACAGAGAAAGTGAACCTCACGCCCTTCAAACTCAAGTGGGTTAGAATAATTGATGTGCTCCATTTATGGAAAATAAAAAGGTTAAACCCACGTTCTTCAAATAAGTATCTGGCACGTGTACTCTGCAAAAATAAGAGGGAACTAGCATAAGTCTTGTTTTTAAACTGACAATGGTCATTTCCCGTCAGTTGTCAATACCCATTCTCCCAAAACGCATCAAAACCCTAGAAATCGAAAATTCTTCTGAAATCGATATTGGTATCTTTCTCTGTGCTATTCCCCAAATCAGTTTAATCACATGGCATCTCTTCAAGTCATTCCTGGAAATCTTGTTTGTTTTGAAAAATTCGGAGATGCAGAACAGAAATACAAGGATATTTTACATCTGGTCAAGAATGCTGGCTTCACCATGTGTTTGGAAACTAGCACCAGGATTTTCTCTTCGCTTGTGAAAGAATTCTATTCAAACGCTGATTATCGAGGTAACACCCTCTTCTCAAGGGTTAAAGAAATCGTAGTGCAAATAGGAGTTTCTGAAATCAATCTCAGTCTAGGTATTCCAAGTGGAGGAATTACTTCTCTTGACAAGATTAACATTGAACTTGGACTAGAATTGATGGGCTATGAAAAGAAGTCTTCTCTCAAAGGAATCAAGAAGAAAGATTTCCCTCAGCAGTATGAGTTTCTGGCTGACATTGTTGGAAAGAGTATTCTATGCAAAGACACTGCATATGATACTATCAGTGAAGACCAACTGAGGCTGATGACTGCTATTGTTCAAAGAAAGAAAATCAACTTCGGAGCAATTCTCTTAGGATGGATAAGGAGATGGATAGATGATTCTAAGACAAGAGCTGAAGCTGGAAAGCCAATTCCCAAGATGCCCTATGGGAGATTCATAAGCATCATTCTGAAGAAATTGATGACAAATGAAATTGGGGGAAGATGAAGGAGAAGTTCTAAACTGCAATAAAAGAATTACTCCAAGGTTGTTTGAAGATTGGAAAAAGAACCCTCATGCTAATAAAGGTAAGAAGTCACGAGGTTCTATGAGCTTCAGCAGTAAGATGGAGGTGAAATCGAAAGGAAAAGGAAAAAGGGAAATGGAAGAAATATCTGAGGAGATATTAGAGGAGGAAAATGAACAATCAAGAAACAAAACTCTTGTGATCTATGATAGTCAGGAATCAGAGAAGAAAAGAAAATTCATTGAAATAGAGAAGGCTGAAGAAGAGAAAGATGTCTGTTCAGGGAAAGTTAAGGAAGAAAAGATGAATCCCAAAATGTCTGAAGTAAAGAAGAAGAAGAAGAAAACAGAAAAGAAAGTTCCTCACATTGCTCCAAGAAGAAGTTGGAGAATCAGAGAACAGTGGAGAAGCTCAATCACTGCAGGACCACCTCAGGTGATAGAAATTGATGATGAAGCAAGTTCGGATTCTGAAGAAAGAACTTCTGACAGTTCAAAAGAAACATCTACAGGCTCTTCAAAGGAAAGATCAGAATGTCATAAAAATAGCCTGTCTGAAAAGGAAGTCTCTTTAGATTCTGATCAGGAAATTGAACCAGTTGAAAAAGACTCAACACCTGAGTTCAACAAGGATAATGATGTAGCTGAAGAAGATGATGTATCAAGGGAACAATGCTCTGCAAATTCTGAAGATGGGAAGACTGAATCAGATGAAAAATGAGACTGTCAAGAAACTAGGGTGAAAGAAGATAAACACCTTCAAGAAGAAACCAGCACTCATGATTTGGATAAATCAAAAGACGAGTCAAGAAGGTCAAGAAGAGGATTAAGTGGCTTTATGAAGAAAATAGGCAGGAGTTCAAAAACAAGTCGTAAGGAGAGACAAATAAGGATGAAAGCTGAAAAGAAGCTGAAGAAAGTAAGACTGCTAAGAAAACTGGAAAAGCAGAAATTTGAAGCATATCGATTGAAGCAGATCAAAAGGAGACGTAGAGAAAGAAGGAAGCATGCCAGCCAGATAGAAAGATGCTCTATTGCTTGGGATCACAATCATCTGTTGAGTTTCATTCCCATTTTACCACTTCTAAGGGCTATAGTCATGAATGATCAAAGTTCTATCAGCTGGAGCTACTCAACCTTTCCAAATCTTTCATTAGTAGCTCAACATTTCACAAAGGCAGTGACCTTTGCAACCACACTAATAAGCAGTGAACCTTTCTATTCTCACTACCAAAGTTGCCAGGAAATATCCATCTGGAATCTGTCCAGCTCTGTGGAAAATCAAATTGCATAAATCAGAAAGTCCTCGGCTGTGACTTACTAAACTCTTAATCACCCTGCACCACCTCCCTGTTCGTAAAGTCCCAAAACTTTGCAAACATCTCTCAACATACCAATTCTCCAGTCATAGAGTCCCAACACTCTATGGACCATGAAAATTTACTTACTCTTAGTCTCGTAAAGTCTCAAAACTCTGTGATAGACTTCAAAATATCCTTCTAAAATCCGCAGTAACTCTGCAAGCTCCCTACATTTCATAATTGATGATGTCAAAAAGGGGGAGAGAATACAGGGGGAGCTATGAAGTAGGAGGAGCAACCAACTAAGGGGGAGACAGCTTAGGGGGAGCTATGACGATCAGATTCAACCAGCTAAGAGGAAGACAGCTGGCAAAACTGAGTGGGAGAAAAGTTAAAACGTGAAGAGCAGCTGTAAGTATGTATAACCTTTTGTAAAAATTCTCATTTAATAAAATCATCCTTTTGCACTAGCCATACAGTATTTCACTGTATCGTAAGACATAATTTACCTGTCAAGTAGATGCATTATATGAATGTCTTATAAATAAGTCTATTAGTTTTGTCATCATCAAATAGGGGGAGATTGTTGAATGTTGTTTGATTTGATGATGATAACTGTTGTGCAAAAAGGACTGGGCTAAATGTGCTTATGTGGTTATTTGACAAAGCGATTTTATAATGTGCTTATATGGTTAATTGTCAATATGTATCTGACAAAGTGCATATGTGTTAATGTGCTTGTGTGCTTAATTGATTATGTGCTTATGTGCTTAATTGATCATGTGCTTAGATACTCTGAAAGTGTTTATGTGCTTACATGATTGATTATAAGTGTTTATGTGCTTACATGATTGATTGTCATGATTGATATACAATGTGAATCTGAAAAAGTGCGTAGATGTTCTACTTGTTTTTATGTGCACAGCATGTCTAAAAGTGTTTAAAAGGTTATTTGACAAAGTGATTATATGTTAATCTAATTATGTGCTTACATTGTTATGAGTGTATGATATATATTATCTATCTTAAATACTGTGATGTGCACACACTTGTATAGCACAAATATGATCTTGTTATAAACTATCTGCTGCTTATTAAAGAGAATGAAAGTTATCGGATTAAAAAGTTGTAAAGTCCTTTTTTAGAAATATGTGTACAAAGGACTTAGATTTTAAAGATCAGAAATGTTAGGTTGATCTTTCAATAGAAGTCACTCTGCATAAAAGACGTATGATATTAGCAGGGTAGCATAAGAATGAATCATTGATGTATTTGTGTATGTCAAAGTTTGTAAAAGTCCTTTCAATATGTAATGATGTAATAATGTAAGAAAGGACTTAGTTAGAAAAGATCAAATCTGTTAGGTTGATCAGTCTATACGATCGTAGAACGGACACTGCGATTTCTTTCAAAGAAGACTCAACGATTTTGTATAAATCGTAGAGTTAACTCTACGACTCCTTACCAGGATAACTCTACGATCATCAAAGAGAGACAGATATGCAAGAAGTCTACAGGATAAACGAGTAAAGTTAAAGAACTGTTCAAAGTACAAATCGTAGAGCTGAACTCTGCGATCGTCGAACAGACAACCAAGCTAGCCTGCAGTTAACGCTGAACCAGAGAAGAAATATAGAAGAGATCGTAGAGTGGAACAAAATGACAAGGCAATACAGAAGATTGCTATACACATGGAACAATCGTTGAGTAGAATTAAAGGATGAAGCAACACAGACTGCAACTCAACGATTCCACTAAGAAGCACTACAGTTAACTAACTCTACGATTTGATCAAACCTACAAGATCATAGAACGAAATCAAAGCAAAGCATTGCAAGAACAAACTCTACGATCTGACCAGAGCAACAAGGTCGCAGAGTTAGAGAAAAGATCGCTCTAACACAACGTTTCACTTGACATACCTCAAGTAACATTCATGAAGCTGAATTCGCAGAAACAAAGTAGACAGTCTATCACTCAACGAATTCATTAAGCAGGTCAAGGCAAGTAGACTAACAGAACGGCTATATGGTGCAAGAGAAAAGGGAGTACTCCTCGCCCAGATTAAAGAAAGATTAAGTGCTGTTGAGATACAGATGCATGTCAGAGTCACAGTGGATATTGTGCCCAACCGACTATAAGTCAGGACCCACTGCTCAGGAAAATGGTGAATAAAGTCAGACCAATGGGACATCTCTGAATGCATCAGAACAGTTGGTTCTAAAAGTCAAGGAAGATATTTATTGATGAATCAGAAGATTAATTAACAAAGGAAATAATAATCCTTACTGAACAACTGTGGGAGTGCAACGGCTATATAGTCAGAGAAAGCTGAGCTACAGGTCAATATATCAGAACATGTCAGAAAAGGGAAAAGCACTGACACAAGTGGCAAGAAAGTCAAACATCGAAGATATTTAAGATCTGCACAAAGCCAAAGGAAACCAACGGGATTTATCTCAACGGTAAAATATGCTCAGAGATATAAAGGCATACATAACAAAAAAAAAAAAGAGGGTTGTTGAAGTTGAAAAACATACACGAGAGATATGATGGTAGACAACAACCGATCGTAGAGTGGAACAGAAAATGAAGATGCTGAAGGACTCTACGATCCATCAGAACACTGACACTGAATTGAGAAAGACATAGAGATATATAACTCTATTACAGAAGAAGTGTTAAGAGCTGCTAGGCACATGGAAGAGAGAAGCTTAAACGCCAACTTGATACATACATGGTAGTAACTGAGTATCAAAAGGAAGGAGCATCACAGTCATCTCAGAAGCCCATCTCGAGAAGCTATGATATGTCTATAATAAGAAGGAACAACTGAGTACCAAAAGAAAGGAGCATCACAGTCATCTCAGGAGTTCATCTCGAGAAGTTATCAAGTATCAAAGGAGCTGAAGCACAAAAGCCTAGCAGCACCATGGGTGATCACAAGAAGATATTGAGCATATAAAGAAGTCAAGCATCATTGCCGAACTCAATATTATCCCAGGAATGATCACACCCTGCTACTGAGTATTTAAAGATAATAGGACTTAAAGTACAACTCAGTAGCAACTTCAACTTCTTTCAAATGATCAGGGAGCCAAGTCTGTTGGACTTGAAGAGGGCAGTTGTCCTTGTCATAGTGACTAAAGGAGCCAAGTCTGCTGGACTTGAAGAGGGCAGTAATGTCCTTGTCTTTGTGACTAAACTAACCAAACCTGCTGGGTTTGAAGGGTTCTTAGTGAACCAGAGTTTCCAGGCTAATGAACTTGAAGGGTTCCGTATGAACCATTCTTAGTAGATTTTCTACTCGTTGTAGTAGAAGAGTGGAGTAGGAGTTATTCAGTCTCCGAACCACTTTAAACTCTCTGGTGTCATTTACATTCAGTCATTTACATTCTGTCTTATATATATATATATATATATATATATATATTTACATATGACTGTGACTTAGTTTATCTAACAAGTGACTTTCTTCTAAATAATTTTAAACTCAACAAAGAAGTTTTACAAAACTATAAGGGGTGTCTTTCAAACTAATTTTCCGTTGTACAAACAAATCTTAATTAAGTTTATTAATTGCTATTAAATCTTTGAACTCAATCTTTTAAGAAAAAGTTTTTTTATAAGAGATCTATTCAACCCCCCCTTCTAGATCACTTGTGTGCCTCTGGGAACTAACAATAAGTACTCTCATTATTAAATAATTAAGTTCCAAAATGGTTTAAGAATTATGATTAATTAATTTAGTTCTTAATTAAATTGAGAATTAAATTAAAACCTTAATCTTAAATAGTTTAGGAGGTTTGACTGGATCTATAAATAAGATGAGTTTTTATCATAGATCAAGGTTACACACTCTTTTATTAGAATAGAGAGAGTACTCCATAATTCTCTGCATCTAAGGAGTTAGAGAGAGAGAGAGAATTAGGGCTAGCCACCCATGGTTTGGAGAAACTATAATCGACTTCTTTAATTCATAGATCTCTTGGTGGATCACCTCTAGAGGCTTCACACTTGGGGAGCTAACATTGATCCGTGGAATCTAATTGGTGAATTTGAAGAAGAACGCGAAGGATTAAAGGGAGATGAACTTGTACCTATGGAAGCTTGGTTCTACAAAAGGTATAAATTCTTTTATCCTTCCTCAATTAATAATAGTCCCATAAGAAAGATCCGGGTTATTGGTTTGTACAAAAATTTTAAAATCTGATTTTTCTTGCTTCCGTTGCGTTTATATAATTTGATTATATGTATACCATATTTTTGCAAACCAACAACTTACGTGGTTGCTTTGACGATAGTTGGTGCGTGGTGAAATGAGCGACACATGGTAAAAAAGCTATTTCAAAATTTAAGAAGTGCGAAGGAGTTTTATTTAAGGTGACTATATTATGAAAATGATCGAATTAGAGGATAATATTAAAAAAATAGGTTTAAAAAAATTCAACAAATTATTGTGAGAGTTATATTTTTATATGTGAGAGTTATAGGCAATTATATAAAAATCAGACTATGTAGACAACTCCCATTTTCAGCTCCACATCCATCAATGCCTATCAACGCAGCTCCACATCAATGCCTATCCCCTTAACAACCATGTTTTAGTAGCCACATGTTTAGTTTCCCACAATGGGTTCCCACCCAATGGGGTTGCCGTTATTCCAGGTGAGATGGGTCTTCTTCTGGCAATGGGTTCCCACCTAATGGGGCTACTGTTATGCCAGGTGAGATCGGTCTTCTTTTGGCATTTTGTGTTAGCCTAACAACATGCAGGACACCCTGCAAACAAGCAAACAAAACAAATTGAATAGAAAATTAACAAATAAAAGAAAGAAGGAAAATGATTGACTGACATTTCCAAAACATACACTCCATGTCTTCAATAACAAGTCTGGAAGATAAAACTTATAACCTAACATTGTGGAGCAACCCAAACAAAACACTTCCCGACGAAACCTTGGCAGCAATATTCGAATCCCCTGGCTGCAATATCCGAATACTGACGACAATAAAAGAGAGAGTTGGATAAATCTATGCTATATACATATGGAATAGAACAAATGTAACAACTATAAATTAAAAGGATTTAAACCAATTGTGGAATACGCAACTAAATAAATTCTATAATCCTTGACGTGATAAATTTATTCTATCATCTAGTGAAATTTGACGTGATAAAATTATGTACTGCAAGTGCACAACACAGTGTGTCTATTGAAGAACGGGTCGAACCACATATACTAGATTAATTTCAATGTATCCTTAATTTATATTTCAGTCAAATTAGAAATAAAAAATAGTGGGGATGATTAATTAACTAAATAATGCTAATTAAAAATTATTAAGGAAAACTTGTAACGCACCGAAATCCCAACATTTCTTAATCTTATCCATTCACTTCTGGATAACCATTAATCTTAAAATCATATTTTATAATCATAAAGCATCATAACGGCGATTTCGTGTGTTAATCCATTACCTTTAACCTTTAAAATTAATATTTGACCATAATGCGGTCCATAAATCTGTTTATTCATTTTACATTCCTTAACTATCTCAGGATCGTAACTTTCACTTTCTATACTTTAGGACTTAGGTCAAATATTTATAAATTGAAACCTAGTCTATTACATTATCAGAATCATATAATTTATGTTTCAACTTAACATAACCTGTGAATAATTTCAACATTTATCTATTCATACATGGCCTTATTTACTTATACCTGTTCCATCATTGTTCCTGTTTACATACATCTGTACCATACATGCAAGTTTTATTATATAGCATACTCGACTTACAGCAATACAATCATCTTGCCTTATTACATCCTCTACTTTGAACAATATATACATACAATTTATTTCTATGGATTTACGAACCACTCATTCATTCTTATCACCTTCAAGGTTTAACATTTATCTGCTTTACAGGAACATTACACAGATGCACTTAACAAATTCCCTTCATGCTTATCTATGCATTTAGCATTCTTTACCTTTAGCTTAACCGGAACCTCCGGTCTTCTCACACTTCACCTGAAAATGTTAGCTCATAACAAGAGTGAGCACACAGGCTCAGCAAGTCAATCAGATAACACATTTCATGCTTGCAGTTTATATTCATACGTCATGCATCCTTTACTTTACTATACTATGCATAAATGTCATGTATTGCATTTAACAGTTAAGGCACATAGTTGCACGGAGTGCACATTTTAAATATTTTACTATCACATATTTCACGTATAACAATTATTACATATAAGTCTAAAAAACTTGTCTGGTATGCTTTATATACTTAACCTTTACGTTTCTTCAAACATATTTCATGTCCGTCTTGTCGGTTTGCTACTTTGAGCTTTATCTGTCAATACACAACTTATATATCATTATAGGATTATAACACTTTCTATAACTTGTCAAACTTAATCCATAATCACTTAATTATTAATCTCTATTCATTTCACTTTCAATGTATTACACTTTATATAGGTTAATAACACATCCTAATTCGTCCCCAACCTTGTACACAAGCATAACATGCTTTTACTTGGCTTTTGGGTATGTTAGATTATATCGTTTCTTGTTCTATTATACTTTAACACCCTTTATATTCACCATTTTTTAATCAATTCTAGGGTTTATATAACTTATTTCAATCATCCCACATCAAAATATAGCTTTTTGGAAGCTTAATTTTTTTTCAAATGCACAACAATCACGCCCAAGCGCTGTCAGACTTCGCTGGCCGCGAAATCCTCGGCTATGAACAATACATTTGGTCCCGGTGCAATGTTTAGTACAAAACATTGCGCCTAGGCGCAATGTTCAGACATCAGACTTTTTGATTTTTGCACTACATTTGCTGATTTTTAACTCCTTCATCTTACATCCAATTAAGCTCAAATTTGGACATAGCTAGGTCTTACTATCCAGTATTTTAAAAAAATATTACTTGACTCATTTAGCTTATTAAAATTGTTGAAGCAATAGCCCGTAGGAGGGCGTTTCAACTTGTTTTTATACTTAGCAAATTTTCCAACTTCAAAATTCAATTTTACCAACTTTGTGATTTTTGGCCATTTGCTTTCAAACATCATTCCAACACTTGACATAGTTCATATAAGAATGTCTAGGCCTTTAAAACAATTAAACTTCGCACGAGGCGGATTTTGTCCTTAAAAATCCATTTAGGGTCGAAGCGATCGATTTCGATCGTTCGAAACGAATTTTCATTCTAACTTCCATCCGTTGATTACTAAATCAATGTAGACACATATAATAACATAAACCTAAGTCATTTGACCTCATTTCACCATTAATTCCTCAAAATTGTCAAAAATCACCTTTAAGTTGGATTTTCATTAACTTTTACAAACTTTTCATTCCAAACAACCATGCTATTCTTGGCCCCTTTTTGCAAAACTTGGTTCCAACACATCATTTAACACATATAACACATATTTGACTTGTATGGGCCTTCAAGACATTTAAAACTTTTCAATTAAATTCATTTTTCTAAAGATTTCATTTTAGGTGCCGGTAAACGTTTTTAAACGTTTAAAATCCACATTTATCGCCATAAACACCAAATGACTTCTAAATTGTTTTTAACACGTGTATTTACATAAAACTTAGCTATTTGGCCTTATTTGACCTTCAATTACTCAAAATGGCAAAAAAATCTCATATTGGTGGCACTTTGTCAACTTAATTCAATTTCATCCTTAAACTCAAATTTGATATCTTGAACTCCATACACCACATAGGCTACCACATACACATTTAACAACTTTGTGCAATCGTATAACTTCTATACGCATCTTCTAATGCACTTTACAAATTATGATTTGGTCTACATAGAAATTATAGCTTAGTATTGCATTTTTCCTGCACATATCATGATTTCTATATTTTTAAGCATTCTCATGCTATTTTCCATGCACATATACCTCATACACATATGTTCAACCTTATATATTAAGGTTTCACCATGAACTTCCAATTCTAGACACATATTCTATCATAACTCTTAACTTTAACCATAAATACAAGCTTAGACATATATGAATCAAAGTTTTAAGCTTGAAAACTTTTATACCTTCATTGATGATTAATCTCTTTACATATAGATCTTCCTCATGACGAGGCCATCAACTTTTCTTCTTGCTCTATGATCATCCAACCATTCTTTCTTGCTTGATCAAGGTTTCTCTCTTATCCATCCATGGCTCTCTTTCTTTCTCTCACTTAGGGCTCAATTTCCAACAAAAGAGAAATGAATAAGAGCTCTAGCTTTGGTTTAATTTATGAGAGTTAACTCAATTTGAGTTAACTTAACTTAACTATGGCTAAAACAACTCAAGGGCATTTTGGTCATTTCACATTATTAATGAAGGGCATTTTTGTCATTTCATCACTTGGGACGCATAGGTCATTACTCAATTTGTTAAGGGTATTTTGGTCATTTTGCCATTTAGGACACAATGGTCATTAACTAAATTATTGAGGGTATTTTGGTCAAAAGCCAAAATTGCTAGATTTTTGAATTTCATGCTAATTTTTCATTTTCTTTGCCATTTTCCTTCTTAATGAAATCCTTTATACATTCCTCTTAATAATTCATTTCATGCTTCTTTGAATTGATTTTTCTTTCGATCGACTGTAACGACCCCGAAATTTGATCCACTTCACTGTCTTAATTCTCGTGTTTATTAAACATTATTTTCTTTACGTCCAAATTTCGGTCCGTTAATAAATCTTTCATTACCTAAATTGATCCATTATTTAATTTCAAAATCATCAGTTTTCAAATTTTCGGTATAAATTTTTTTCTCTCAATTAAATCATTATATTAAAATATTTGGATATTTAAAATCCTTACATCTGGATTCTAGTCCCTGGATCGCAACCTTTACTTTTTCTTTCTATTACGAGCGTCATAATGCTAACATTTAAAATCTAATGTTATTTATTTTCATACAAATATTCCTTGTTGTAACATTCGTAATCGAAAATATAATAATTTATATCGTAACACTTATCTTGAACAATCACGGTTCAAAATTGAACTTTTATCATATTTGTATTTAACTTATATATATACATACAGCTCATCACAGTAATATTTATAATTTCTCACATTGAATCATAATGTTGAAAATATAGTAATTACGTTTTCCAACCTTCTAGGTAATTCATCTCTATCGTATATGATATTCTTGAAAGTTATTTCTTTCCTGCAAAAATATTTATTAAGCAAGTAATGAGCACAAAGGCTCAGCAAGTTCAACAGTTTATGCTTCACGTAGCACATACCTTATCATGCTTGGTGTGTGTCATGCATTACGTGTTATGCCTCTACTATAACAATATATCTCATATCATTGCACAAAGTACACATAGTCGTCATATTATTTACAGATCACATAACACATAATTTATATGCATTTAATAAATATTATCATATCATAACAGTCAACACTTAACATTTAAGGACTGAAGAACTTGTCTGGCGT
The DNA here is from genome assembly GCA_947179155.2 of Hedera helix. Classification (NCBI taxonomy): domain Eukaryota; kingdom Viridiplantae; phylum Streptophyta; class Magnoliopsida; order Apiales; family Araliaceae; genus Hedera; species Hedera helix. Next base: position 19,649,440 of record OX359284.1, read on the forward strand.
CCAATTAATAGCTCAAAACCTTAACTCGATCAACCTATAATCATAAAATAATCAAATAATAATTATTTATCCTTTTATGATATTAATTTAATTAATTAACATCATCTATAATGTAATTAACCCTACCCGACGATTTATTTTAGGGTACTGGGTTAATTATTAAATAATGAGGTTAATTATATTAATCTCGTTACTTAATATATTTATTTAACTTAATATCAAACATCTTCAATACGGATAACCCGGCTCATCGGATTAAATTTTTGCATTTTTGGTTGTCCGCATTTTCATTTTAGTCATTTTCTAAACTTTAACCTTATTAGATTAATATTTAAACATTTAAATATTAATCCCCAATATTTAATATTTTTACAAAAATATTAAATATAATACCCAAATATCATTTCTGTATTTTTAGTATATTTTTCTATAATTTTTTATAATTTTTAAACAATTTTTAAACATTTATTTCATTAAAAACTAATTCTGGGGGCATTTTCGTCATTTTCGCGCCCTTAGGGACATAACTGGAATTTTTCGGAAAGCCCAGGGGCATTCCCGTAATTTTGGCACTTTCAGGGACAAATTTGGAATTTCCCAGAAACTCCAGGGGCATTTCTGTAATTTCGGAGGCCAAAGGACACAGTCGGTATTTGCCGGAAAGGCTAGGGGCAAAACCGTAATTTCACCCCAAAAATCGCTGCCCCGCATGGCGCGGCAGTCCCATGTCCGTTCCAGCGAACGACGTCGTTTGGTGACGATGTCGCGTATGGCGCGGCTGACCGAATTCTCGCCCAAAACGACGCCGTTTTGTTCTAGCGCGCGGAAAAAAATGCTGCCGCGCAATGCGCGGCAGCCCTGCAAATTTTTTTCCTTCAGCTTCCCGAAATAGTAGCCATCATGCACAACAATTATCCATTTTTGTTCCTTATTTTTACAACATAAATACTCCAAAAATTATATAATTCACACATATACATCCCATAATTATTTAGAATAATTATTATAATTATTTACAAATTTTCCACACAATTTATTTCCACACCAAAATACTAAAATAAGTCACAAAAAAATGATTATACCTTCTTAAAACTTGAATTTCTTTCCTTGAAGCTTACTATATACATGTTAACATTAAACCTTTTTCTTCTCTTGGTGGTAGTGGAGCTCGGTGGCGGCATGGTGGTGTCCGGTTAGAGAGAGGAGCAAAAAAACATGGAGAGAAGTGTTTTTGTTTTTGTTTTTGTTTTCTTTCTTTTTTTCTTTGCTTCTTTTTCCTTTTTATAAACATTACTCTTAACTAATTTGGAAACTTAATTGCATTGCATCGACTTGCCTTTCATTTCCGGAGTGTTCCAAAAAGTAACGTGCAACATAATTTTTTTTTATACATTACATAATTATTTTGTATAATAAATATTTTATATAATGTATATAAAATATTTATTTTAACTCACCAAAAATCATAACATGATTTATAAGAAATTTTAATACCTCTTTTAAATATTTTACTTGACAAATTTTGTACACGCATAACGCCATGCGTGTAATTATATGAGGTAATTTATACCTCCAAAAATCATAAAATAATTCATATAACATATAAAAATTATTTTTCATAATTTTTCACTTCATTACTCGGACAACATGTTACATTAACATGTTCACATTTCTGAAATATTATTTTTCATAAAAGTCATAATAATTCCATTATACATAAATATAATTTTTAATAATTTAAAACATTCTTTTTTTCTTATTTATTATTCAATTTCTTTAATATTTACAATAATTTTTTATATATAAATTATATAATTTAATATTATATAATTTATATATTTACATTCTCCTTTCTTAAATAATTTCTTAAATTCCTCCATAATTATCAATTAATCAATATTTATTATACATTTATTAATTTAATCCTCTTATATAAATTATATAATTATTCTTATATAACTTATATAATTATAATTTCCTTCATACATCACTTTAATTTCTTTATATAAATTATATAATTTATATAATTACATTTCTTCTTAATTAATTTCTAACTTCCTCCAAAATTCCTAATTAAATCAAAATTCAATAATTTCAATTTTACTTAACTTTCTCATTAACTTTTATTTAACTTTGGATTAATTTAATTATTAATCCCTTAATTCTCATAATTAATGAAATTTATAATTATCACAATTAAACATGCGCACACACATACATATATATACAAATGTATATATATTCATTTCATATCTAATAATATTATTTAAATAATAATTCCTGTATCTTCACAATAATTTTATTGTACAATTTATTATACCATTACATGGAATTTCTTTTATTCCTCATAAATTGTTTTTAAACAATTTATTTACTTTTTTAATTATTTTAAATCAACCCAATTCATCACCATCTTGATACATATTTAATTTACAAATTAAATTCTTTCACACACTTTAAATCACCTACAACATAACTAATTTAAACAACTTTGATAATTTTATCAATTAAATTCTCATTTAATTTTATTAAAGAAAATTCTGAAAATTCGAATCCTCACATCGACCGATTAGGTCACTCGTTTTCCATAGTGGTACATTCACGTAGTCTCATTTTATGATTTAATTAGCCCTTTCATCGCAATTCGACTATATAACTTTTCCATAATTATTATTGCATTCTTAATCTTCTACAAACCTTCTTGGTTCCTCATTTCACAAACTTCAATTTTTGATATCTCAAATAGTCGTATTACTCAATTTTTCATAATTCGCTTCTTCGAAAAGCGAATCTTGACTGGATTACCAAAATCCATAATTATTTATCCCTTTAAGCTCATAATACATTTATTACGACTTTTATGTCATTTCACTTATTTACTTAGCACACAATTGTCAATTGGAACCATACTTGCATACTGCATTCTTCCTACTCATAATCGGGAATATTATCTTCTGTATTTATACGTCGTATAAATACTTATTCAATTAATCAATTAATATGGATTTGGTAATCCATTTCAAACATTAACTTTCATACTTCTTATTATTCCATCAATTCCTAATATACTAATTAGATTAAACCATTCCTTCATTTTTCGCATACTCTGTCATGTCTTACCTTGTCATTCCTGTCACCTAGCCTCTCAAGGCCTATTCATTAAGTTCGTTTTTTAATTTTCATAACTTAAGCTCAATTTAACACATTCTTTCCTTATTTTCATTATTTTCTAGATTTTAATTTTTCTTTCATTATCAGATCAAACATATACATACATCCAATCTACCACAACACATTGTCTTATAATAATTCCTTTTTAATTACCTTACTATAAGTATTTCATCATATCATTACCTTTAATCCATTCTATTTTCATTCAACCATTATAATTTACATTTATTATAATTCCTTCATGTATCGAGTCACTAATGTACTTTAAATTTGTGACTGATTCTTATACGCTCTATAGACCTTTATTTACATCAAGAGTCCCTCTTTACCAAATCAATCACATAGGTCATTTCTAGCACATTGATTAAATAATGATTAAATTTAATCGCATAATAATATATCATATCCATCTAAACCAGATTTTAATCTTCTAGCCTTTACTTAAATAGTCAAGATTCTTATTTAAAATTCTTGTAAAAAATTCGGGATGTCAAAAAACTAGTAATGAGAAAAACTACCTAGAAATTCGAATCTACTAAATACTAACATAATAATTAAATTCTAATTATTTTTTTATTTCCTTTAAAAATAGTGATTCATATAATTAATATAGACAAGTATAGATTATGAAAATTTAAATATTAACTATAACTCATCAAAACTTTTTCGAGCAAACATGAATTATGAAAAACTCAAATATTAACAATAATCTATCAAAATTTCGCAATTAATAGAGAAATATAGAATTACAACAAATTTTGTGCGAAGGTAAAAACGAAAAAATAAACAATTAAGCATTAATATCGGAACGAAAAGAAAATATTAATATGCAATACTTAGTTTCATCTTCATCCTATATATTAAAAATTTAGCTAGACATAAAATTCATAACCCAAAATAAAATAAAATATTTAAGTGGCACCACCACAGAGGGTCCCGCATGCATGTGAGGGGATGAGTATACTATTCACCATACTTCTGGAATATGAAATATTTTTTCGGTGGGGGGGGGGGGGGGGGGAATAATTAAAAATTACTCCATTCTCTCTAAAACAAAAGTCCAATTTATCGAAAAAATAAATTGAACGGGAAATCAAGTTTATAATAGATTTAGTACCAGGAACGACACTAATTTTAAAGGCTTTGTATCGAATGACGTCAGTAGAAATGAAGGAATTGATGATACAATTTCAAGAGTTACTAGATAAGGGATATATATAGCCGAGTGTGTCCCCATGGGGTGTGAGGATCCGAATTTCCAGGATTTCTTTAATAATCTTAAATGAGAATTTAATTGATAAAATTATCAAGGTTGTTAAATTATTATTATATTATGTGATTTAAGGTATGTGATATGATTTAATTGATAAATTAAACTTGTACAGAGATGGTGATGATTTGCGTTGGTTTAGAAAAATTGAAAAGTAAATAAGTTGTTTAAAAACAATTTATGAAGGATAAGAAAAATGTCAGGTAAATGTACAATAAATTGTACAATTAAATGAAAATGCAGAAATTATGATTTAATTGAGGTTACGTGGTAATGTGAAATATATTAAATTTGATATGTATATTTATATATGTGAATGTTTAATTGATAATTATAAATTTCATTAATTATGAGAATTAAGGGATTAATAATTAAATTAATCCAAAGTAAGATAAAAGTTAATGAGGAAACTAAGAAAAGTTGAAATTATTGAATTTTAAATTTATTAGGAATTATGGAGGAAGTTTAGAAATTAATTGAGAAGGAAAGGTAATTATATAAATTATATAATAATAAATTATATAATTTATATAAGGAAATTAAAATAAGGTATGAAGAAAATAATAATTATATAAATTATATAAGAATAATTATGTAATTTATATAAGTGATTAAATGGAATAAAGTTGGAGGAAATTAAGAAATTATTTAAAAGAAGAATGTAATTATATAAATTATATAATTTATATATAAAGAAATTAATATGTTTATTAAAGAAATTGAATAATAAATAAGGAAAAGAAATGTTTTAAGTTATTAAAAATTATATTTATGCATAATGGAATTATTATGACTTTTATGAAAGATAATATTTCGAAAACGTGAACATGTTAATGTAACATGATGTCCAAGTAACGAAGTGAAAAATTACGAGAAATAATTTTTATATGTCTTATGAATTATTTTATGATTTTTGGAGGTATAAATTACCTCATATAATTACATGCATGGCGTTATGCGTGTACAAGATTTGTCAAGAAAAGTACCCAAAGAGGTGTTAATATTATTTATAAATCATGATATGATTTTTGGTCAATTAAAATAAATATTTTATATACATTATATAAAATATATATTACACGAAATATTTACGTAATGTATTTAAATAATTAATTATGCATGGAAAATTCGAGAGAAGGAAAGGCTGGCATACGTGGCTTATCCGGTTAGTGCATAAGTCGGCGGAACCTATGTGTTATAAGGAAGCATGGCAAGAAATAAAAAAAAAAAAAAAAAAAAAACAACAAACACACACATAAAAACATAACTATCTCTCTCCCATCACCGAGACCACCACCGAGACTACCGGCAACCTCCATGACGCTAAGAGAGATGAGGTTTTGGTGCCAACATGGATAGAGAAAACTCTTTGGAAGGCTGTACGAGAAGCTGTACAGAAGGGATATTTATTAATTAATTCAACAAGCCAGGCAAGTTCTTCAGTCCCTTTTATGTTAAATGTTGGACTGTTATGATATGCAATTCTTATTTTAAATGCATACAAATTATGTGCTATGTGATACATGTTTAATATGACCACACTGTGTTCTTTTTGCAATGATATGAGATATATAGCTATAGTAAAAGCACAAGCACGTGATGTATGACACACACCAAGCATGATAAGGTATGTACTATGTGAAGCATAAACTGTTGAACTTGCTGAGCCGTTGTGCTCATTACTTGTTAATAAATATTTTTGCAGGAAAGAAATAAATTGCAAGAATATCGGATTACTTGATAGAGATACATTGTCTAGAAGGTGGGAAATGTTTTGTTATATTTCCATTCAATGTGGATACATGTGTTAAGTTTATAATGATATTTTATATGTACATATATGTCGAATCCAGACAGGATAAGAAAAATTGAATTTTGAACTGTGAGTGTACTAGATAGATGATACGATAGAAAGTATTATATGTTTAATAATGAATGATGTAATAAGGAACATTTGTATGAAAACAAATAACAGTGAACTTTAAATAATAAGTTTTATGATACGGGTTACAGAAAGAAAAGAATAAGTAAATGTTGCGATCCAGGGACTAGGATCGAGATATAAGGATTTTACATATTCTAATATTTTAATACAATGATTGAATTGAGAAAAAAAAAATTTATACCGAAATTTTGGTAATTGATGATTTTAAAATCAGATAATGGATCAATTAAGGGTTTAAATAAGGTAATTATAGATTATTAACGGACCGAAATTTGGACGTAAGAAAGATAATGTTTCATAAATATGAAAATTAAGATAATAAAGTGGGTCGAATTTCGGGGTCGTTACATGGGGAGCACCAGTTTTGTTTGTTAAAAAAAGGACGGATCGTTACGATCTTGTATCGACTACCGAAAGTTGAACAAAGTGATGTTAAAAAATAAATATCCATTCCCAAGAATCGACAATCTTTTTGATCAGTTGAAGGAAGCGATGTGATTTTCAAAGATTGACATGAGAACGGGTTATCATCAGTTAAAAGTGTGAACAGAAGATGTACCAAAGACGACGTTCAGGACCCGGTATGAACATTACGAGTTTTTAGTAATGTCTTTTGGATTAACAAATACGCCAGTAACATTTATGGACTTGATGAACCGAGTTTTCAAGCCGTATTTGGATAAATTTATGGTAGTTTTCATTGAAGATATTTTGATTTATGCGAGGACAAAGGAGGAACACGCAGAGCATTTGAGAGTGGTGTTAGAGACATTGAGGAAAGAGAAGTTATATACTCCATTCTCTCTAAAAAAAAGTCCAATTTATCAAAAAAGTAAATTGAACAGAAAATCGAGTTCGTAATAGATTTAGTGCCAGGAATGACACTAATTTCGAAGGCTTCGTATCGAATGATGCCAGTAGAAATGAAGGAATTGATGATAAGACTGCAAGGGTTACTAGATAAGGGATATATACAGCCGAGTGTGTCTCCATGGGAAGCACCAGTTTTGTTTGTTAAAAAAAAGGACGGATCATTGCGACTTTGTATCGACTACCGAGAGTTGAACAAAGTGACAATCAAGAATAAATATCCATTGCCAAGAATTGATGATCTTTTTGATCAGTTGAAGGGAGCGAGGTGTTTTAAAAAGATTGACTTGAGAATGGGTTATCATCAGTTAAAAGTGCGAACAGAATCAAGAATAAATATCCATTGTCAAGAATCGATGATCTTTTTGATCAGTTGAAGGGAGCGAGGTGTTTTAAAAAGATTGACTTGAGAATGGGTTATCATCAGTTAAAAGTGCGAACAGAAGATGTACTGAAGATGATGTTCCGGACCCGATATGGCCATTACGATTTTCTGATAATGTCTTTTAGATTGACAAATGCGTCAGCAACATTTATAGATTTGATGAACTGAGTTTTCAAGCCATACTTGGATAAATTTATGGTAGTTTTCATTGACGATATTTTGATTTATTTGAGGACAAAGGAGGAACACGCAGAGCATTTGAGAGTGGTGTTGGAGACATTAAGGAAAGAGAAGTTATATGCTCCATTATCTCTAAAACAAAAGTCCAATTTATTAAAAAAATAAATTGAACGGGAAATCGAGTTCATAATAGATTTAGTGCCAGGAACGACACCGATTTCGTAGGCTTCGTATCAAATGGCGCCAGTAGAAATGAAGGAATTGATGATAAGACTTCAAGAGTTGCTAGATAAGGGATATATACAGCCGAGTGTATCTCCATGAAAAGCACCAATTTTGTTTGTTAAAAAAAAAGGATGGATCATTGCGACTTTGTATCGACTACCAAAAGTTGAACAAAGTGACGATCAAGAATAAATATCCATTGTCAAGAATCGACGATCTTTTTGATCAGTTGAATGGAGCGAGGTGTTTTTCAAAGATTGACTTGAGAATGGTTATCATCTATTAAAAGTGCAAACAAAAGATGTACTGGAGACGGCGTTCAGGACCCGATATGGACATTATGAGTTTCTGATAATTTCTTTCGGATTGACAAATGCGCCAGCAATATTTATGGACTTGATGAACCTAGTTTTCAAGCCATACTTGGATAAGTTTGTGGTAGTTTTCATTGATGATATTTTGATTTATTCGAGGGCAAAGGAGAAACACACAGAACATTTGAGAGCGGTGTTGGAGACATTAAGGAAAGAGAAGTTATATGCTCCATTCTCTCTAGAACAAAAGTCTAATTTATCGAAAAAAATAAATTTAACGGGAAATCAAGTTTGTAATAGATTTAGTGCCAGGAACGACACCGATTTCGAAGGCTTCGTATCAAATGTGTTGGTTTGCAAAAATATGACATACATATAATGAAATTATATAAGTGCAACGGAAACAAGCAAAATCAAATTTTAAAATTTTTCTACAAACCAATAACCAGGATCTTTCTTATGTCGCTATTATTAATTGAGGTAGGATAAAAGATTTATACCTTTGTAGAACCAAACTTCCACTGGTACAAGTTCAACTTCCTTTAATCCTTCACATTCTTCTTCAAATTCACCGATTAGATTCCATGGATCAATGTCAGTTCCCCAAATGTGAAACCTCTAGATGTGATACACCAAGAGATATATGAATAATAATAATAATAATAATAATAATAATAATAATAATAATAATAATAATAATAATAATAATAATAATAATAATAATAATAATAATAAATATTAAGCTATTTAATTTATTCTATCACCATAGTATAAATTAAATATACTTAATTTATTATTATGATTATGTCATTCACTTCTAAAATAAATATTACTCTTTTGCGGTGTGACGAATTAACTCTTTAACACAGAGTAAATATTTATTCAACAATAAGCGTAAGCCCCCTTAGCGATTAATCGACACTCTAAATAATATAGATTTCAACATTTGATCGTAAAAGAACATTTCAGCGAATAATTTACGTACAATTCAATCATTCTACCACACAATGTCCCAATCAAATATAAGACATGAAATTTCTATTTAACATTGGTCAAAGATTTCTGAGTTATCACTTATTTAATCGCATAGGACATTCTCTCTCTTCACTAGAAGTGGTAGATTATTTGTTGATCATTCACCTATTTCCATGTATACCTTATTATACCCAAGCATATCATTTGATATAACAACAAGTCTTAAGGAATATGTCAAAGTATAACTTAATACACATAAGATACTATAATGATCTTAAGTCCAAGGATCACTTGTACAACTATCACATAAGGAACTCATATTGACATAAAAGAAAAACTCCATTATGTGTTCCTTGAGCGAGTCATGTTCAGTGAACTTATTCTCTAATAAGCACATATATACTTACTCTTGTGTCTCTACACATGATTATGAGATTAATCATCCTCTTCGTAAAAGCAAGCATAGTATGTACCAATCTATCCGGATCTACTAATCTCATTTTTAGTGATCCAACGATTAGGAACAATTTTAGTTTTGAGATATCTTGAATTTAGATCTCATTAGCATGATCCTCATCATGGTTCTAAAAACATTGCTCAAAACTATGAGTTTATCCATTTAATTAATTTAGCTAATTAATCATGAATACTGAAATGCCTTGATACTTTTATTAATAAACGAATAAGATCATAAAGTATATGCATATCACATCAAATGTGATTGGCTTGAGGGCATACTATTTTCAGAATGACATGCAAAAATATAAATATGCTCTTATAGGACTAGTGCAGATAACCTTTAAACCTTTGACCTTAATAGGCCAAAACACCAGTATCCAATGTACCCGTAGAGATGGTCGTTTCCTTAACTAGAAATCATCTCCAATGGGTGCCATAGGGACTAGATTGTCCCATGGACCCATATATTTTAATATATATCCTAATCTTTTAGAATTAAGAGTGATATTCCATGGATATGAATATCTCTATGGATCTCCTCCTTTTGCTATTATATTCAGAATTCATCTTAAGGTTTTATCAACATTAAACCCTTATACTAGAAAACAAAGTGAACAAGGACACACAATCCTTATTGACACTAATTTGTTTAGTAGCCAAGTCGTTATAACCAGAATGATACCTTGGGAAGAAATTACTTTCCCAAAACAATGGAAAATTCCTAACACCATACCCACCAGACCAATAATTAGACAATCCATTGAAGATATTATCCAAACTAAAGATGAAAATATTTATCTTCAATTCCAAAAACCTCTTACCAGAAGCTTATCCAATATAAGTTATAAAAATCTTTATTATAATGTAAATTTTCTAGAATCATTTAGGGAATCTACAACAGAACCTACTGAATCTAACTATCCAGGTCAGTCCTTTAGAATATATAGTAACAATTCTAATAAAGAAATTAACTTTGAAGATACAACAAAAGATATATATATATATATATATATATATATATATATATATATATATATATATATATATATATATATATATATAGATCAAAAGATCAAATACCCCAACAATTAGTGACATGCAATTTGAAATTTAATGGATTTGATATCATATAATAAAATTCATAAACAATTAAGCCAGGATTTTATGAAAAATAAATATCAAAAATTTAGGGATTGGTATTTCAAAACCCATAATCAGTTAGAATTAAAAAATATTAAAATTCAATATTATAACAAATAAATATTCTAATAGGAATCCAGAAAGATTGGGTAACCACTGATGACAAAATTATACAATCTATCCATTCTCATCCTTCGTCATTAAAATTAGTCCCTGAAAATTCAAATAATACAAAATCATTTGGTAATTAATCCTTTTGTTGAAATAACAGAAAAGAATAATAAGCAAGAATTTGTAAAAATGAAAGATGTTCTACAATTAAGTAAACAAAGTAATTATACAAATCTTTCTCTCTAAACAGTAGGAAAATAATTAGTTAGAATTGAAGACCAAATTGGTAATATATATGACAATTGTCAAATCAATCCAAAACCAATTGAACTCCAACCGGTCAATATAAAACCTCAACTAGAGGTAAGTCATTTTAAAGTGAAATCACCAACAGATAATGATTATTTTATAAATAATCTTCTAATCAGAATGAAAGATTTAAAGATGGATCCATCTTCATCCCAAATAAATGTTATATCTAAAAATAGTACATTAGATCAACCTTTATTCCCTGAAAAAGGTGACCCTGAATGTGAAGATCATGAAACTTTTTCTATAGAACAAAATTTTGAAATACAGAATAACTTCCAAGATATGCAATCTGTAAATAAAACAGTTCACAGTCACAAACCCATACAACATATGGCCCTTTTAGGACCCAATATGTATTACTATCATCAACCTACACCTCAAGATCTTCTTTATGAAGAAGACTTTCTTCATTATCAGAAATCCTATCATGGCAAAACTATTTATAAATGGAACATAGATGGAAAATCTAATTACCAGATCCATGAAACAATACACCATATAATGATTTATGCAACAGTTTATAGACAAAATGATAATATAGATCACCAAATCTGTAAAGTTTTAGTTAATGCTTTTACTGGCCTTCTTAAAGGATGGTGGGATAATGTTCTTACAGAAATCCAAAGAAAAGAAATATTAAATTCCTTTAAGATTGAAATTAATCTCATTACTAAAACTGAAACTAGAAAGGAAGATACTTGTTATGCCTTAGTATAGACTATCTTACACCACTTTGTAGGACCAAGATTTTTGAATAAGGATAGAACTCGTGAACTGTTACAAAACCTTAGATGTCCATATTTAATAGATTTTTAATGGTTTAAAGATGCTTTGTTAACGAAGGTTATGTAAAGGCCTGATGCTAACAATGAACATTGGAATGAAAAATTTATTGATGGTCTTCCCAACCTATTTGCTAAAAAAAATTAGGAAAAAATTAAGAGACCAAAATAATCATACAAATATTCCTTATCAACAGTATTCTTATGGTCATCTCATTGCTGTAATAATTAAAGAAGGATTATCTGTATGCAATGATATGAAAATTCAACATTTAATGAAAAAATAGAATTTAACTAAAAGATATAAATTAAGAGAATTTTGTGATCAATTTGCTTATGATACCAAAATTCAATATCCCAAGAAAGCTAGACCCTACAAGAATAGTTATCAAAGAACTACAAAACCTTATAGAAAAAGAAAAATTTATAAACGAGAAAAACCTAAAAGAAAAATTACTAGAAATAAATTTTATCCCAAAAAAGATAAGACAAAAGTAAAATGTTATAAATGTGGTCTAACATGTCATTATGCTAATAAATGTAAATCAAAACTTAAATAGAAACTTAATGAAATATCTCTTGATGAAGAAATACAACAACAAATTTTAAATTGCTTATCTGATAGTGAATCAGAATCAAGTTCCAATGAAGAAGAAATTGCATAAATCTATTCCTCGGATTCTGAAACAAGTTCAGATAATGAACTATGTCAAAAATGTAATTCATCAACAGAAGCTAATTATTGGAAAGCCAATCAACGAGCTACCAAATTAGTTCCTTGTTTGGTGGGATAAATTTGGAATAACAATAGACCCTTCCAGAATCAGTTCAAACAACATTTAAAGAATGACAAGTTGGTTATTCCCATTTACCAGTTAGTAAAGAAATTTTTATCTTTAAATCCGTATTCCATTTTGTTATCTGATTTAATATCCCTTGGATGGGACCTTCAATGTGATTAACAGAACAAAATCCCAAGACTTAAATGAGTCTTCTTCACCACATGGTGGGATAAAGGAATGAATCCCATACTACTGGAATTGGTTAAAATCATCAAAACCCATACTCAAACATGTTTTGATGCTATCCTGAAGATTCTCCCTTCACCACCTGCAAATCCTTTTATTAAGGTCTAAACAGAATTGAAACAGAAATTTCTTTAATTAACTGAAACATAATTAATTATTAAAACCATGGACTTCATGAAAGAATAGTTCCTCCAATCCTTAGTCTAAGATGATAAATCCATGAAATCAGCTAGTAGCCAAACTGAATCAAACCAGGATGATAATGCATTTAGCGTCCTATCAAGAGAAAGTCAAGAACCTGAGGAGCCCACTACTACAGAGAGCCCACTATTGCAGACTTTTGGGACTATCTCACCTCTATGATTTAAAAAAAATGGAACATGACAAGAAAGGAAAAGGAAAAGTTTGAAAAGCAGCAACAACAACGCACTATCAGAAAGAAAAAGTAGTCGTCCACTAATAAAGCAAGGAGATATATCACCACCAGCAACTTTATTAAAAAAAGAAAAAGCATCAACCCACTGACAAAGCAAGCAACAAGACAAAGATACTCACCAACAACTTTATTACAAAAAGACAACTGACAGTTACCAGAGAAGAAAAGGTGACAACTATCTGCCTCCGCCAAAAAAAAGTAGAGAAGATAATGTACGACTCTAACTACAAGGACATACCATCTGCTCTCTTTTCCATTTATAAATAGGGAGCCTTCACCCTTTTTGAGGCATTAGGCAATTAATACTTATGTAAAATTATATATCTCTCCACTCTCTCACCCCCTTTTGTTGAAAGCTCTTTATTCTCTGTAAGTATTTCGTATTTCCTTCATGAATATTTTATTAATAATAAATATGCTTGTTTAAATATGTATGTCTGTTTATCGTTATATTTCTTTAAATGATATTTTGAATTGCATCAAGATAATTACTACCATTATCAAACATAATACTTGACCGTATATCTTTCTATCATCAATTAATTGGAACCAAGCAGTTGATAGAAAGAACAAAATCATAAATTCAAGAAGAAACTTGTAAATTAATAATAGCAGGATGATCACCCCTTCCTACCCAACAATAATTTCATGAGACCATATATGTAATAATTTAGGATTCAATATTTTAATATGCTTTTAAATATTCATGGCTTGTTATTAAATATTGATGCTACAGTAATTAGTTGATAATTAGTGGGACGTCATCCAAGTCATGTTTAAGGTCAATCTGTTTCATGTGGTTTGCTTGATGACTATTTTCCCTTTTGCAAATCGTTGACAGACGTGCTAATTATATTAACTATGTGTATCATTCCTAATTGGTATCAGAGCCATGACTTATTTTTAATCATATTTTAATATCAATCTTAAGTTTTACATATATGGTCACTATACACCATGACTGATATATCGACTGACTCTATCTCAACCATAGCAAATACTTTTACTTCTACATCAGAAGCAACAGAACTTATAGCATATCAGGATGTTAAAGAAGCTTTAGATAAACAGACAATACCTAAAGTTAAACCAGAGACAATATACAAAATTAGAACTTTTGATTTTACCAGTAAGAAAGTTATCAAAACTTTTGAACATGTTGTTCCTCTACAAAATATTGACGATATAATATATTTGTTGCATATACAAGATTTATATCATTTTTTGCAAAAATATAACTATGCTCATATAGGACTAGTGCAGATAGCCTTTAAACCTTTGACCTTATTAGGCCAAAACATCAGTATCCAATGTACCATTAGAGATGGTCGATGCCTTAACTGGAAATCATGTCTAATGGGTGTCATAGAGACTAGTTTGTCCTATGGACCCGTATATTTTAATATATAATCTAATCTTTTAGAATTAAGAGTGATATCCCATGGATATGACTATCTTCCTGGATCTCCTCCTTTTGCTATAATATGCAGAATTCATCTTAAGGTTTTATCAACATTAAACCCTTATATTAGAAAACAAAGCAAACAAGGACACACAATCCTTATTGATACTAATTTGTTTAGTAGTCAAGTCGCTATACCCAGAATGATACCTTGGGAAGAAATTACATTCCCAAAACAATTGCAAATTCTTAACGTCGTACCCACCAGACCAATAATTAGATAATCCATTGAAGATATTATCCAAACTAAAGATAGAAATATTTATCTTCAATTCCAAAAATCTCTTACCAGAAGCTTAGTCCAATATGAGTTATAAAAATATTTCTTATAATGTGAATTTTTCGGAATCATCTAGGCAATTTACAACATAACCTATTGAATCTATCTATCAAAGCCAATCCTCTAGAATATCTAGTAAAGATTCAAATAAAGAAATTAACCTTGAAGATACAATAAAAGGTATACATATATCAGAAAATTAAATACCCCATGGTATTTATACAACTAATAACAGAAGACCTAACAGTCCAACTGCTAGTGATATGCAATTTGAAATTTAATGGATTTTACATCATATAGTGAAATTCATAAACAATTAAACCAGGATTTTATGCAAAATAAATATCAAAAATTTAGAGATTGGTAATTCAAAACCCATAATCAGTTAGAATTAAAAAATATTAAAATTCAATATTATCAATATCTTGAAGATAATCAATGTATTATATCATTTCCTTTATGGTACACTAATTCTATTTCAAAAATAAAATTTCATACAGAATAACAAATAAATGTTCTAACAAGAATCCAAAAAGATTGGGTAACTACTGATGGCAAAATTATCTTTGTCGTTAGAATTAGTCCCTGACAATACAAATAATACAAAATCATTGGTATTAATCCTTTTGTTGAAATAACAGAAAAGAATAATCAGCAAGAATTTGTAAAAATGAAAGATGTTATACAATTAAGTAAACAAAGTAATTATATAAATCTTTTCCTCCAATCAGTAAAAAAATAATTAGTTAGAATTGAAGACCAAATTGGTAATATATATGACAATTGTCAAATCAATCCAAAACCAATTGAACTCCAATCGGTCAATATAAAACCTCCACTAGAGGTAAGTCATTTTAAAATGAAATAACCAACAGATAATGATAATTTTATAAATAATTTTTTAATTAGAATGAAAGATTTAAAGATGGATCCATCTTTACTCCAAATAAATGTTATATCTAAAAACAGTACATTAGATCAACATTTATTCCCTGATACAGGTGACCCTGAAAATGAAGATCATGAAGATTTTTCTATAGAACAAAATTTTGAAATATATAATAACTTCTAAGATATGCAATCTGTAAATAAAATAGTTTACAGTCACGATCCCATACAACGTATGACCCTTTTAGGACCCAATAGGTACTACTATCATAGACCTACACCTCAAGATCTTCTTTATGAAGAAGACTTTCTTCATTCTCAGAAATCCTATCATGCCAAAATTATTTATGAATGAGACATAGATGAAAAATCTGATTACCAAATCTATGAAACAATACACCATAAAATGATGTATGCAGCAGTTTATAGACAAAATGATAATACAGATCACCAAATTCGTAAATTTTTAGTTAATGGTTTTATTGACCTTCTTAAAGGATGGTAGGATAATGTTTTCACATAAATCCAGTGATAAGAAATATTAAATTCCTTTAAGATTGAAATTAATCTCATTACTAAAACCGAAACTAGAAAGGAAGATGCTTGTTATACCTTAGTACAAACTATCTTACACCACTTTGTAGGACCGGGATTTCTGAGTAATGATAGAACTCGTGAACTGTTACAAAATCTTAGATGTCCATCATTAACACATTTTAGGTGGTATAAAGATGTTTTCTTAATGAAGGTTATGCAAAGGCCTGTTGCCAACAGTGAACATTGGAAGGCAAAATTTGCTGAAAAAATTAGGAGACTAAAATAATCATACAAATATTCTTTATCAACAGTATTCTTATGATCATCTCATTGATGTAATAATTGAAGAAGGATTATCTCTTTGTAATGATATGAAACTTTAACATATAATGAAAAAACATAATTTAACTAAAAGACACGAATCAGGAGAATTTTGTGATCAATTTACTTATGATACCAAAATTCAATATCCCAAGAAATCTAGACCCCAAAAGAACAGTTATCAAAGAACTACAAAACCTTATAAAAGAAGAAAAATTTATAAACAAGCAAAACCTACAAGAAAAATTACCAGAAATTTTTTTTATCCCATAAAAGATAAGACAAAAGTAAAATGTTATAAATGTGGTCTAGCATGTCATTATGCTAATAAATGCAAATCAAAACTTAAACAAAAACTTAATGAAATATCTCTTGATGAAGAAATACATCAACAAATTTTAAATTGCTAATCTGATAGTGATTCAGAATCAAGTTCCAATGAAGAAGAAATTGCAGAAATCTATTCCTCAAATTCATCAACAAGTTCAGATAATGAACTATGTCAAAAATATAATTCATCAACAGAAGCTAATTATTGAAAAGCCATTGTTGAAATGAATGGTCTTTATTTTGGTCAACCCAGTATAAATGTTTTAACAGATAATCAAAGATCTATACTTGATACAATATATCAAATTAAAGATCTAGAAATAAACTTAAATTTCTTGAAACCTGCTATAAAGAACAAGTTAAAGAAGAAAACATTAATACTGAACAGTATAATTTGAGAAAAGTAATAAGAAGAATTCAAAATACTTCAACCAAAGAAAAATCAGTAACTATTCAAGATTTAAAAATAGAAATTAATATTTTAAAAGCTAAAATAAAACAATTACAAATTATTAATCAAATCATATTTAAAGATATAGTAGAAATAAAACAACAAATATCTAATAAAGAAGAAAATAATCCTACTAATGATAAACTTGAATCTTTTAATTAATATCTAATGCTTATGAATTAGGTAACATATTAAAAAATGGTATATTAGAATTATTTTCATTATCAAACTAGACTTTATACTCAAAGATGTTATTGCTCTTGTCGATAATGGAACAGATATGAACTGTATTCAAGAAGGCTTAGTCCCTAATAAGTACTTCAAAAAAATCACTCAATCTTTAACAAGTACTAGTGAAAATTCTATGAGAATTACGTATAAAATACCAGAAGTCTTTATATGTAAACAAGGATTATGTTTACCAACATGATTTGTTTTAGTAAAAAACATATCTCAGAGTATCATTTTAGGAACTCTTTTCTTATGTTTGCTAATGCCAATCACTAAAATTAATACTATGGGAATTTATACAACTCTTAACAATAGAGAAATAATATTTGAATTTATAACATAACACTACACTAAATAAATTAATCATGTTAAAAATATGATTTGCTATAAAGAAAAAGAAATAAATTTTATTCAAAAATAAATACATTTTATTACCATAGAACAGAGACTTCAGCATACCTCACTACAAACTAATATTAAAAATATTTTTCAAAATTTTGAAATATAAATTTGTAGCAATTTTCCAAATGCATTTTGGAGCAAAAAAAACATATAATTTCTTTACCTTCTGTAACAGGATTTGTGACGACCCCAAATCCGGGTTACTTTAACCTCGGATCCGGTCCAACACTAGTACTACATCTTCTTTATTGTTCATGAATAACAACAATATTATAATTGCTAAATAACTATTTATTTATAATTTTACAACATCTCTTTCTATTCTAGAATCGCAATCTTTATACAATCCTAGTATATCTCAATATCATACATGATACGACATTCTATTACAATCAATTTGAGTATTTAACATTCACATAACATACCAACTAAGTCTTATACTACACCATCAATTACCTGTCCAATTCAGACTGATATCCACAACAGACATTTAGATCTTCAGTGAAAGTAATATGCTTTCCTGTTCTTTGATCTTTATCGAAAATTTTGAATAACTTGCACTATCTGAAAATGTTGGTTTAAGCAAGAGTGGGCACGACGGCCCAGCAAGTTTAACAGTTACACATAACACATTACATGCTTCATATAATATACATGCTTTGCATCTTATTCTTACATCAGGCTTTTCATATTAATAATACTTCATATCTCGTATGCATCACATATAATAATCAACTAGCACTTTGCAAATCATGCTTCATTCTTGTACATAGTTTTCATGTAGTCATACCACATGCTGCTCATCTACCACAAACATCATCAATATATCTTCATATTATCAATTTAAATCACATTATAGCATATTAATGCACATAGGAGCAAGTTCTGAAAAACTTGTCTGGTTCGCTTCTATCATTTACGCTTATTTGTGTCTTTCGTTCAACCTACAATTTATATAGAAAATTTGACATAATCATTAGATACAATGATTATTACTTAGCCTTTATATAAGACTTTAACTTTAAATTATTAACTCTTCATATGTCCGACAAACGAACTCTTAAGTTTCGAACAAAAATCCTAGCCCAACCCTAGTTGGACATGTCGAGTATGCTCATCCAACTTACACATTCACTATATGTTCATCGTACGACCTACTTTTAATAAGTTGTCTAAATTAGTCACAAATGGACTATCTACTTTGGTTTAATTCAATTAAACTTTCTTCTTTTACATAATTTAATGATTCAGACATTTAAAAATGTATCAAATACTTCAAAATATTGTATACCTTTGATAATATACAATTACGATAAAATATTATTAATCATTTAACAATATTTTACTCACTTACTAATATTTTTAACCATTTAATAATATTTTAATCACTTATTAATATTATTACCCATTTAATATTATTTTAATCACATATTAATATTATTAACCATTTAATAATATTTTAATCACTTATTAATATTATTAACCATTTAATAATATTTTAATTATTCAAGGATATTATTAATCATTGAATAATATTTACTGTAATGACCACGAATTTTATTAAATATTATAATTATAATTATTATATAATTAGCAATGGATTAAAAATTTTGAACTAATTAATTGTGCATTAGATAATTAAATAGATATACTTGTGTACGTGTATATTTATTTAAAGCAATGAAGCAAGAGTGTATAATTAACTAAAGTAAATCTAATTGTATTATATTTTAAATCCAAATGAGTTGTTAAACTAGGTCAATTACATTTACCTAGTAGCCCATGTAATTAATTTAATTACTAGTCCATGTAATTAATTAAACAAACTCAATGATTGATTTAATTAAATGTAACCTAGAATAATTAATGTAAGCCTAATGTGTTATTTAAATTGAGCCCAAACCAATTCAATGGATGAGCCCAATATATTTAATCATAGAGTCCAATATGGAGCCCAATAGGAAGTCAAAATTGGTTAAAATTATTACATATATGAATATACATATATAGATGTATATATGTATAATTAAAGTAGAAAAATTAAAGGAAAAATGGCTTGGAAAAGGCCATTTTGCTGAGATTTGAAGGGGGGCCCACATGGGTTGCTTTATTTTCATGTTGCTTCCAATTTACTCAATGAAAAGGTTGGCTAACAACCCTAGTCAATCACCATGTCACTCACCTTGTCCATCTATGAAATAGTAAGCTTAATTAGGCTTTAATTTCCCTAACATTGGTGAATTGGGAAGTTAATGAAGTGTTAGTGGATGGCTATAAATAAGACACTCCACACACTTGGATTGATTTGTTAGTTCATTTGCTAGAGAATTCAAGAGAGAAAGTGAGAGCATTTCTAGAGAAAAAGAAAGAATACACTTGTGTTGAGTGATATAGCTAGAGGTTGAGCTTAGTGGATGACACAAAGCTTCACCACATACTTTGGTAGGAGAAGAAGAAGAGCCTTCAAAACCACAAGGTTTAAAAGTGCTCTAAACATCTCTTTATTTCATTTTTGTAGTCTATATAGCTTTTGATCGATTAAAATCTATTTTTAACAGATCAATATTCGTTTTGATGATATAGAGGTATTTAACTATGTAATATATGTATATTCATAGTATGATGTGTTTATATCGTGATTTGGTAGGTGTGTAATGCATAAAATTAGTAGAAATGTTCATAACACAATTTACCGATAAAACCCTAACGATGCATGTTAGGTTTAATGTTGTATGTTGATAAGTACAAGTTGGAAATTGGATTTTTATGGCTAGAAAGTTACATACACGAGTTTTAAAGAAAACCCAACTTGTAGCTTTCAAAAATAATGAAAAACAAAGGAGTTATGACTTTTACCGCAAAGTAGGTCGTTTTTAAAACCCTAAGTGGTTCGATATTTAAATTTCGTGTAAAACATTTTTAAAAATGTGATTGAACTATGAAATATTGTAAAACAAGAAGTTAGAAAGACAGCAACACTAAGTTGGTGTCATTTGAATGTGTAGAATTTATTTCTTTCAAGTTTGAACCATTAAAACCCAAGATTTATGAAACTAGTTTTCATTCTGTCCTTGTGAGCAGTTTTACGGATACTTTCGTTTGGAATTTGGATTTGTGATCTAAAGAGAAATTGTAGATCATGAAATTATAATGAATTTAGACTTACGAATCACCTCAAAATATTTCCGTATGACAAAGTTATGATCAAATTAGTAAGAGAGGTTCCGGCAGCCAAAAAGGGTCCGGCGTCTAGGCGCCCAAGTATACACCCTAGCATTTTTGGTTCTGCCCATGGGCGTCTAGACGCCCCAAATCAGCCTTAGAGCGGCGTCATGACGCCCATGCTTGATAAAAAATTATTTTATTATATTTTTTTTATTTTTAAATCAATAAAGGTATTTTTAATGATAAATAATTGATTTAATAATTAAAAGAGGATAAATATTATCAAAGGTTTAATATTATAATTAAATATTATTATTAATATAATAATATTAGAAAATCATGAAAACATTATTAATTGTATAATAATATTATAAAGTCAATAAAATATTATTAAATAGATAAAATATTATTAAATAGTTAATAATATAAGATAATGAATAAAATATTATTAAATGATTAATAATATTAGATAATGATTAAAATATTATCAAATGATTAATAATATTACTAAGATAATAACATATTATTAAATGATTAATAATATTAGGTAATGAATAAAGTATTATTAAATGATTAATAATATTAGAAGGTTAATAAAATATTATTAAATTATTAATAATATTAGATTAATTAAAGATCAACTTGATTAATTATTAGGTATACTCAAAGAGAAATAAATTGAATTGGTTAGCAGTAGACTACGCACGAGGCAAGTTTCTTCTTAACCCTAACTTGTATTTATTGTTGCAAGTACTCTTCAACCTTATTTACATCGAGCAATTCAATTATTGTTGAGCAAGTATCTACACTCGTAGTTATTTGATAGACATTTGAGTGAATTAATTATCGAAAATTACTTCACATCATTATTGTATTGTATTCGCACATAGTACCTTTGCAAAATTGATTTGGGGTCGTAACAAGTTGGTATCAGAGCTGTAGGTTATGAACCTTAGGTGAGGGAAAAACCTTAGGATTATGATCATAGAGAAGATAAGAAAACTCATAAACAGTTTAGGAGATGGATGATGGAAATTCATTAAGTAAAAAAAGTTATGTGTATGTAAGAAAAGATTTTAGATTAAGATCGCGAGAGTATAAGAATTTGGAAGACGATCCGAAGAATATGATAATTCGGAAGATAATCTGAAAGTGAGTTTGAAGGAAAAGTTAAGCAATGATATAGAAGAGAAGAAAGAAGAAAAGGGAAAAAAGATTGAGAAATATTAAATCTATGGAGTATAGATAAAAAGAAGTGATCAGTTGTAAATGTGGCTAAGGTATAATAGAAGGAATTGATGTTTAGATATAAAAGAATGATTCGAGGACATTGAAGATATCTTAAGAAGATTGATCTATATGGATCGGTGGTAGTAAAGATGATCAGAGTAAATAGAGATGAAATGATGGGTTAAACAAATAAGTTGTTGAAGAGTTAAATGAATCATAGAATAATGAGAAGATTTTTGGAGTCAATCATAAAAGTAGATAATGATAAAGAGATTGAGGAAGAATAGAATGATCGTAGAAGGAAATAAGCATGATGAAGAATTATATAGGAATGATAATAGTGCATGTTAAGGAGTCTAACTTTGGAAGTATATATCTTTGGGAGTTTGACTTTGGAGAATATGTTTGAAGAATTATGTTTACGGAAGATATTTTTACAAGATTAAAAATCAGATGATTTTCTAATCTGTAAGTTGAATCATATCTATAAGGATGTTGAAAGAAGTTATAAAATTTTGAAAATCTCAACTTTGGAGTTAAACACGGGGTATGTTGAATATTTAGCATGGTTCTAAGGACAAGTATGGTACTAGGTGCTAATGTGATGCATAAAAATATTTATTTAATTGTGCAATGGGAGGATAGAATGAAAGTTGGAAGGAATGTAGGGTGAATGAGAAGATCAGGGTATAGCAATTAGTTTATCAAACGATTTGAGGATATGGGACTAATAAATTGTCCATATGAAAAGTAAGCAAAAGAATGCTTTAAAGGGTGTATCGGTATAAATGATGGGGTACTACGTACCAAGGAAGAACATGTTAATAAATTTTATATGTTTTAATATTGATTATGTGTTGGCATTAATAGTATATGCCTAAAATCAATATAGAGGCAATAATACTAACGTATTACGCCAAACGAAAATGTTAAGAGAAAGTTCTAAAGAAAGTTAAGGAATTAGACCATGATTCCTTGTGGGCGATTGATGAATCTAATAGTAGATGCTTTTGAGGAATGAATCAATGAAATTGGAGAAATCTAGAGGCAAGGAAGAAATTAATTTACGTATAAGCAATATCTGAAAGAAGATATCAAGAAGTGATAGAAGACATCTTACAATAAGATTGTTAAGTAGTAGAAAGAATAATGATAAGATCGTAAAATGATCTAAAAAGATGAACTAGTAAGGAGTTATGTGCTAAGATATGGATTAAGAGAATTCTTATTAATTTAAGAAGGAAATTATAGGTTTGTTGATTTCATTTGAGGACTCATATTAGTGGCTGAGTTGTACGATTCTTTGTATGGGCGGGGAATTTATGCTTGATTTTACAACCGCTTAGCTTCCTATAGTAATATAGTGGTCGAGTTGACTAATTTCTTGTATGGGCAGGAGATTGTGTTTGGTTTGACAACCATTTAGCTTCCTATAATGATAATCGTTGAAATTTTATGTCACGCTATTCGCTATATGTATGTTAAGAAGATGATTCTTTTCTCATGTGTATACCGAATAGGTAGAGGATGTTAAGTAGGTGTGCGTTCTTAAAACTCAAACGTATGGTAAGTTTGTGACTCATATTCGTATGGCCCCTCAGCGAATGGACGATGTTGGTCTGACTAGGATAAGTTCCTCAAACCATATGGATGTGGTAAGTTCCTAAACTCATATTGTGTGGTAAGTTCGACGAACAATAGGAGGTGAAAGTTAGGAGTAGGTCATAGATAGAGATTGAAGAGTTCTCATAGATTTGAGGATATTAATAGAAATGGAGTACGACCCAGTATTATTTTCTAAATATTACTAGTAGGTGATAATATATAGTAATGCTTGGCATCGATGATTAGGCTATGATCTGAAATAGCATAAGGTGGATGATCGTATCTGTGGCAGTATAGTTATCAAATTTTAAGAGAATTGTTTAAGTACGATTATCAGAGAAGGGATTGAGTATAGGTTTTAAAGATATGGAAATTTTAGAGAGAAGAAGAAATGAAGAAACTGATAAATAGCATGAGAAGGTATCAAGAGTACGAAGAGAGGTTGATGGATATGAATAAGCTTAATGAAGGAAATGTGGGAGAATAAATGACAAGGGTTAGCATGGTAGCAAATTTTACTAGATGAAGAACAATTAAAATAGAGTAGTGATACACGGCTTAGCAATCAAGTACATGTAAGAAACATAAGAAGAAGATGGCATTCGAGTTATTAAGATCCTTAGTAAGAAATGTAAAATATGTTTTATAAAAGGAAGAAGAAGTGAATAAGAGGATTCAAAGATATCATGTATTTGTAAATCCCAACTCTGGAAGTATATGAGATAGGTGATTGGGATAAATCTCGACTTTTATGGTCAGTATGCGATATGATCATTTATGTATGAATGTTTTAGAATGTAATGTGCTAAGGCACTACTGTTTGCGTATAAATATAAATGCGTAATGTTTATATGCTTTGAAGTGATTAATGTGAGCATTAAATAGTAAATGCTATAAGAATGGTTATAATAGGCAAAAAGTAAGATAATAACATAAGTTTTATTTTAAAAATAGGCAATATCGCCGCGTAGACAACCCTGAAACCCGAGAGTTGAAGGATTAGTTAATAATGAAGGAGGTCAGGTAGACCCGATCCAAACTTTTGTTAATATGTTAGCAGAAGCAATTCAAAATCGAACTCCAGCAGTAGGAAGTTCGCTGGTAAATTAATTAGCGAGCTTTAAGGACTTTAAAATAGTAGGACCACCGAAATTTCGAAGAACCATAGATCCAATCGAAGCTCAAATGTGGATAGAAGAGATGGAGAAAGTGTTTGAAGTTACGCGTGTTGCGGAGTAACAGAAGACAACATTTGTCACCTTCATGATGAAGGGAGAGGCTAATTATTGGTGGAAGACTAATAAAAATCTAGTAGGAGAAGGAATTGTTACGTGGACTCGTTTTAAGAAGTTATTCTTTGAGTACTATTTTCCAAATAGTACTCAAACAATGATGGAAGTGAAATTTTTAGAACTCAAATAGGGTAACATGACGGTAGCAGAATATGCCGCCAAGTTTAATGAACTAGCGAGATTTGCACCACATCAAGTGGACACGGAAGAACGAAAGACAATTGAAGGATTATGAGAAGAGATACCCTACCCACAACTTGGAGTTGGCAGCGATAGTGTTTGCCCTTAAGATATGAAGACATTATTTATATGGAGAGAAATATGAGATATTCACAGATCATAAGAGTCTGAAGTATATCTTCACACAAAAGGAGTTGAACATGAGGCAACAGAGATGGTTAGAGTTAATCAAAGACTATGATTGTGAAATTCTATACCATCCCAGTAAGGCCAACGTAAGTAGCGGATGCTCTAAGTAGAAAGAGCATGGAGAAGTTATTCATATTAACAGAATAAGAACAATTGGTTCAAGAGATGGCTCGAATGGAGTTGGAGGTGAGAAATCCAAAGGAGTCAATAGAAGTGGAAGCGAGCCCAACCTTGTTAGATAGGGTAAAAGAGGCTCAAGACAAAGATGAGCATAAAGAGGATGACCGATGGGGAAGAGGTCAAGTTTAAAATTGATAGCATGGGATTGCTAAGGTTTGAAAATCGTGTTTGGGTACCGATAGTGCCTAAATTATGAGAGGAGATTTTGCAATAGGCTCACAGTACGAGATACTCGATACATCCGAGTAGCACGAAGATGCATCAAGATCTACGTCAGCATTTTTGGTGGCCGAATATGAAAAGAAAGGTTGCAGAATGTGTTAGTCGATGCCTAACTTATCAAAGGATAAAGGCAGAACATCAGAGACCGAGTGGATTATTACAGCCGTTAGAAATTCCTGAGTGAAAATGGGAGCATATCACAATGGATTTTGTGGTAGGACTTCCAGCAACGCAGAAGGGATATGACGCAATATGGGTGATTGTGGATCGACTAACAAAGTCAGCGCACTTTTTCCCGATAAAGATTAAGTTCAGTTTGGATCAGTTGGCTAAACTGTACATCAAGGAGATAGTTTTAAGACATGGAATGCCGGTGTCAATTATGTCAGACAGAGATCCGCGCTTCACGTCAAAATTTTGGAGGAGTCTTCAGGAAAGATTGGGGACACAATTAAGAATGAGTATCGCGTATCATCCGCAAACTGATAGGCAAAGCGAGAGAACAATTCAGAAATTGAAAGACATGCTCAAAGCCTGTGTGATGGATTTCAAGGGCAGTTGGGAAGACCATCTACCGTTAGTTGAGTTTGCATACAACAACAGTTACCATGCAAGCATAGGCATGCCGCCTTACGAAGCCTTGTATGGAAGGAAATGTAGAATGCCTCTATGTTGATATGAGGTAGGAGAACGTCGACTGTTGGGGCCGAAATTGGTTCAACAGACTGTAGAAATTATCAAAGTAATAAGAGCTCAGCTAGTAACAGCTCAAGACCATCAGAAGAAATATGCAGATCTACGTCGACAGAAGCGAGACTTCGAAGTGGGAAGTTTTTTGTTCATGAAAGTATCTCCCTGGAAGGGGAAGATCCGATTTGGAAAGAAAGGAAAGCTGAGTCCGAGGTTTATAGGACCGTTCGAGATATTGAAGAAAGTGGGTGAAGTGGCATACGAGGTAGCTCTACCTCCTGAACTAGAGCATATTCACAATGTGTTTCACGTGTTAGTGTTGCGGCCATATAAACCAGACTACAAGCATGTCATATCCTATGAGCCAATACAAGTTGAAAAAGACTTATCATATGAAGAAGTTCCTGTCCAGATATTAAATAGGAAAGAGCAGAAATTGCGGAATAAGGTTATACATTCTGTCAAAATCCTCTGGAGGAACCACAACGCTGAGGAAGCTATGTGGGAGCTTGAAAAAAAGATTAGGCTAACTATCCGAATCTTTTTGAGTAGTTTAAATTTGTAATTCTAGGGATGAAATTCTTATAGAGGGGGGGGGGGGGGGGAATTTAATGACCACGAATTTAATTAAACATTGTAATTATACTTATTATATAATTAGCAATGAATTAAAATTTTTGTACTAATTAATTGTGTATAAGATAATTAAATAGATATACTTGTGTATGTGTATATTTATTTAAAACAATGAACCAAGAGGGTATAATTAACTAAAACAAATCTAATTGGATTATATTTTAAATCCAAATGAGTTGTTAAACTAGGTCAATTACATTTACCTAGTAGCCCATGTAATTAATTTAATTACTAGTCCATGTAATTAATTAAACAAGCTCAATTCTTGATTTAATTAAATGTAACTTAGAATAATTAATGTAAGCCCAATGTGTTATTTAAATTGAGCCATAACCAATTCAATGGTTGAGCCCAATATATTTAATCCTAGAGTCCAATATGGAGCCCAATAGGAAGTCAAAATTGGTCAAAATTGTTACATATATGAATATACATATATAGATGTATATATGTATATTTAAAGTAGAAAAATTAAAGGAGAAATGGCATGGAAAATGCCATTTTGCTGAGATTTGAAAGGGGGCCTACATGGGTTGCTTTATTTTCATGTTGCTTCCAATTTACTCAATGCAAGGTTGGCCAATAACCCTAGTCAATCACCATGTCACTCACATTGTCCATCCATGAAATAATAAGCTTAATTAGGCTTTAATTTCACCAACATTGGTGAATTCGGAAGTTAATGAAGTGTTAGTGGATGGCTATAAATAAGACACTCCACACACTTGGATTGGTTTGTTAGTTCATTTGCTAGAAAATTCAAGAGAGAAAGTGAGAGCATTTCT
The DNA here is from genome assembly GCA_947179155.2 of Hedera helix. Taxonomy (NCBI): domain Eukaryota; kingdom Viridiplantae; phylum Streptophyta; class Magnoliopsida; order Apiales; family Araliaceae; genus Hedera; species Hedera helix. Next base: position 19,678,119 of record OX359284.1, read on the forward strand.
AGAGAAAAAGAAAGAATACACTTGTGTTGAGTGATATAGCTAGATGTTGAGCTTGACGGATGACACAAAGCTTCATCACATACTTTGGTAGGAGAAGAAGAAGAGCCTTCAAAACCACAAGGTTTAAAAGTGCACTGAACATCTCTTTATTTCATTTTTGTAGTCTAGATAGTTTTTGATCGATTAAAATCTATTTTTAACAGATCAATATTCGTTTTGATGATATAGAGGTATTTAACTATGTAATATATGTATATTCATAGTATGATGTGTTTATATCATGATTTGGTAGGTGTGTAATGCATAAAATTAGTAGAAATGTTCATAACACAATTTACCGGTAAAACCCTAACACTGCATGTTAGGTTTAATGTTGTATTTTGAAATGTACGAGTTGGAAATTAGATTTTTATGGCTATAAAGTTACATACATGAGTTTTAAAGAAAACCCAACTTGTAGCTTTCAATAATAATGAAAAACAAAGGAGTTATAGCTTTTACCGCAAAGTAGGTCATTTTTAAAACCCTAAGTGGTTCGATCTTTAAATTTCGTGTAAAAAGTTTTTAAAAATGTGATTGAACCATGGAATATTGTAAAACAAGAAGTTAGGAAGACAACAACACTAAGTGGGTGTCATTTGAATGTGTAGAGTTTATTTATTTCAAGTTTGAACCATTAAAACCAAGGATTTATGAAACTAGTTTTCATTATGCCCTTGTGAACGATTTTACGGATACTTCCATTTGGAATTTGGATTTGTGATCTAAAGAGAAATTGTAGATCATTAAATGCTAATGAATTTAGACTCAAGAATCACCTCAAAATATTTTTGTATAACAAAGTTATGACCAAATTAGTAAGAGAGGTTCCGACAGCCAAAAATGGCTCGGCGTCTAGACGCCCAAGTATATGCCCTAGCATTTTTGGTTTTGCCCATGGGCGTCTAGACGCCCCAAATCAGCCTTGGAGCGGCGTCATGACGCCCATGCTTGATAAAAAATTATTTTATTATTTTTAAATAAATAAATATATTTTTAATGATAAATAATTGATTTAATAATTAAAAGAGGATAAATATTATCAAAGGTTTAATATTATAATTAAATATTATTATTAATATAATAATATTAGAAAATCATAAAAATATTATTAATTGTATAATAATATTATAAAGTCAATAAAATATTATTAAATAGATAAAATATTATTAAATAGTTAATAATATTAGATAATGAATAAAATATTATTAAATAATTAATAATATTAGATAATGATTAAAATATTATCAAATGATTAATAATATTACTAAGATAATAAAATATTATTAAATGATTTATATTATTAGGTAATGAATAAAGTATTATTAAATGATGAATAATATTAGAAGGTTAATAAAATATTATTAAATTATTTATAATATTAGAGAAGAGTTTGAACTATATTAAATAATTAATATAGGTTTTATGTGATTGAAATATTATTAAGTGATAATAATATTTTCTAAGTGTTTATATACCTTTAACTACATGATTATTTGGTTAAATGTTAGAGGTGTAAGAAGTATAGATGTTATCATATGAATGTATATATGATACTAATTTAAAAATCAACTTGATTAATTATTTGGTCTACTCAAAGAGAAATAAATTGAATTGGTTAGTAGTAGACTACGCACGAGGCAAGTTTCTTCTTAACCCTAACTTGTATTTATTGTTGCAAGTATTCTTCAACCTTATTTACATTGAGCAATTCCATTATTGTTGAGCAAGTATCTACACTCGTAGTTATTTGACAGACCTTTGAGTGAATTAATTATCGAAAATTACTTCACATCATTATTGTATTGTATTCGCAAATAGTGCCTTTGCAAATGTTATAGTTCAGTAATTTACGAATTGTTTAAGAATGTCTAAGCTAATTGTTTCGACTAGACAAATGCATGTTTAAATTCATCTAATTGAATATTATAAAAGCTTATCCAAAGCAATGTTTGGTGCGGATTCTTATAGTAAGACTGAGAAAAAACAACCCTAGTTAAAGGGGATTTTTATATTGTCGGGTAACCGAATTTGTTCAAGAAAACTAAATGTTATGCATATACATAGGACATAAGAGGACTGATCCCCTCGAGTGTCCCGTTATTTTTAACAAGGTGTCAGACATTGTATGCCTGTTCTACCTTAGTAGCAGTTCATGGTCATTAAAGATCACTCAGCAGTAAAGAGTCAACCCATTCTTATATTGAACTTTGATTCTTGATATCTTTCACAATTGTTATTGTTGAAAATCTTGAAGTTATTTTCCTTCATCATGATATATCTTATGTTGTTGTTTATAAACTTGCTGAGTCATTTAGTTGTTCATTCTTGCTATATCATGACTATATTTCAGCTAAGCTCGAATGTTCTAAACCAGACAAAGGCAAGGGGAAAGCAAATGCGTAGATTAGTAGATGCATGCTAGATTTAAATTACTGTTATGTAATTCCTGTGTAAATCTTTTGTATTTTTCTTAAGATATGTAATTTTACGATTAAGGTTAATAGACATTGGAAAGTGTAGCCTTTGGATAAGGAACCTTTTGTATTATTCCACGAAATTTGAATACAATTTATGTATTTAATTGTTGTTAAGTATTGTACAGTGAGAACCAAACCTGAGGTTAAAGAACCCGGGTTTGGGGTCATCACATTTACCCTCTTAATAATATTATTATTCATTTAATAATGTTTTACTCCTTCGGTAATATTTATTGACTTAAACAATTAAATGTAAATTGTTTAATCACTTCCTTATTCCTTTAATTTATTCATTTTATTTATTTAATATTAATTAAATAAATAATTAATTAACTTTATTTTTTTTATTTATCTTTACATAAACAATTATTTCCTTAACCTTACTTTTCTTTAATTATTATTTAATATCCTTTAAATAATAATTAAATAATTAATTAACCCCATTTATAATTTAATGTTAATTAAATAACAAATGATTATTTTATTCACCTCATATCCCTTTAACTATTATTTAATATCCTTTAAATAATAATTAAATCATCTTATTTATTAAATAATAAATAATTACCTTATTAACTTTTCCTTCCTTTAATTATTATTTAATATCTTTTAAATAATAATTAAATAATTAATCATCCTTACTTATTATTTAATATTAATCAAATAATAAATAATTATTTTATTAACCTTACATTTCTTTAATTATTATTTAATATCCTTCAAATAATAATTAAATAATTAATCATTCTTACTCATTATTTAATATTAATTAAATAATAAATAATTATTTTATAAATTTTACCTTCTTTTAATTGTTATTAAATATCCTTTAAATAACAATTAATTATTTCATCATCTTTGCTTATTATTTAATATTCATAAACAAATAAATACTTTGTTTATTAACTTTAATATGACGACCCCAAATCCGTGTTCTTTAACCTCGGGTTTGGCTCTCACTGTACAATATTTAACAACAATGAAATACATAAATTGTATTCAAACTTCGCGGAATAATACAAAAGGTTCCTTAACAAAAGGCTACACTTCCCAATGTCTATTACCTTAATCTTAAACATTACATATCTTAAGGGAAAACACAAAAGATTTACAACAGTAATTACATAATAGTAATTTAAACTAGCATGCAACTACTAAAATTAAACATTCACTTTCCCCTTGCCTTTGTCCGATTTAGAGCTTTCTGGATTGGCTGAAATATAGTCATGATATAGCAAGAATGAGCAACTAAATGGCTAAGCAAGTTTATAAACAACAATCATAAGATATATCATGATGAAGGGAAATAACTTTAGGGTTTTCAACAATAACAATTGCGAAAGATATCAAGAATCAATGTTCAATAAGAGATTGGATTGACTCTTTACTGTTTAGTGGTATTTAATGACCGTGAACTGCTACTAAGGTAAAACAGACATACAATGTCTGACTCCTTGTTAAAAATAATGGGACACTTGAGGGGATTAGTCCTCTCATGTCCTATGTATATGTATAACATTTAGATTTCTTGTGCGCATTCGGTTTCCCGACAAATAAAAATCCCCTTTAACTAGGGTTGTTCTTTCTCAGTCTTACTGTAAGAATCTGCACCAGCCAATGGTTTGGATAAACTTTTATAATATTCAATTAAATGAATTTAAACATGCATTTGTCTAGCCGAAACAATTAACTTAGACATTCTTAAACAGTTGCAAAAGCACTATGTGCGAATACAATAATCAATAATGATGTGAAGTAATTTTTGGATAATTAATTCACTCAAAAGTCTGTCAAATAACTACGAGTGTAGATATTTGCTCAACAATAATTGAATTACTCAATGTAAATACGGTTGAAGAATAACTACAACAATAAATACAAGTTAAGGTGTAGAAAACTTGCCTCGTGCGTCGTCTACGGCTAACCAACTTAATTTAACAATCCTTGAACGGACCTAACAATTAAATAAGTTTGATCTTAAATTAGTATCATATACTTGTAAGTATAATGACCTTTATAAACTTTACGAACCACATAATTATATAATTATGGGTATATAAACACATAGGAAACATTATCACTACTTGATAATATTTCAAACACGAAGAACCTATATTAATAATATAATATAGTTCATACACTCATATAATATTATTAACAATTTAATAATATTTTATTAGTCTTGTAGTATTATTAACCGTTTAATAATACATTACTAGTCTTCTAATATTGTTAATTATTTAATAATATTTTATCATCCTTATAATATTATTAATTATTTAATAATATTTTATCATCCTCATAATATTATTAATCATTTAATAATATTTTATTACCTCATTAATATTATTAACCATTTAATAATATTTTAAACATTATCTAATATTATTAATTATTTAATAATATTTTATTTAATATATAATATTATTTATCATTTAATAATATTTTATTATCTTATTAATATTATTAATCATCTAATAATATTTTAATCATTATCTAATATTATTAATCATTTAATAATATTTTATTTATTATCTAATATTATTAATCATTAAATAATATTTTATTCATTTACTAATATTATTATTTATTTAATAATATTTTATTGACTTATTAATGTTATTACTCATTTAATAATATTTTAATCTCTTACTAATATTATCAATCATTTCATAATATTTAATTACTTATTAATATTATTAACCATGTAGTAATATTTTAATACTATTTAAATAATACAAAAAGTTAACTTTTAAATTGGGTTAACCTTAGTATTTAATTTAAACATTTAGGTAGCATTGATTTACAAATAGACTCCATATGAATTTGTTTAATACCCAAATATATTCATTTTAAATCTATTTCAACTTAATTTTTCAAAGAAAATTCAACCCGGACCGACCCGACCCGACCCGGACCGACCAAAAGCTGATTGGCAATGCACTCGGGCGCAGGTGCGCCCGTCCCGAGCGCAGGTGCGCTCGGCCAGTCTGTCCGGAAGTCAACTGTTTGACTGCTCGACCCTCCGACGCTCCGACAACCATAACTTCTTCATTGTAAAACATTTTGGGTGATTCTTGAGTCCATTCTCATCAGAATTTCCCCTTCTACAACTTCTCTTCAGATCACCAATCCAAATTCCAAACGTAACTATACTCAAAACTGCTCACAATGCAACCTAGGGTTTTAAAAATCAACATGCTTTGAGGAAAAATCCATAACTTCTTCGTTATTCCATATTTTTATGAGATTCAAGTTGTGTTGGCTTTATAACTCACTCATAAAACTTTCTATCCATATAAATCAAGTATTTAACTTGTACATTTCAAAATACAACATTAAACATAACATGTATCGTTAGGGTTTTACCGATAAATCATATTATAAACTTTTCTACAACTTTTATACATTTCTCACATACCAAAACATGTTATAAACACATAGATCTATGAATATACATATATTACATAGATAAATACATCTAGACCATCAAAATGAATTTTGATCGGTTAAAAATTGATTTTAACCGATCAAAAGCTATCTAGACTACAAAAATGAAAGAAGAAGATGTTTAGAGCACTTTTAAACCTTTGGGTTTTGATTGCTCTTCTTCTCCTTCTACCGAAGTATGTTGTGTAGCTATTGGACATCCACTAAGGTCTTCCTCTAGCTTTTCCTCACACAAAACCCTAGTGTATCTTCCTTTTCTCTAGAAAATGCTCTTACTTTCTCTCTATTATGCTCTAGCAAATGAACCAACAAGCTTGGTTCAAGTGTAGAGGATCATATATATAGCCACCAACTAACTCCTCATTAGCTTGCTAATTCACCCATGTTGGTTAAATTAGTGCTTAATTATAATTACTATTGCATTGATTGACTAGTTGATAGACACATGGAATGACTAGGGTTGTTCACCAACTATGACAAGGAGTGATTTAGAAGCAACATTGCAAATCAAGCCATCCAAGTGGGTCCCTCAAAAATCTTAGGAAAATGGGGTTTAAATCCCCCATTTTTGATTTAATTTTAATGCTAAAATATACATATATACATATATATATATATATATATATATATATATATATATATATATATATATATACATACATATATATATATATTGACCAAAGTTTTGAACTCATTTGGACTCCACATTGGACTTGGGAATAAATTCTATTGGGCTCATTCAATTAAATTGTTTGGGCTCAATTTATATAACACATTGGGCTAGCATTTAAATAACTATGCTACCTTTAATTAAAATAAGCATTGAGCTTGTTAAATTAATTACATGGGCTAGTAATTAAATTAATTACATAGGCTACTAGGTTAATACCTTTGACCTAGTTTAACAACTCATTTGGATTTAAAATATAATCCAATTAGATTTGCTTTAATTAATTATACACATTGCTTTAATTCTTTAAATAAATATACGCATATACAAGTACATTTATTTAATTATCTAAAGTACAATTAATTAGTACAAAAAGTTTAAATTCATTGCTAAATATTTATTAAGTATATTTACAATGACTAATGAAATTCGTGGTCATTACATTTAATATCCTTTAATTATTATTTAATATTAATTAAATAATAATTAATTATTTATTTAACTTTACTTATTATTTACTATTGATTAAATAATTAATAACTAACTCATTCACTTTAACATCTTTTAATTATTATTTAATATTAATTAAATAATAATCAATTAATTACTTAACTTTACTTATTATTTAATATCCATTAAATAATAAATACCTAACTTATTCACTTTAACATCCTTTAATTATTATTTAATATTTATTAGATAATAATTAATTAATTACTTAACTTTACTTATTATTTAATATTAATTAAATAATAAATAATTAGTTTATTAGCTTATTTACACACTAATAAATAGCTAAGTGATGATGAATCACCCAATTTTTTTCCACATATTATTTTATATCACTTAAATAATATGTCAAGAGTTCAAATATCATTTTTATGTAATTAATAATAATTTTCCTATAATTATTATTAATTTAGTAATCTTTAATCCATCATTAATTCTAATAAATACCAAATGAGAGAAAATTTCATATTTTAAATTTTTATAATTTTCTTTATAAAATTATAAGCATTTTCTCTTTTGGAACCAACCTAAGAAACAGCTTTAAAATGGTTGAACCGGCCCCACTTAGAAAACGCAAAACTGGACAATTTGTTGAACCGGTCGGTTTATTTAAGAAAATAGGCAGACTGCTTTCTGATTTTTTTCAGACTTGGGGTCTCCGACGGGAACTTGAATAAAATGAAATCTACAAGTTCGATTAAGGTCTATTAGGTATCGATGAATTCGTAATTTCCCGAACTACTTGATTATATTATAAAACATCAAATTTGGATTTATTTTGGTTACTGAAATTGGCTCCAAACCGGACTGTTGTGCACAACCCTAAAACAGTGGGGTGTTTTGGTAGAAAAATCATATTTTGTTCATTTAAAATTGGATCGTAGTCATTCCACTTGTAGAATCTTTGTATTTCATGCATCTAACACCAGAAATTTACGAATCATGAATCTGACTTACATATCGTGAACAGTAATTCCGTGAAGGGGCTGGTACATATTAGATTAACTTGTTTTCGTCGGTAAAAATTTATTCAACGAGTTTGATGAAATTTTTCATCACAAACACATATAAAAACCCATGTTAAATCCATGTAACCCTAGATATACCAATATAGCATGGATCTATCCATTTAGACTTTGAAAATTATATTTCTACCATAGAAATTACATAATACCCAAAGAACAATACCAAGCTAGAAGGTTTTATACCTTTTGTTGATTATCCTCTGTGTTAGAACTTTGAAAAGGCTTGGATGATCAATATTCTTACATAGATAGATTCCTCTTGCTGAGACCTCCATCTTTAAACCTTGCTCTAAGATCATCCAACCATCCATGCTCACAAGATCTAACTTTCTTTTTCTTTTTCTCTAGAGCTTTTCTCTATTTTCTTTCTCTCTAACTTTTCTGGTAAAAAGACTAACAAACATAACAAGAGTGTGGTGGATACTATTTATAGCACCACCTTAATCCTTCATCAACTCCTACTAATCAACTAAAATTAGACAAATTAAGAGCTAATTATGCTTACTATAGCATGGAATGACCACATAATAGACATTTTGAATTACCATTTGATTGACTAGGGTTAGTGGAGAGTTGTTGAACCAAATTTGTACCCAAAATCAACCAACAAGCAACTTTTCCATCCTTGTGGGCCCCAAAATTTGGGATTTCCATTTTATTACACCAATTTAGCTTTATTTTTATATCCTATATCATTATATAAGTATCCATATATATATACACCAATGTATATAGACATTGACTATAACTTTGACCACCATTTGGGCCCTACTTTGAACTTAGGAATTAAATCTATTGGGCTTATCATTTAATTTGTTTGGGCTCAATTTAATTATTCTATTGGGCTAACATTAACTAACACTTGTTACTTTTAATTAAAACAAGCATTGGACTAATTTAATTATTACATGGATCAAGGTTTAATTAATTATATGGACTACTAGGTTAATTTATTTAACTTAGCTTAATACCTCATTTGGACTTATAATATAATCCAATTAGACTTGCATTAAATTATTCTATCACATTGGGTTACATCATTAACTCTTCCATGGTTAATTCTCATCACCATACGTATTCACCTAGCAATTAACCAATGATTGGTTAATGCTATCTCTTGTTTACCAACTAGGGTTATTCAATTAACCCTACACTAGTTAATTCTCTACACTAAATCAATACTTGAAATTCTTCTTCCAACACATTGACCATCATTTGACTTTTAATGAATTGGGCTACATAGCTTACTTTAATTACCCTCCTTCATGTAAGTATTCTCATATTGGGCTAACAGATATAATAACTTATTAATTAAGTTAATTACTTAATTAATTAACTTCTTAATATTGTCATTCTAGACAATATTCTAACTTCTCTACTTATTAATCACAACTTTAATTCATGACTCATATAATTAACTCAATTAATTATATTGCATGACTTTTCTTTTTAATCCATACTTAAACTAATTAAATTATTAGTTTTATTGAGTATTTAATTTACTTCACACATCATCTTGTTTGACTAACAAACTCAACTCTAGGTATATATATAAATATTAATATAATCACCTTCACTTCTCAATTGAATTTATTTCCTTAATAAATTCTCTACATGCATCATTAAAATATTCTCACATTTAATTTCTAACAAATAAATTATGTTAAAAAAATATTTACCCATTTTCTACACATCTTACTTCTCAAATTTCAGGTTTTAAACCTTAACCTTTAATTAATTATTTCAAATCTTATTTACAATTCTTGTAAATATCTGGGATATTACAGGATTTGACGAGAAAAATATTCCTACTAAGTCTCGTCCTAGTAAAATGAAAAAAGAATTATTGCAATTATGAAAAATAAAAATTGAATCACTTTTACAGAAAAAATTAATTAAACCAAGTCATTCTCCTTGGAGTTGTACTGCTTTTTATGTAAATAAAAATATAGAAATTAAAAGAGGAACACCAAAGTTAGTAATTAATTATAAATCATTAAATAAAGAATTACAATAGATCCGATATCCTATTCTGAATAAAAATGATCTTTTAGATTGCTAACATGATTCTATTATCTTCTCTAAATTTGATTTAAAATCAGGGTTTTGGCAAATACAAATTAATGAGAAGGATAGATATAAAACAACGTTCACAGTACCTTTTGAACATTATGAATGAAATGTTTTACCTTTTGGAGTAAAAAATGGTCCATCTGAATTCCAACATATCATGAATGATATTTTTAATCCTTATATAGAATTTATTATATGTTACATTGATGATGTTTTAGTTTTTTCATCTTCTATTGATCAGCATATAAAACATTTCAATATATTTAAAAATGTTATTATTAAAAATGGATTAGTTGTTTCTGCATCTAAGATGAAACTTTTCCAAACAACTGTAAGATTTCTTGGAAATAATATCCCTAATGGAACTGTTATTCCTATAAATATAAGTATTGAATTTGCTTCTAAATTTCCTGATGAAATTAAAGATAAAACTCAGTTACAACAATTTTTAGGAAGCTTAAATTACATCAGAGATTATTATCCACAAATATCATAGGATACTTATATTTTGTATGATAAATTAAAAAAGAATCTATTACCATGGAACAAACAGCATACTCTAGCAGTACAAAAATTAAGAAAAAAGTTAAACAATTACCTTGTCTGTCTTTACCAAATCCTGTTTGGAAAAAGTATGTTGAAACTGATGTTTCCAACCAACGATATGGTGGGATACTTAAACAGTTTAATCTTAATAGTAAAAAGAAGATCTTCTTCATTTTCATTCAGGAACATGGAAAGGCCCAGCTTTGAATTATCCAACCATTAAACAGGAATGCTTGTCAATTGTTAAATATGCCTTAAAATTTCAAGATAATCTTTTAAAACAATATTTCATTATTAGAGTTGATTGCTCAGCTGCTCAACAGATATTTATAAAGGATGTTCAAAATCTTGCATCCAAATAGATTTTTGCTACCTGGCAAAGCATATTATCCATATTTGACTTTGATATTGAATATATCAAAGAAGAACATAATTGTTTACCAAATTTTCTAACATGTAAATACTTGTAGGGTTCATGATCAACAGAGGTCGTGGCCGAAGCCGAGGCCGAGGCCAAGGCAGAGGCAGAAATTGGTATTATACAGATTTTTCGAGTTTAAATACTCAAAAGAGTATTCCAGACGGTTCTTCTAGCCAAACAGTAAAAGATGTTCTGTTAACCACAGAACGTTACATCTTTAACAATAATTGTGATGAGACTATTCTCTTCATTGAACAGAATGATGAAAAATGAATGTCTGATCCATGGGAATTAAGAGACATTATCTGACAACTTAACAATTTCCTCCCCATTTTGACCATCATCGATACATCTATGAACAAATAGTTCTAGAAATAACAGCAATAGAGATTAAACATACTCTCCATGATCCATCCAAAACAACCAGTCCAATTACTTACAGCAAAGTCTTATCATATATATATATATATATATATATATATATATATATATATATATATATATATATATATAAAGAGAGAGACAGACAGACAGAGAGAGTATCCTAATCTTTGATAGAACTGAAATCTGTTGAACATAGCAACTATGTAAACAATATTAGATTCAGTGGTTAGTTTGATAAAGTTAATCATGCAAAGAATTCTTTATAGGTGTAAGGAGAAAGGGTTTTTACACCAAATGCAAGTGAATCCATAAAAAATAAAACACTAGATAATGTTATCAGTACTCATGAAATGGCTATATTAAATGAAACGACAAAAAGTTAGTTATCTAATATGCACAAAAAGTCACAAAACTAACAAAAAATGTGTAACAGAAAATTAGTTCAGGTACTAAAACCAACATGATGTTGAAAAGTAAACATAGAAAACAATACCTCAAGCAAAAGATCTTGTCATTCTTATGACTTGAAAATTACTGATAAGATCAACGGGAGAAAAATTATGTACAAATGAATTTGGCTGCACAAAGATTAAACTTGTAACGAAATACAGTTTATAAGATGAAAGAGACAAAGATCATTAGCTTTTTTTATCTTCCTTGTTTTTTCCTTTCGAGACTGGATAAAATTTTCAACTACCCATACTAACAATAGAAATCATTCCTAGTAAAAGTCAAAAACCACACGCAGCTAGGCAGATCTTACACATGTAATAAATAAATTCTCTTCTTTTTTTATAGATATAAATAACAAAGAATATTTTCCACCTATGACAAAAATCTAAGTACTAAACTACAATGGAAATGAAACGAGAGTGACCATAAACTTAACATGTTATGGTTAGGAAGTACTGCAAAGTAGAGGCTTTAAAATAAGACTGCATGATCATAAATACCCAAAAAGTCACTAAACTCACATGATCGAATCGTTGGAAAGCAAGAAATGATGTATATGAAAACGAGAGCTACCCTACAGAGTTCCTGAAAGACCTTCGATATGATCAGCAAAATAGAAACGAGAAGAAAATCAGTAATACCAACAATCATATGTATCTATATATATATATGTGTGTGTGTGTGTTTGTGTGTGTGTGTGTGTGTGTGTGTGCATATGAATGCTGAGACCTTTTTCTGATGGTTCCATGGCGATTTTCCTAGCTATCACTAAAAACACAGATACTTATAGGTGGCCGATGGCCATGTGTGTGTGTATATATATATATATATATATATATATATATATATATATATATAACAAAGAATATTTTCCACTTATGACAAAAATCTAAGTACTAAACTACAATGGAAATGAAACGAGAGTGACCATAAACTTAACATGTTATGGTTAGGAAGTACTGCAAAGTAGAGGCTTTAAAATATGACTGCATGATCATATATACCCAAAAAGTCACTAAACTTACATGATCGAATCGTTGGAAAGCTAGAAATGATGTATATGAAAACGAGAGCTACCCTACAGAGTTCCTGAAAGACCTTCGATATGATCAGCAAAACAGAAACGAGAAGAAAATCAGTAATACCAACAATCATATGTATATATATATATATATGTGTGTGTGTGTGTGTGTGTGTGTGTGTGTGTGTATGTACATATGAATGGTGAGACCTTCTTCTGATGGTTCCATGGCGATTTTCCTAGCTATCACTAAAAACACAGATACTTATAGGTGGCCGATGGCCATATGTGTATATATATATATATATATATATATATATATATATATATATATATATATATATGTATGTATTTGGTTTGGTGATGGTGGTCATGGTTTGCACCAATGACATACACTAAAAACATAGATACTTATAGGTGGCCGATGGCCATGAAAAATTACTACCAAACTTATATGGAGGGGAAAAAAAGAAGAAGATGAAGAAGAAATTCACTTATTTCGAAAAGCTCTCAATTTTCGTACCTCTAATAGTGTGCACAACGGGCCGACCTGGTCCGATCTGGCCTAGGCTTGCCAGGCTTTGACTTTTGACCAAGTCGGGCTTCACTTTTTAACCCACCAAGCTAGGTCAGGTCGGATTTAACTGAAAAAATTATGGCCTGATAAGGCCTGCAGGCCAAGCCATACTAGGCTCCAATTTTTAAAAAATTGTTGGATTGATCAAAAAAAGAAGCCCAAGCTCAACAACTCGAGTTAACTTTAAACAAGTAAATCAAAGTAGCTATGAATAATATTGAGTAGCCATTGCCTTATTTATAGCCTAATGGTATTGTGAATTCTCCAATGCCTATCGATGTGGGACTAAGGGACTTGTAAATTTTTCTTTTTTTGGTACGGGACACCACCACCTTGATCATCAAGGGCAACCCGTTTTGTTTTTGGGTCTTTATAAAAGCAAAACGAAACTCCAAGCACCTAGCTATTATGTTAACCCATTATCCACGGTGTCATGTGTTTGTAGATTGAGGAGTCCAATTCCTTATTTATACTAACTGTTATGATATTTTTCAACTGATGTAGGATAAGCTACAAACCTAAGATCATATTTTAATTAGAACGAAAAAATTTCAACCTGCTTGGCTGGCTTTTTTATCGTGACTCACGTTTTGCTTCCTATTTTTTTTGGGTCTTAATCAAAAGAAAAGATCCAGTTGTGTTACTTTGTTACCTCACATAGCCATACACATATAAACTAGGGAGTACAATTCCTAATTTATATTAACTTTTATGCTATTTTGCAATCGATATGGGATTAACTGTAAACATATTAGTCACATTCTCTCTATAAGGTTAAGGTGGCGAGTCTCCATTTTCTTATGGGAGTTGGTAGAGAGCCAAAGATATGGCTGTGAACATCCTGCTGGCATTTATAACAATGAATTAAAAGCAATGTACTCAAAATTTAAGTCATCAGTTTTCCAAATTAATTAATTTTAATCCAGCTTAAAGAATATATACTTGAAATTAATTATAGCTTCAATTTGTTTTTTCTTTTCTTTTTGCATTAGCGTTGTTATTGAAAATCACATATCACACGATTCCTCTCAAATTGTCAAAATCGGTTGCTTTTCAATATATATAAAGTATCTGAATAATATGTTTTGATTATTAGAAGAATGTGCATCCAAATCACTTAGCGACGACAAGCTCTACTGCTATTTACATATTCTCTGATTATTGATATTTACAATGCTTGTATTTTTCTTCAAGTTGTTATATATTGTTGAGAAAAATTTAGTTGAGGTTGACCATTAATCATTAAAAAAATTGTTGTAAATAGTATTTTTACTAGGAAATAGTCATGCTAATAACGACTTTAATAATTGAGAAATAGTAATCAATTTGTGTCTTTTTAAACAAACAGAAAATGAAAGTAGAACAATAATAAAAAACAACTCTGAATTGAAAATATTGGCATACTTTTGATGAGACCAATCAATTCTGTCTAGGATATTAGCATGGTTAAATATATTGTCTAAATTAAATAAACTCTATTCTATAAGAAATAATATATTTA